>CM019148.1:55114103-55127285 GCA_009733165.1 Naja naja
TTTATTTATTTATTTATTTATTTATTTATTTATTTATTTATTTATTTATTATTTGAACTTGTATGTCACCCCATCTCCGAAGACTCAAGGCTCACAACTAAAAACAGTAACAATAAATACTTAAAAAGAGATTAAACCAGATTTACAAGCCCAAATACAAAACTAAAATTTACAATAGTTAAATAATTAAAAACCCATCCCCCCAAGGAGGGGTCACAGCCCGGTTGGTCAAACAACCAGGTCTTCAAGTCATGGCGAAGGTGCGGAGGTCAGGGGCCAGGCGAGCCCCAAGGGCAGTTGGTTCCAGAGGTCAGGAGCCACGACAGAATAGGCTCGTCGCCGGGGACCGCCAGCCGACATTGGCTTGCCGACGGGACCCGAGGAGTCCTTGTCATGTGCTCGCACAGGGCGGCTGGCATTCGATATCGGCAGAAGACGCCTCAAATATTGAGGACCCATGTCGTGAAGGACTTTGTATGTTAAAACCAAAACCTTGAATCTCACCCGAGTGCAACCGGCAACCAATGCAGGCAGCAGGAGGTAACATGGGAGAATCGGGAAACTCCCATCACCACCTGCACGCAAGATTTTGCACCAGCTGCAATCTCCGGATGGTATGCAAGGGCAGTCCTAAATAGAGAGCTGCAGTAGTCGAGTCTAGAGGTAACAAGGGCATGAGTGACTGTGCGCAGGGCATCTCGGTCCAGAAATGGGTGAAGTTGACGAACAAGGCGGAGCTGGGCAAAGGCCCCCCTGGCAACGGCCCCCACCTGCTCCTCCAACGGAGCCGTACATCCAGGAGGACCCCCAGATTCCGCCCTATCCACAGGGGCAACACCTCTCCCGCTATGGCCAAAGATGGATATTCCTGATGGGCCGAGATGCCGGTATGCACAGCCACTCAGTCTTGGCCGGGTTGAGTCAAAGCATGTTCCTGCTCATCCAAATCCGTACCACATCCAAACACCGGGTCATCAGGGAGAGGGCATCACTGATCTGGTTTGGGGTGGAAATGTACAGCTGGGTGTCATCTGCGTACTGATGGAATCTCACCCCGAAACCCCGGATGATCTCACCCAGCGGCTTCATGTAGATGTTAAATAGAAGAGGGGAGAGGACCGACCCTGAGGGACCCCACAAGAGAGCACCCTCGGGTCGATCTCAACCCCCGCCAACACCATCATGCCCTGAGAGGTAGGAGGTGAACCACTGAAGAACAGTGCCCCCATTCCCAACCCCGAGGCGCAAAGGATGCCATGGTCGATGGTATCGAAAGCCGCTGAGAGGTCTAATAGGACCAGGACAGAGGAAAAACCCTGTCCCGCCCTCCAGAGATCATCCATCAGCGACCAATGCCGTCTCCGTGCTGTAACCGGGTCGGAAGCCCGATTGATATGGATCCAGGTAGTCCGCTTCATCCAGGAAAAGTGGAAACTGCTGGGCCACCACACTCTCAACAACCTTCGCCAAGAAGCGAAGGTTGGAGACTGGACAAAAGTTGTTTAACACGGTCGGGTCCAGGGCAGGCTTCTTCAAGAGGGGTCTCACCACCGCCTCCTTCAAGGCGGAGGGAAAAACACCCTCTCTTAATGAAGTGTTGACAACTGCCCAGAGCCAACCGCAGGTGGCCTCCCTGGTGGCATAAGCCAACCAGGAGGGACACGGGTCCAACAAACATGTGGTGGAACTCAGCCGCTGCATAATCCTGTCCACTTCATCCACGGAAACAGGATCGAACTCATCCCAGATCACACTGGCCAGACTGCTTGCACCCCCCTGCCCAGACCACTGAAAATCAGAGGACAACCCATCCCGAATCCGAGCGATCTTGTCCGACAGATGTTGACCAAACTCCTCAGCCCTTCCCCGCAATGGGTCCGCCCCTCCCTCTATACAAAGGAGAGAGCTGGTGACCTGAAACAGGGCAGCTGGGCAATTATCTGCGGACGCTATGAGGGTGGAGAGATAAGATCTCCTCGCCTCATAGCTACCAGGTAAGTCCTAATATGGGCTCTTAGCTGGTCTCGATCGGATTGGGAACGTGTGGACCTCCACCTGCTCTCTAAGCCCCTCTGACGATGCTTCATCTCCCGGAGCTCCTCGGTATACCAAGGAGCCATCCGGGATCCACGGCGTGTGAGGGGATGAATGGGGACAACTCTGTCGAGGGCATCCACGCAGCCTGTTGCCAAGCGCCGCCAGATCCTCGGCAGAGCTGTGGGCAAGGGAAGAGGGAAAAGACCCCAGTTCTGCCTGGAACCTCTCAGGGTCCATCAGGCATCTGGGGGAACCATCTAAGTGGCTCCTCCTCCCAGCAGTGGGGGTGGCCTGTTGGAAGACCAGCCGCAGGAGATAGTGATCAGACCATGGAATGGGCAATGCCAGAAAATGGCTTGCCCTCTGTCACTACGCCACTGTTCAGAGACAAAAACTAGGTCAAGAGTGTTCCCCCTCATGAGTCGGGCCTTGAATCAGTTGGGTCATAGAAGCCATGAATTCCTGGGACAAACCCGACGCCCCCCCCAGGGAGGGCAGATTGAAGTCCCCCAGGACTATAAGGCCTGGGAACTCCACCGCCACCCCGAGAGAGATCGAGAAACCCAGGCAGGGCCGCTGCCACACAGCTGGGGAAAGGTATGCAGCAGCAAGCCCACATGACCATTAGGCCCCCACCTCAAGAGGAGGGTCTCACTCCCGCCTATCTCTGGAACCACGACCTCCCTTGGAAACAGGGTCTCCCGAATAACCACAGCCACCCCACCACCCCTCCCCTGGGCCCGTGGTCGGTGCAAAACCTGAAAACCTGGAGGGCACAAATCAACCAGAGGGACACCTCCCTCCGGGCCCAACCAGGTCTTGGTGATGCAGGCCAGGTCCACAGCCTCCTCCTCAATAGTCTCACGGAGGAGGGAAGACTTATTAGCCACGGACCTGGCATTAAAATACACCAACCTAAGCCCAGGGGTCCCACTTCCCGAGCCCCCTAGGGAGGAGGCCATAGGGTTGGAGCATGCCACTGCACAGAGATGGCGGGTACATGCTCCCGGCACATGATCTGGCCCTATGCCTCGATGTCTCCTGCCAATTCCAACCACCCTGGGAATCGCGGTCCCCACCTCGCACCTCGGGGCCCTGTCGGCCCCCAGCCCCCACCCCCCCAACCACACACTGGGCTGCAAGAGGGCCCCTCCACCCCCTCCCTAGTCCCTTAAGACGACCAATTAAAATTTAAAACCTCCCTTCCAATTAAGCGTAATTTAAAACCCTTGGTCATGCTATGCCCCCTCTCGGGAATAAAAAAACCCATCATCAAGGAGGGGCTTTGACAGTACAGCAGGCCATCTCAGGGACAGGGGAACACCCCTGAATGCCCGCAGCTCAAGAGAAGAATAGATGTATCCCATAGTGGTCATTGCTAGGGAGAGATCAAGTCCAGGATAGATGGTAATGATTCAGGTCGATGGTCAGTCAGTTCTAGAGCCAGAAAACAGTGGGAGCCTCTCAACCCAGGTGGCACTCTCACTACCCACCGGGAGGTGAGTCCCACAATCTCTGACATGGTCCAGCCTCCTCTCTCTCACAGAGGAGGACAGTCATCAGGTTAGCTCCAGACAGGGGCCAAACACCACTGTTCTCTCACCCCAGTGGTAGTGGTCAAACATGGAGTGCTCCCACCACACCATGTAGTCCCCAAGGCAAACTGAGACATCTGGGGGGGAGGAAAGATGGTCCAGGCATGGTAGATGGCCACTAAGGGCCCAATGTCTCCACCAGCCAATCGTCTCTGCTTGCATCCTCCAATATGAGTTGCGTCAGGTGGATGAACTACAGGTGCAGAAGCCGAGGCCACCAACCACCGAGACCATAGGGCGCAGGCCGCACCTCGCCATCGCCAGGGCCAGCCAAGAAAAGTCCCGGGCCGGCATCACTGTCGCAGCCGCAAACTCCACAACCCAGGGAAACATCCTGGTTTGGACGATGGACCTCCCAGCGAGCCATACAAGCCGTAGAAGCTGCCGCTGTTGACATTCCGCCCGCAAAAATGCCCTGGGTAGGACGGCAAGCTTCTAGCGCGAACAGCGTAGGCCATGCAAGCCCCAGCCTCCAGGCTCCAGGCGCGAATGCTGGCCCCAGGCTCCAGGCTCCAGGCTCCAGGCTCCAGGCTCCAGGCTCCAGGCTCCAGGCACAAGAACTAGCTCCAGGCTCCAGGTTCCAGACTCCAGGTGCAGACACTGGCTCCAGTTACAGACACTGGCTCCAGGCTCCGCTGGCTTCAGGCTCCACTGGCTCCAGGTACAAACACTGGCCCCAGGCTCCAGGCTCCAGTCCCAGGCGTGAGCGCTGGTCCCGGGCTCCGGGCTCCAAACGCGAGCGCCAACACCGCCAAGGCTGCCAGGACCACAGGGCCATGCCCCCAGCCATCGCATTGAGTGGCATCCACTGGGAAAGAAGAAAACCCCTGTCCCCGCCACACAAGCCGCCAATGTTCAAATCACAGCCCAGGGGAAACACCCTGGGTAGGGCGCAAACCTCAAGCAGCCAGCCAGCCCATACAGGCTCAAGCGAGCAGCGCAAACAGCATGGGGCGAACAAGGCCGCCGCCGCTGGGGCTGCACCTCAGCCATCGCCACAGCAGCACCAGCCAGTAGGTAAAAAGCTCCCCAACCAGCGCGCCGGCATCACCGCCAATATCCGACCCAGGAAAGACACCCTGGGTCAGACGCTGCTAGGGCCATCTCTATGGAGCTAGCAAGCCCCAACGACGAACCTGGGGTCTCTCCACAGCTCCATTAGCATTTATCTCCTCCGAGGCGCCATAACCCTGCACATGCATAACCATACTTTTATCGGAATGGCCTAAAGAAAACAAAAACACCAAGATAGTAAGAAGTTCAGATAAACATAATGATTATATTCAGATGAGGCTACTTTGGGAACACTCAATAACTTTGGGCCACTGACATTTAAAATACAGGAGGTTAGAATAATAGCATTTTTTTCTTTCATTTGTGATGTAAATGTAGTATATTACATTTCTGAGAAAACCTTCAACTGATGCAGTCAATTTGTTTCCACTGAGTTTTAACTCCTCCTGCCTTTTATATAGTATTATGGGTATTTTCAATAGCTATTTGAAAATACACAGAATTAGCATGAAAGTATACCATAGGGCCAGGCCACTTGTGGGATCAACTTTATCCCTTTATTTCTGCTTACTTTACCAGATCTAGCAGAAAGGGCAAGCTCTGGCACTCTTAGAATTAAGCAATGACATCTTGTTGGATCCAGAATTGGCAGCAACTGACCTGTGGAACATCATCCCCTCAGTGATTTGGTTGATCTCCATCTTGTTAGCCATTTGCAAGGCATTATAAGACCTGGCTGTTTCCCCAGGCATTTGGGTGGGACTCTGTTGCTTGTCAAGGTGCTCTTTTTCTGTGAATGGGTTATTGTTTATCTTTGGGCACCCAAGGTTATATGTCATGGTTTTCAATGTTTTAATCCTTTAAATCAGTGGTTGCCAACCAGTGAGCCGGGGACCACTGGTGGTCCGTGAGAAAATTTTGGTGGTCCACAGAGAAATGTCACCCTCAAAGCAATTAATCCAGGCTGCGTGGGAACACAAGGCTGAGCTGCCCACATGGCCGATGGAAACACAAGGCTTGCATCACTTGCATTGCAAACAACACAAGGTAGTGAGGGAGAAAGGGCAGAGGGGGGAACTTGCCCCATTCACCCGTCGCCTGGCCTGGTTACTGGGCTGCTTCTTTCCACTTCTTTCTTCTTCTGCTTTTCGCTGCACACAAAGAAAGCAGCAAAAGTCTTTCTTTCTCTCCCCCAAACTCCACCAGAAATGAGTCTTTGGGACCCTGCAAGGCATCCTGCTCCAAGAAGCTGCGCCGGCATGACAAGTCTCACAAAGACTCATTTCTGGTGGAGTTTGGGGGAGAGAAAGAAAGGTTTCTGCTGCTTCTGCTACTTTCTTTGCATGAAGCCAAAAGTCTCTCTCTCTCTCCCTCTCTCTCTCTCTGGCCCTCTGAATTCAGAGCTGGAGATGGTATCCTGTGATCCCAAATAAAGAATGATCTATCAGTAGGAAAATGGGATGGGGAATTTTCCTGCAGACTTTTGGGGTTTTTCCCAGGGTCTCTGGTCCACGGATTTAAAATTATGAGTTTGGTGGTCCCTGAGGTCCAAAAGGTTGGCGACCCCTGCTTTAAATCCACCCAGAGTTACAGTACTTGTGTCAGTGGGCTCTTATATAAATAATGGAAGTGAAGAAATAAATAAGCACATCAAAATTTGCAATGGCATGCTAAAACCAAATGTTTTCAGAAGTTGGCATGAGCTCCTCCCTGCATGTCACTGCCCCACATGTGACTAGAAGTCGGCAGAAACAGTAAACGCTACTTCAGGGACCATGGTGAGAAGGAATCTTTATGCTGTTTACATACTGCATGGTGGAACATTCCAGCTCACCCTTCCAATTATCCAGTCATTCATTTCCCCCAGATATATTCTTTATTGGATTTCACTTGTTCCCCAGACCTAGAAGTCGGCAGAAACAGTAAACACTACATCAGGGACCATGGTGAGAAGGAATCTTTATGCTATTTACATACTGCATGGTGGAACATTCCAGCTCACCCTTCCAATTATCATAGTCATTCAATTTCTCCAGAAATATTCTTTATTAGGTTTCACTTGCTCCCCAGACCTTAGAAATTGGAACCCCACAATTACCACCAAGATTTTTATTCCATATTTTCCAAACCTTGGGATTTTACTGACTGCTAGCTTTGAATTTTGAAATAGATGGTTCTGTTTGGGCTCTATATGGAATGCTCTTGGAAAATTAGTCCATAAACAAGAAACAGATCTGATCAGAAATGAGAACTTTGTGTGTGTGTTTTGTGTGTGTGTGTGTGTGTGTGTGTGTGTAATGTATGTATACATATAGAGACACATATAATTCAAATATGGTAGTAGGGAATTATGGAATACAGGAATGAAATTGCCTGTTCTTGAGTATTGCCTCAATAGCTTTGACTATCATTTTTCTTTATGAGTTTTATTAGCTTTAATTTCAGTTCCTGCATCTGCCTCATCTACACCTTTGGTAAGTGCTGGCAAACATGTTCTTGATGCTTGGGAAGGAAGCTAATCTGTTTTCCTACATAGCAAAGAATTCTGTGGAATGGCGGAGGAGGGGGAGGAGGAGGAGGAGGCTGGATTGAATCTTTTTTTGCCATTAAGGCTACTTGTTGCTCAGTTGAGGTAATGGTACTTACAGCGATCAAAAAAAGCAAAATATTTAGCTCACAGAGCCATAAAATACCAGAATTCTAACCACGTGTTGCAAAAAGCTCAAATAAGGGAGTGCAAAATTGCCTAATCTATCCTAAAAAAGCTTCTGTTGAAAAAAAGGTACATGGAGTAGGATTCAGTTTAAATCTGTAACAGGTTACTGATAGTCATACAAGTTAATTATGGGTAACTTAAATCCCATTGGTTTCAATGGATGTACTAAGCAAATCTAGCAGCCAAATGATTTGGAGTTGATAACTTTAAAAATATTGTAACCTTTCCTGAAGCAAAGCAAAGAGACCATCTCTGTCTTCTGGTTTTGAGCAAATGAAAAAGTTCCGCTCAAGTCCTTTACAACTAACTTTCAGAAAACTAATACATTTAATGGCCATGCACATGAAAAGGCTTGATATTAGTGGTCATTAATAACTGGAGTGAAATTTCATTCTATCGATCATCAGTATAATGATAAAAAATTACTTCCTAAAACCAATTATCTTTTTGTTTCCATAGGTGTTTATTTTTATCTTGGTACAGAATAATTCCTTTGATGCTTTCATTGATATGAAATATTTCCGTATTATTTTAGTCATTGATGGTAGATGGTAGCAACTTCCCCATTTTAGGCATCAGTTAATCAGGTGGTGCTCAAAATATCTGATGTGAAGTCAGTCTGTCCTGATCATATTTTTCATCTTAATGCTTCAGATTTGCTCCAGTGATTTTTGCTGTAAGATATAAAATATGATCTTTATTAAAACTGATAAAATAGTAGAATTGGAAACTGCAAAAGAGGTTGAGGAATCCTTTTTAAGCAAAAAGCAATGCATAAATGTTGAGAGATTACTCTGTTTTGTCCTGTCCAAAAAGTAAGTTTTCCTTTTATGTAAGGCAGATACAAGTATATTTTACCTCAGCTGAAATACAGATTCTATAGTACATGTAGTTTTTTGTTTGTTTACTTCCTTGTTTCATTCTATATTTGGAGGCTCAGTTTAAACTTCCCAGGAACAATAAACATCTCTAAACTATTTGAAACCATTTGCAATTTGAACAAAGGAACTTTTCAATAAATTTATTGATTAAGCATATTCTGAAATAAGGCAGAGTTTCTGTTTTCAGGCTCATCACAATTTGAAGTAGAGTTCTCATTTTCCTATTCTTATGCTAAATTCATATTCACATTTTTTTGCATTCTTTCTCATAATTTTACTCCTGCTTTTTTTCATCATTGCTGTATGACATAGTTGATGAATGACTATGTTTATGGAAGGAAAGAATTTTGATGGTTATACTGATCCATCTACCATAATTCTTGTTTCTTGATTTGACAAACCATAGCCTAGGCTATGGTTTATCTATAACAGCAATCTGAATTTCTAGACAATTACTTTCTAATCTAAGACATTTGTACTAAAGCTATGCAAAATTTTAAGAAGAGAAAAATCTAAAACTTAAAGTTTCCAACAAGATGCCTTTTCATGTTTCTAGTTTTCTAAGAATGAAATAAATGTTAATATATTGAAAACAGAGCAATGTTCTCTATTATTTTTATCATTACATTTTTCAAGAAAACTGTAAAATGGGAACAAGAACTTATGACAATTTAACATAGCCAGACTTCATTTCAGGGAGATGCCTGATGAATGGAATTCTTAAAATAATTGATTTTCTCCTCCTTATTATATGAAAAATGGATAATATAACATTCAGTGAAACCCTTTTAAACAAAAGGTCATTTTGTGTCCATTAAAGCAAGCATAAAATACATTGCGATGTTTAATTAATATACTATTGAAATAACTGCTTTCTAGTTAATAAGTTTACGAAATATTTTAAAAATGAAGCAAAGGAGGTTTCCTGAGATATCTAACCTTTATCCTGAACTGATTACTTAATGGAACTGCATGGCAATCAAACTTGACAATGAAATTCGATGGCTGTGTCTTTAAACAATAAATTTGCTACACTGGCTCCTTTCCTAGTTATGCAGCTATGCTGCTTCAGTATTACATTTGGTGAACGTATAGAGTGATTTGAAAATGACAACTACCTCATCAAAGGCAATATCAGTCAGGCAGCCTTTCGGAAAAAAAATCTATATTGACCTCACCTCCATCCAACTCTCACTGACACTTATCATTCACACTGCGATATCACATAAGCACTTTCCGATCTGCAGCTTAAGTTTTTGTAGAAGGGCAAAATTCTGTTAACTTCTGACCCACCTCTCAAATACCCAGTCCGATGCATTTCTATTCGCAAACCACTGTCACATTTTCCAAGCTCCTGAACTGTCTTTCCTTGCTCTAGGATACTTGAATTGTACACAGCCATGTATCGGTTACTTGAAATGAAATTTAAATTAAAAACATCTCACTTCACTTCATCCAAAAAGCTTCTTCAATTCTGAACTGGACATTTTCAAAGAAAAAACCAAGAAAGTCCTGTTGTCTTTTGGAAAAGCACCTTTGGGCTCACTTGTATAAGAAGCACTACTGGATCAGACCAAGACTCATTTTTGTCTCAGTAGTTTGTTGATCACTCTGACCAGTGGTGGGATTGGCAGGGGAAGAATACTGTCGCGGCCCCTGACCTCTGGAACCAACTGCCTTTGGAGCTCCGCCTGGCCCCTGACCTCCGCACCTTTCGCCGCGAGCTAAAGACCTGGTTATTTGACCAACCCGGGCTGTGACCCGCCCTGGGTGAGGGATGGTCTTTAAGGGTTTTATAGTGCTTATATTTGGACTTATAATTTAATTTAATTGTTTTTAAAGTATTTATTGTCTTATGTTTTAGTTGTGAGCCGCCCTGAGTCTTCGGAGATGGGGCGGCATATAAGTTCAAATAAATAAATAAATAAATAAATAAATAAATAAATAAATAAATAAATAAATAAAATCTCTATTCCCTCCCCACTCCAGGGGAAGGATAGTGCAAAATCTCAATTCCCTTCCCACTCCTGGGGGAAGGTTACTACAAAATCCCATTCCCTTCCCACCCCGGTAACCTGCTTTCCAGTTCTGTTCTCCTGTGCAGGGTAACAAAAGAAGACCCAGCTGATCAGCTGGGACTTGGGAGGCAGAGAATAAATGGGGGCAGGGCCAGTAAGAGGTGGTATTTGCCAGTTCTCTGAATTACTCAATTTTTCTGCTACCAGGTCTCCAGAACTGGTCAGAACCTGCTGAATACCACCTCTGACTGACCAACCACATACTTCTGAGTGTTGAAAGTAGGACATGGAAACCTACTACCACCATTGTTCTCCTACAACTACAATAGGAGGAAGAGTGCCCCCAATGTGGAAACGATCTGGAGTGTGAATTTGTGAAATCCTTCATTACTAATTAATTTTAATTTTAATTTTAATTAATAATTTTAATTAATAAAAAAGTAAATATGTGGTGTATCAAGAAGTACCTCCTATGATTTAAAACTCCTTTCAAGCATTATTGGATGGCTTTTGATCTTAATATTTTGAGAGAAGAAAAACATATCCCTATCTATTTTTCCACGCCACGCATAATTCTGTACACCTCAGTCATGTCCCCTTTCAGATACTGGTTTCTAACCAAAGCATCACAAACATTCTAGCTTTTTCTTATTGATAATTTGCATTGCCATTTTCTCACTTTTTCCAATTCTACTATACATTTCTTCAATTTAACAATCCAAACTGTACATAGTACTGCAGAGGCATAGATACCATAGTTTGTTAGGACATTTTTATTTTAATTCTCTTTCCTAATGATCCCTTGGCTATAATTTGCCTTTTTCCCAATTGCCAAATATATCTAGCACTGGATCATGATCATTAATTAGGAGGGTGTAAGGTGGCCTCTTCTCCCTCCGAGCTCTACCTGTCTAACCATAAGAAGAATGTGCGATCATATCCTGCTTTTCTAACCCTCACATACTGTGTTTCCCTGAAAATAAGACACTGTCTTATATTTTTTTTGGCTCCCAAAAACACACTAGGTCTTATTTTGGGGTAGGTCTTATATATTTATGGTGCCAAATAGTGGGTGTGAGTGTGTAGGGGGTGTTTCATGGTGCACAGTTGCTCCCTGAAAAGTCTTCCTGGAACTGGAGATTTACACTAGGTCTTATTTTCGGGGTAGGTCTTATATTAGGGCAGGTTTAGAAAATAGTGCTAGGTCTTACTTTGGGGTAGGTCTTATTTTCGGGGAAACACGGTAGCTCTCTATCTCTTTTCTCTTGGATAATTCAAATGGCAGTGCTTATCTCATTGCTTCTCAGTATATATAGATTGGCCACTGCCTAGCATAAGTATCTTGTTTATTTGTCCTTTGCCCTAAAAATCTATTTCTGTAAGAAAAGTTGAATAATATTTTATGACTAAAGACTAAAACAGAATTCAAAGAAGGAAAGGTTTATTGTAGTTCTGATGATACACCATCAATAAAATTAAGAACCATTTGAAGACTTTCTTTTGAGCTTCTGTTTGTATGATGCCTGCACGATGGCATGTGAGCACGAGCAGGCAAGTGTGCGTGCAATTATTGGTACAGGAGCCCCAAAAGGTTAGCTACCACTGTCCTATTACCATTTCATACAGGTGGCTGTCCAGTCTTTTCTTAAAAACCTCCAGTGCTGAAGCACCTACAACTTCTGAAGTCAAGCTGTTCCACTAGTTAATTGTCCTCACTGTTAGGAAATTTCTCCTTAATTCCAGGTTGCTTCTCTCCTTGATTAGTTTCCATCCATTGTTTCTTGTCTTGTCTTCTGCTGATTTGGAAAATAAGTTGACCCCCTTCTTTGTGGCAGCCCTCAAATACTGGAACACTGTTATCATGTCACCCTTTGTCCTTCTTATCTCCAGACTAGCCATACCCAATTCCTGCAACTGTTCTTCATATGTTTTAGTTTCCAGGCCCTTAATCACCTTATTTGCTCTTCTCTGCACTTTTTCCAAAGTCTCAACATCTTTTATGTCCAGTGTGTGCAATTAAAGCTTGCATGCTAACCTTGATTCTTCTCAGAAAGAAAAAGGAGATGCTTCTGTTCATTCAGCGAGTGTTTTCAGCAGAGTTAGGATGTGGTTATATTCTTCCTTCTCCTCTTTCTATTTTTTCTTTTTTAATACAATAAAAGATAAGTAGAAAATTCAGGCCTCCCACTGTAGTGTATTATCATATCAATATCACCATAAGATTTCATATAGATTATATCAGTATAAAATCAATAAATGTATGATGATTATGTTAAAAATTTTACTAAACCAAAACATGTTTGGTTTGGTTATGCTTTATTATGTTATGCAATCTTGCCACTATGAGTAGTGACTTCATGTGTGGGGAAAACCCAGGTGAATAACTACTTAATCAATAAACTATGGTTAACTGTGGCTTGGTATGATGTGTAAATGCAGTCTGTGTTTCTCCATGTAAACTTATAAATGACAAAAGACAAAAATGACGAGATGGAGAATGGCAGTGCATATTTATAAATTTAACCCAAATTTAAATGCTCCTTGATAAAATCAGAGTTCTTCAACAATAGTGTAATATTTCTATGGAAATAATGTAATTGAGATGTACTCAGATTTAGCCCTAGTATCTGGGCCTTGCTTTGATTTCAGTATTGCAGTTCTAGGGGAATTCTACAATAAAACCTCATTTTAGCAGAATGTTAGCCTGCCTGCCTGCCTGCCTGCCTTCCTTCCTTCCTTCCTTCCTTCCTTCCTTCCTTCCTTCCTTCCTTCCTTCCTTCCTTCTTTCCTTTCCTTCCTTTCTCATTCTGTTATCTGAATTGGTTTCTAACCTGTTGGATCTCACCAGAGAAAATTTCAGAATAAAAGCCTCCTATCTGTAGAAGACAGTAAGAATGAGAGGCAGCTTTTGCAGTTTTATT
>CM019148.1:55138982-55318982 GCA_009733165.1 Naja naja
TGTTATGTATGTAGGTTTGAATGTCATTGGTTTAGTTTGAATTGTTCTTGTAAAATGTCAAATAGGATTTTTAAAAAGGGAAAACCTGCACTCTGATTGGCTGGCAACTACGGCTGCTGGCTATAAGTAGCAGCCGTAGCCCAGCCAAGTTGGGTCCATTCGAGCTGTAGTCACTTAATAAACTCTTCACTGAAGCCTGACTCTTCATGCAAACTTAACACTGGCGACGAAGGTGGGATTCCCCTGAAGAGAAGACGACGCGGAAGACAAGCAGAAGAGCGAGATGGCTGCGCTGAACACCCCCCAGCCCCGCTTCGATCTGGCGGCAGAAGACTGGGAATCGATGCGGATCGCCTCCAAATGTATTTGAAGGAAACGACTCGCCGACATCTCCGAGAAGCGGAAGAGGGCGGTTCCTCTTACGACTGCGGTCCGCAGTCTTCAAGATGGCGGGCATTGGCGGAGCTGCAGACGGAAGGTAATGGAATGGCCTGATTTAGAAAAGCTTTTAAGAGCCCATTACCCCACAAGTATCGTGCCTCATTAAGAGACACGAGTTTTACCGCGGATCAAGGGGAAAGGAAACGTTAACGACTTCGCAAGTTTAAGAGACATTGGGGTGCATGCGAGTTTAACAGCTTGGAGTAGGCCATGCGTGATCGGTTTGTTCTAGGCCTCAAAGACAAGGTGCTTCAGAGCAAATTATTATTAAAACCTAAGATCACGCTAAAGGAGGCCATAGGAGCTCCAGCAGAAGCCACTAAGTCCTCAGCAGCAGCCATGAAGAAAATTAACAAGGCCTCAAGCCATCCTGATGTGGAAAAATCCACAACAACTCATTGCTGAGCAGATAGATTCTGAATCAGACTGTAGTGAGGTGGAGGAAGGAATTTATAGACTCAGAATGGAAAAGAAAAAGAAAGACCTGGGAAAGAAAAGGCAAGACTTTTAGTGCAGAGGTTGGTGGGGCACCCCGCACTGAATGCAAGTTTCTTGATACCATCTGCCTCTGTGAAAAAAAGAGGTCATTTAGCAAGAGTCTGCAAATCATCCAGAACTCCTCCACACAGAAGAAAGTTTCCTGACAAAGATTTCAAGCCCAACAACTTCAGTGAGAAAATGGGGCGCAACTCAGAAGCAAATGGGAAGAATGAAACTCATCAAACAGTCACCATTGGTCATTCTTCACCCTTGAGAAGCAGAAAAGTACATGTGAAGGTACTCATTGAAGGAAGGCCTTGCCAAATGGAAGTGGACTCAGGCTCCTATTTATCTATGGTGTCATGGGACACTATTCACAGGCTACTTCCCAACATTCAGAAGAAACATTTCCAGAAGCAAGCACTGACTCTTAAAGACTACCAAGGGAACAAGATTCCAGTAGTTGGAACAAGAGAATTCAACGTGAAGTTTAAAGGCCACACCAAACGCTTGCCCCTGACCATCGTGGACAAGGATCGCCAAGCTTGCTGGGACTTGAGTGGTTCAATCCACTAGGCATCGAGGTGACTGGCATCAATCACGGAGCAACTCTGAATGGGAGGAGGCCTTGAAGTCTGAGTTTCCAGAGGTCTTCAGCGAAGGATTGGGCAAGTATATGGGGACCCTATCACTTTCAACCTAGATCCCAGGGTGCCCCCAATTCGTTTAAAGCCCAGAAGGGTCCCATTTGCTTTAAAGGAAAAAATTGATGCACAATTAGACAAATTAATAGCTCAAGGGGTTTTAGAGCCCACTGACCACTCCAGATGGGAGACACCCATAGTCACACCAGTCAAGACTGATGGGTCAGTAAGAATCTGTGGAGACTATAAGGGGACACTGAACCATGCTGCAGCAGAGCCGATACCCAGTTCCAGTGGTGCATCATCTGTTACATTCACTTGGCAGGGGTACAGTCTTTGCCAAATTGATCTGGCCCAGGCATATCAACAACTAACAGTTGATGATGCCACTGCAGAGGCCCAAACCATTGTGACTCATAGAGGTGCCTCAAATGTAAAAGGTTACAATTTGGAGTAAGCGTGGCACCAGGCATCTTTCAAAGCCTTATGGAAAGAATGCTCCAAGGACTGCCAGTGCCTTACTTTGATGATGTTAATCTCTGCTGAAAATGACACTCAGTTACAAGAAAGACTCAGAGAAGTCCTTACCAGATTCAGGAAAGCGGGTTAAAAGTCAAGGAAGAAAAATGCACTCTTAAACTGACAAGGTTGAGTTCCTGGGCTACATGATTGACAAGCATGGCATCCACCCTACAGATGCCAAGGTTCAAGCAATCAAAGAAGCCCCTAGACCTAAATGCAAAACAGATTTGCAAGCCTTCCTTGGACTCATTAACTTTTATCACATGTTCCTACCTCAGAAGGCAACCATTGCTGAACCATTGCACAGATTACTTGACAAAAAGTCTGTTTGGGTCTGGGGAGGAAGGAACAATCAGCATTTAACAGTATTAAAAGACTAATCACGCCTGATGCTGTACTGATACAGTTCTCTGAGAATTTGCCTGTTGTACTGACTTGTGATGCATCCCCTTTGGAGTGGGGGTTGAGCCACAGGCTTCCCAGTGGGAGAGAAGCCCCTATTGCATTTTACTCTGCACTTTGACCAAAGCAGAGAGGAATTACAGCCAATTGGACAAGGAAGCATTGGCAATTGTTGCAGCTGTTAAGAAATTTCATGAATATCTGTATGGGAGAACATTTACCATTGTTACAGATCACAAACCTTTGTTAGGCATTGTGGCAGGAGACAAACCTACACCTACTATCCTGTCACCAAGAATGCTGAGGTGGACTGAATTTCTTGCTGCTTATTCATACAAACTTATCCACAAGCCTGGCAAGGACATTGACATGCTGATGCACTGAGTCGTTGCCCACTTCCTTGCCACAAGGAGGACTTTGAACCTGAAACACACACCTTTTCCTAGAAACTGTTGCCAAGCTTCCAGTGCATGCTGCTGAAATTGCCAGAGAGACTGCCAAAGACACTTTATTGGCTCCTGTTATAGGCTGGATTAAGAAAGGTTGGCCTCTTCAAGATCTACCTCACCTGGCTCAACCTTTAAGTCCAGGCAAACTGAATTATCTGTATTAGGATGTATTTTGTGGGGTAACATTCCTGCAAAACTGCAAAAGAGGTTTTAATGTTAAAGGGTCATCCGTATTGTGATGAAGGGATTGGGCAGGAGATGTATGGTGGCCAGGTATTGACAAAATGGTTGAAAACTGGGCTTGTCCCAACTGTCAGGTAGTCAGGCCTGCCCCACCTCTCGCCCCCACACAGGAATGGGAATGTCCTAGGGCCCATGGTCCAGGATTCACATTGATTTTGCTGGCCCTACCAGAGGGCACACCTTTCTTATTATAGTAGATGCATATTCCAAATGGCTAGAGGTAATCCCCATGGCATCCACCACAACTGATGCTGTCATCAAACAGCTCAAAACTTTTGTAACCCACGGGTTACCTGATGTTCTTGTCTCTGACAATGGCCCTCAATTTACATCCAACCTTTTGAATCCTATTTAGCACAACAGGGTATCAGACATGCCCTTACTGCCCCTGGGCACCCTTCGCTAACGGCCGGGCTGAACGCATGGTACGCTTTACCAAGGAGAAGCTTCAGCAACTGGGTCCTGGGGACATCACTGAGAAAGTTGAAAAACTTCTTAGTGTTCAGCACATCACTCCTAACCCATCTAATAACTTATCCCCAGCAGAGTTGTTGATGGGTAGGAAACTTAGGTCTTCCCTTGACCGCCTTCATCCCACTTACGCACCCAACGCACCACTAGATTCCACTTCCAAAGTTCGCACATTCAGTGTGGGTGATTCTGTTTATGCTAAGAACCTTATGGGTGAACCTTTGTGGATTCCTGCTGAGATAACTCAAATCACAGGCCCTCGTTCTTACAGGGTGCAAACAGAGGATGGACTCCTCTGGAGCAGGCACATTGATCAACTTAGATCCAGGTTCTCTCAGGAACATCGCACTTGTTCCTCTCTAGTTCCCCACCTGATGTCAATTCTAGGGGAAGGGAGGAACAGGAGGAAAATCAGCAAGCAAGAATCCAACCCCATGTAACGAGCCATTACGACAGGAACCATTCCAAAACCTGTCACAATGCCAAAATCCATCCTTAGAAGTGGAAGATTGTACATCACTACCTGACTTGGGTGCTGACATTGGGCTGGAGATGGGTTGGGAGGAGAGACCAGATTCTAACAATCAAACAGGGTCTTTTACAGGAAGTCCCAGGGGAAATGTCAGCAGACACATTTCCTCTCTCACTGGGTGAGAATGTTAAAACTTCTGAACCACGAAGGTCTCAACATACACGCAAGAGCCACACCTATTTAAAAGAATACATTAGATAGGTTGGGGTTTGGTATGGACTGAACCTAGTGGGGAGGGGTGTTATGTATGTAGGTTTGAATGTCATTGGTTTAGTTTGAATTGTTCTTGTAAAATGTCAGATAGGATTGGTTTAAAAAGTGCAGGAAAACCCTGCACTCTGATTGGCTGGCAACTACGGCTGCTGGCTATAAGTAGCAGCCGTAGCCCAGCCAAGTCGGGTCCATTCGAACTGTAGTCACTTAATAAACTCTTCACTGAAGCTCTTCGCATCTGACTCTTCATGCAAACATAACAAGCCCAATCACTAAAAACCTGTTAAAATACTTAAAAAACCCCAGGAGGTCAGTCCAGCCTGGCCTGTTGAAACAGCCAGCTCTTCAGATCGCGGCAGAAGGAGCGGAGATCAGGAGCCAACCGGAGCTCCAAAGGGAGTTGGTTCCACAGGGCAGGGGCCACAACAGAATAGGCCCTTCCCCGGGGCACCACTAGCCGACATTGTCTAGCCAACGGTACCCCGAGGAGACCCTATCTGTGCGCACGCACAGGGCGATCGGTGTTTGATATTGGCAGCCCGCAGCACCCGGACCCATATCGTAAGGACTTTGAATGTTAACACCAACACCTTGAATCTCACCCGGAGGGCAACCGGCAACCAATGCAGCTCGCGCAGGAGGGGTGTAACATGGGAGTATCAGGAAACTCCCATCACAACCCATGCAGCCGCATTCTGCACCAGCTGAAGCCTCCGGATGGTATGCAAGGGCAGTCCTAAGTAGAAAGCATTGCAGTAGTCGAGTCAGGATGTCACAAGTGCATGAGTGATTGTGCGAAGGGCATCTCGGTCCAGATACGGGCGCAACTGGCGAACCAGTCGACCTGGGCAAAGCCCCCTGGTCACAGCCCCCACCTGCTCCTCCAAACCAAGCCGTGAATCCAGGAGGACTCCCAGGTTCCGAGCCCTATCCACAGGGGGCAACACCTCTCCCCCTATGACCAAAGATGGAATCAACTGACTGGGCCGAGATGCCTGTATGCACAACCACTCAGTCTTAGCTGGGTTGAGCTGTAGTCCGTTCCTGCCCATCCAGGTCCACACATCCAGACAATGGGTCATCACGGAGAGGGCATCACTGATTTGGCTTGGGGTGGAGATATATAACTGGGTATCATCAGCATACTGATGATACCTCACCCCAAAACCACGGATGATCTCACCCAGCTGCATATAGATGTTGAACAGGAGGGGAGAGAGGACCGGTCCCTGAGGAACCCCACATGTGAGTGCCCTCGGGGCTGACCTCTGCCCTCCTGCCAACACTGATTGCGAACGTCCTGAGAGGTAGGAGGAGAACCACTGCAGAACAGTGCCCCCCACTCCCAGCCCCCCGAGGCGCCGCAATAAGATACCATGGTTGATGGTATCAAAAGCCACTGAGAGATCTAATAGGACTAGGACAGAGGAAAATCCCCTGTCCCGGGCCCTCCAGAGATCATCCATCAGCATGACCAATGCCATCTCCGTGCTGTATCCAGGTCGGAAGCCCGACTGATACGGATCTAGATAGTCCGCTTCCTCCAGGAAAAGTGGAAACTGCTGAGCCACCACACTCTCAACAACCTTCACCAAAAAGCGAAGGTTGGAGACTGGACGAAAGTTGTTTAAAACGGCTGGGTCCAGAGCAGGCTTCTTCAGGAGGCGTCTCACCACCGCCTCTTTCAAGGCGGCAGGAAAGAACCCCTCCCTCAGCGAGGCGTTAACAACTGCCTGGAGCCAGCTGCACGTGGTCTCCCTGGAGGCATATACCATCCAGGAAGGACACGGGTCCAATAAACAGGTGGTGGAATTCAGTCGTCGCATAATCCTGTCCACTTCATCCTCAGAAACAGGATCAAACTCAGCCCAGATGACATTGGCCAGACTCTCTGTAACTCCCTCCTCAGACCACTGCAAATTAGAATTTAAAGAAGTAATACCTTTGGGGAAATTATCCAAAAATGGACGAGCTTTAGCTAAATGGACATGTACTGGGAAGATTGAGAAGGTGCTTAGAAAAAGCTTAATTTTGAAAAACAGGCTAGGAATTGCAGGATCGCCTAAATGTTAGGAGAATTTTCATGCAGCCTCTTCTAGATGGCAGCCATTCAGTATGTAATAGATCTATCAAAAAGCTTTTATCATGGAACAGATTGGTCAAGGGTAAAATAACTGCCCTTTTGAAATCCCATCACCCTCTGTTCATTCTGTTTTTGGAAAGAATGAAAGAATGATCCAATTTGTAATAATAATTGGTAAGTAATAATTGCACTTATCTTGTCTCTGCCCTTCTTCTGCTTGAGATTTAATCCCTCTCAGTTCTCTCTTTCTCTCCAAGTAGCTTCAGGACTCTTTGAGTTAGCAGCTCATTGCTTGTTTCTGTAAGCTTTTGCTGTTTCATTTGGTGATTCTTGCTATGCTTTACAAAGTAAAACTCTCCTTTAGTAGATCATCCTTATTTTTGACTGAAGTCAAAAGTTTGATCACGATCACAGTTTGCACTGTGAACAGTAGTTGCCTAGTTATGAACTCTGTTATATTCTCCCTTTCTAAGTTCATATCTTTCTCATCTTGCATAAGCAATGCAGTTGCTGAAGAAAGACCAACAGTCTGAGGTTCTGGGGGGAGGGTGGTAAGTAATCCCTTTACCAAGGAAGAAGAAAAATCTACAATCTGTTGATCTTATAAGTATCATTCTATCCAGAGAGTAAGTAGGGTCAGAGTTACTTAGTGAAGTTGTATGTTTGCTTACTATGTATTCACCCATTTTCTGCCGCTTCAAAGGCTTGGTTAAAGTCTACGTTGTGGAGTGTGCATGCTGTCTCTTCTTCCTTTTACTCATTCCTGAGTCCTTTTTTTATATTTTATTGAGTTGTAGCTGGAGCAGATAGATGACCTCCCAAGCATCACACTTAATAAAAAATAATGTTGAAGTATATAAAAATTAAAATACCAAGTTGAAGCTAAAGTAAAATCAAATAAAACAGAGAGCATAAATTAGGGAGGTTCACATTTGCCATCCTAAAGATGGCATCCCTCAGAATGAGAGAGAATAGGTAGTTTAAGCACTGCATGCTTAAACCCCACCCAGATGTCCCTTATTACAAGATTATTCTCAAAAACAAAATGTTGCTTAAAAGTTATTTCTCCCAGAACTAAAATTATTTCTTTATTCATTAAATTTATATGCCAGCCACCTCACTCTAAAAAGTGGCTCTGGGCAGCTCTGCAACTACGAAATATTGTAAGAATGGGTAAATTTTGCTTTGGAGAGTTAGCATAAAATAAAGCAAGCTTATGATGACAGGGAGGATAATTCTATTCAGGAAATAATACAATGACAATCACTTTCAATGTCAACTAGGATTGTGAAGCAAACACTTTGTATCTATTATTGAAAAAGCTGAATCTGATGCAGTAATGAGTATTAATATCGTTGCTGATTTTAATAAGTAGGCAGCCAACATTTATTTATTTATATCCCATCTTTATTATTTTTTAAAATATCTCATGGTTGCCAACATATCCAATACACTTTCCTCCTATTTACCCCACAACAACAACCCTGTAGGGTGGGTTGGGCTGCAAGAGAGAGTGACTGGCCCAAAGTCACCCTGCTGGTTTTCATGGCTAAGGCAGGATGTGAACTCATAGTCTCTTGCTTTCTAGCCTGGTGCCTTAATCACTAGACCAAGCTGACTCTCTTACCCAAAAAGTATCCTTACTCTTTGATGATGATGACATAAAGGACACATGCTGGATTTGTATAAATTCACCAAGAAGTTATGGATTGATGTCTTTTCCAAAATTATCTTGGAAGTAGTTTTTCAAAAACCTGTATCATGCAGTAGTTTATTAGCTTAACAAAGATTGTTATACCCAACTACATTATTTTAGAAGGCAAAATTAAACTAAATTAAGGCAGAAATAAATTATTTTAAAATATAAGTAAATAATTTAAGACAGAAAATTTGACAAATGCTTCTCCCAATCTCAAGCACTAAAATAATACAGATAATAATCTGATCACTTACAAGAAACCTTACACTTGTTAATTGTTAAGACTCAAAGTAACAAATTATTTTGGATCTGACTATATACTGACATAAAGATGGAGAGCTGTGCCATAAGAATGCTTAAGCAATGAATTCTGATCTACAACTTCTGTCAATCACAACGCTCTCAAAAGCAGTATCCCAAAGATGGCTTTTCAAAAGGCAACTGGACTTTGTTTTTCCTTGAAGATGTTTTGCTTCTTATCCAAAAAGATTCAGTTTTGACTCAGAACTGAAGTTCTACATGTTTTTTGTTCCTCAAACTAAGTCCAATTGCCTTTTGAAAAAGCACTTGTGAGACAACCATGACCTGGATGACTGAGTATCTCCACAGACATGAAAAGCAGTGATTTGTGAGCTGAAGAAAGCACCAACACAATTATTGTTCCTGGGTCATTGGTAACTAAGGACTGTCAGTGGTCATGAAGAGGGACCCTCAAACCAAGCTACAATATTTCAATATTTTATATTCTTTTAGGACTCTTTCAGCTTATAAATATTAATTTAAGGACCACCAATAAGGACACTAAAGAGTTTTAGGCATAAAACATTCTGTTGGGAGTAATTTATGCTCAATAAAGCAATAGCTGGATACAGAAAGCCTGCTTGCCTAAGTTTATGATAGTAAAATTTTGCTATCAACATAAAAGAGTTTTTACTGTGTAGCATTCCTGTGTGGGGTGACTCTATTTTTAATCAATTTCATTCTGCCGATGCTTTCTTATTTGCTGCATTGTTTTCTTCTGTGTGTGAAAGAGAGGTAGACAGGTGGATAGATGATTGATAGATGATAGAGATAGATAGATAGATAGATAGATAGATAGATAGATAGATGATGATAGATAGATAGATAGATAGATAGATAGATAGATAGATGAAAGACAGACATAATAATGAAGATAGAGATGGAGATGATATAGAAAGATGAGAGAAAATGAGACAGAGATGATGATGATGATAGATGATAGATAGATAGATTGATTGATAGTTTGATAGACAGACAGACAGACAGACAGACAGACAGACAGATAGATAGATACAATGATGATGGAGATGGAGATGATATAGATGAGAGAAAGAGAGAGAGATGATAGATGATAGATAGATGATAGATAGATAGATAGATAGATAGATAGATAGATAGATAGATAGATAATGATGATGAAGATGGAAATGATAGAAATAGATATGAAAGAGAGAGAGATGATATATATAGACAGACAGACAGGCAGGCAGGCAGGCAGGCAGACAGATATAGCATCCTGGGGCATCTGAGGACCAATGGCCATCCCCCTTGAAGCTTGTCAAGCTGCCTGCTCCACTTGACTTTAATGCTTTAATGCTTTTAATGAATTCTTTGAAATATATGAATGAATAAACTGGAAGCTTCTGGGCATCATCTTTATTTTAAAGAATGATTTCAGTTCTGAAATCTGCTTCATACACATACTTAAAGATAAAAAATGATGGCTGGGTGAAACCTAATTTTGAATACATACCATCTCCTCAAAAAAATACAGAGAAAAGCTGAAATAAGAAAAAACATCTAAAGGAGCTAGAGATAATAAAGAGAGTTAACATGACCAAGAGCTGAGTTATACAGTACATATGGCAGTAATCTTTATTTACTTGTATGTCCTGATTTAATACACATTCAGAAGCAGTGGATTCAATAATTTAAAAATTGTTGTTGACATTTCATTTTTTAAAACTGTTGTCGAAATTTATGTATTTCTAATGGTTCTACATTCTCTCCCACAACATCATGATGGAGATGCCTCAAAGAATGACAGAGTCACCAGCTTGTTCCTTCCAGAAGCCAAAAAGAAGGAAGGAAGGAAGGAAGGAAGGAAGGAAGGAAGGAAGGAAGGAAGGAAGGAAGGAAGGAGGAAGGAAGGCAGGCTCTTTGCTACTTCTACTGCCATGGAGTAGGATTACATAGGGGCCTTAAGAGTTTTATTTTATGTTCCTGTAAATTAGGAGTGTCAAACTCAAGGCCCAGGGGCCCTGAAAACAGCAAAGGACCTCCCAGGCTCCGTTTTCGCTGACAGAGGGTTGCAGGAGACTGTCGCAGTCAGAAACAGAACTTGGGAGCCTGTTTTTGTTGGCAGAATGCTCAGGCCACCAAAGGCGCCCCCAACACAAGTGATGTTGAACTGGCCACACCCCCGTCCAAGGTTAAACACAACCCTGAGGTGGCCCTCAATGAAATTGAGTTTGACACCCTTGCTCTAAATGGTATCTAACAGAAGTAAACTAAGGTGCTCATTTAACTTTGCTGAGGAGAAGAAGTTGCTTAGCAGCATTAGGTCAGTTGCCCATGTCATTTCCATGTTCCATAGATAGAGCTACAACCCGTTTCTCAATTTCAACCACTTATAGACATAGCTGCTTCTTACAAGCAACTAATCAAGAGTGGAGTAGTAGTAGTATTTTTTCTGTGATATCTCACTATTGCTTATTTTGCACTATTGATTTTTTTCTGTATTCTTTTCATTTAGGAGAGGCCATTCCTTTCTTACAAGCTATGGTGTTTCTTAGTAATGATTCTCATTCTGCAGTTCTTTTTGTATCTGATTTGCTTTTTATGTGATCTATACTTAACCATCAATTTGTCTGACTCATTCTGGCCAGTTGCTTTCTTTCAGTCTCTTTCATACTTCCTTCATTCTTCCCATTTCTTCTTCCTATGGGAAAAAACCCTTATTTCTACTAACTGTATGGGCCTGTCTTGATCTGTGCAAAATGACTGAATTTTATTCATTCTGTGAAGGAGAATAGTAGCAAGTTTTCCAATTATGAAATTTTATTAGGAGACATAAGCTTCTGTGAGCTGTAACTTACTTCATCAGAGGCATAGAGTGCCAAGACTCATTTAGGATTTTAAGTGGGGTGAAGTAGGCTTGGCAATAAGGAAGGAGAAGACAGGTTGGTTATGCATATGCAGAGTACATATGAGATAAATTACAAATGCTTATGCCTCTTGATAACATTTATTAATTAGGAAAGTAGCTACCAGCCTCCTGATTTCTGACATCATGAACTAAAATGGTTCTCCTCCAACAATGTCTTCACTACGTGTGAGGCAGAGGTGGTGTCAGCCAGTTCGGACTAGTTCTGGCGTACTAGTAGCAGAAAGTTTGACCAGTTGAGACAACCTGTAAGTACCACCTCTGACTGGCCCCACCCACCAACCCCTGATGGTATCTCTTCTATATTTCCTTGCTTTTTAGCTCAGCTGATTCACACAACAGAGCGGATTGCTGCACCTCAGCTGAGCTAAAAAACAGTTCAGGCAGCTCAGCAGCATTGAAAGAGGTTGTTATTTGAGCCCTGCATGCTTGTGAGAAACTCAGCTGATTGGACGGCACACAGAACCAGTAGGAAAAAAATTGAAAACTCATCACTGGTGTGAGGTTCTTAGTTTGCTTGCTCCTAGTTTTTTAAACATAGTACTGATTATTTGTGTATATCACAGTGCAAAATATATGCAATAAATATCACATAAACTGTTTAAAAAAATAGTCCAAGCAACATTCATTCTGATTCTGCTATGCCAATAAATCTGCCAAACCAAGTAGCTGAAGATTGTGAATTTTTGTTTACTTTTCAAAATCAAATAGAATACTATAACCAGTATATTGGTTCCCAAAATATTTCTATAGTTTTTTTTAAGGCTGCTGTTTTTTCTTTTCTCATCCCTAGTATCGCTGTTTTAAAATACTGCAGATATTTAAAAAAGTGGTGAGAAAAAGAGACAACTTGGCTAAGGCACCAGATTAGAAACCAAGAGACTGTGAATTCGAGTCCCGCTTTAGCCACTAAGTCAGCAGGTGGCTTTGGGCCAGTCATTCTCTCTTAGCCCTTGGAAGGAGGCAATGGCAAACCACTTCTGAAAAACCTTGCCAAGAGAACTGCAGGGATGTGTCCAGGCAGTTTTTAAGAATAAGACACAATTTTTAAAACATTTCTTTTATTTTATTCAACTATTTTTCAAATGTTAAAATATAAACTCCAAGAAGAAAAAAAGAAAAGAAAAAAAAGAACAAAAGACAAAAAAGAGAGAAAAAAATACACATATATTGTTTCCTCAGTCGAATACTGATATTTCAGTATAGCAGTTTTCATAGCAGTTTTCTTCCCTTGCAAAACAGGTCTACCATATAGAATCCTCTACAATTCTATTTATCAAAGGAATTGGATCAACTATCTGTTAAAAAAAAACAGCTAACAGGTAAGCCCAACAGCAAAAACTAGCTTCAAAACTCTGTTAACACTATTACTGTATTTAACTTGCTGAAAGTCTGCAATGGCTTCAATTCCAGCCTTATCCACAACACTCAGTGTCTCTGGTCCATCCAGGATCAAATACCCTTGATTGATTCTTAGTAATAAAACTTTTCCTTAAAGTTATTACTAGGGTCTTTCCATATAATTGCATTTCATTCCCCAAAGTCATAAATCTGTGTGGTAGATACCTCCATACTTCAGATCACAAATTCAGATCTTATCTGGTTTACATACTGCTGCTAAACAGGAGGTTGTCTTTGTACTTTAAATAGCCATTTGCCATTGTAGGGGACACAACAATTATCCTTATGGAATGAAATTTAAAAAAAGCATGAAATTGGAGTTCTCATTCATAAATTCCAAACTTCCTTCTTCATGCACTTAATAACTATGGAACATAGTCATGTAAATGCACATAATAATGTAAACGCGGATATAGAATCAGACTTTATGACTTTATTATTGACAAAGATCAATAGTAAAGTCATAAAGTCTGATTCTATACAAAGATCAGTGCTGAAAATAGTTTCCAAAGTCAATCTCAGAACAAAGCTACTTCAAGTTACCTCTTGAAGGCTAGAACATGGAGAGAAAGGCGAGTAGAGTCGTGCATGTGAGGAAATACCTTCTGAGTTTTGCTTTGTGGCTGGTACAAATGTGAAGTCTCTTTCCTAGGAGAAGATGTCTCTGAAAAGATATAAAAATGCATAAAACTTTGCTTAATTTATGGAATTTATACGGTGCTGACCAGTAAGTATAAAGTTCTGTTCCCCTGATCCTCACTATCACTCATGTATTACTTGTCAGTAAATGTGGTGCACTCAGAACATAACAGCTACAGTAATATTTCTGTTCCCACTGCAGCTTTACTGCACCCATGAAAACCTGTAATCTTTAAATTCTCTCACTGTTAACATCTGCTGAAACATTATTGCTCCCAGCATAGCCAGCCTGCTCTGAAATTACATTTAGCAAAGTATTTAATGCTAACAGTATAATTTTAGAATCAACTGTTTTTTTAAGAGACTAGAACAACAATCTTATTTCTTTTTAGATGCTATTTTTCCTTATTTCTGGGTTATGCTGTTATTTCATGTGTGTCGCTAACTATGCTTTATAGAAGCAGTTCAAGGATTTTTAGAAATCCCCTGACTAATTTTATAAAATACACAAAGAGGGAAGGGCAGAATACTGAAAAAGCTTTGGTGATTTTAAGATGATTGAACTTCTTAAAGTTCCTAAAGTTGAGAAATGCTGCTCTATAGGAATATATAATATGAAATAGTATATTATTGTTTAGTCTGGAAGTTTAAATGTAATCAGGTTTTTAAAAGATGAGTAGATTCTACCCTATAATCAAGTTATTCAAAATATAGATGATTTTGCATATGAACAAATAAACCAGTTAGCACAGAGATGCTTTTAACCAGAAAGTACATGTCCCAATTATGGTAAGAAAAAAAAACAAGATGTATTTGAATTATCTTTAATAATTCAACATAATAAAGGAGCATTCCTTTGTAAAAATGCAAATTAAACAGTGACATTTATCTTTTTAAAATATATATGTAGGTCTTGGTGTATTTGGGTCTTGTCCCGTGTAAGATTGAGAATAGTAGTAGTATTTTTTCTGTGATATCTCACTATTGCTTATTTTGCACTATTGATTTTTTTCTGTATTCTTTTCATTTAGGAGAGGCCATTCCTTTCTTACAAGCTATGGTGTTTCTTAGTAATGATTCTCATTCTGCAGTTCTTTTTGTATCTGATTTGCTTTTTATGTGATCTATACTTAACCATCAATTTGTCTGACTCATTCTGGCCAGTTGCTTTCTTTCAGTCTCTTTCATACTTCCTTCATTCTTCCCATTTCTTCTTCCTATGGGAAAAAACCCTTATTTCTACTAACTGTATGGGCCTGTCTTGATCTGTGCAAAATGACTGAATTTTATTCATTCTGTGAAGGAGAATAGTAGCAAGTTTTCCAATTATGAAATTTTATTAGGAGACATAAGCTTCTGTGAGCTGTAACTTACTTCATCAGAGGCATAGAGTGCCAAGACTCATTTAGGATTTTAAGTGGGGTGAAGTAGGCTTGGCAATAAGGAAGGAGAAGACAGGTTGGTTATGCATATGCAGAATACATATGAGATAAATTACAAATGCTTATGCCTCTTGATAACATTTATTAATTAGGAAAGTAGCTACCAGCCTCCTGATTTCTGACATCATGAACTAAAATGGTTCTCCTCCAACAATGTCTTCACTACGTGTGAGGCAGAGGTGGTGTCAGCCAGTTCGGACTAGTTCTGGCGTACTAGTAGCAGAAAGTTTGACCAGTTGAGACAACCGGTAAGTACCACCTCTGACTGGCCCCACCCACCAACCCCTGATGGTATCTCTTCTATATTTCCTTGCTTTTTAGCTCAGCTGATTCACACAACAGAGCGGATTGCTGCACCTCAGCTGAGCTAAAAAACAGTTCAGGCAGCCCAGCAGCATTGAAAGAGGTTGTTATTTGAGCCCTGCATGCTTGTGAGAAACTCAGCTGATTGGACGGCACACAGAACCAGTAGGAAAAAAATTGAAAACTCATCACTGGTGTGAGGTTCTTAGTTTGCTTGCTCCTAGTTTTTTAAACATAGTACTGATTATTTGTGTATATCACAGTGCAAAATATATGCAATAAATATCACATAAACTGTTTAAAAAAATAGTCCAAGCAACATTCATTCTGATTCTGCTATGCCAATAAATCTGCCAAACCAAGTAGCTGAAGATTGTGAATTTTTGTTTACTTTTCAAAATCAAATAGAATACTATAACCAGTATATTGGTTCCCAAAATATTTCTATAGTTTTTTTTAAGGCTGCTGTTTTTTCTTTTCTCATCCCTAGTATCGCTGTTTTAAAATACTGCAGATATTTAAAAAAAGTGGTGAGAAAAAGAGACAACTTGGCTAAGGCACCAGATTAGAAACCAAGAGACTGTGAATTCGAGTCCCGCTTTAGCCACTAAGTCAGCAGGTGGCTTTGGGCCAGTCATTCTCTCTTAGCCCTTGGAAGGAGGCAATGGCAAACCACTTCTGAAAAACCTTGCCAAGAGAACTGCAGGGATGTGTCCAGGCAGTTTTTAAGAATAAGACACAATTTTTAAAACATTTCTTTTATTTTATTCAACTATTTTTCAAATGTTAAAATATAAACTCCAAGAAGAAAAAAAGAAAAGAAAAAAAAGAGCAAAAGACAAAAAAGAGAGAAAAAAATACACATATATTGTTTCCTCAGTCGAATACTGATATTTCAGTATAGCAGTTTTCATAGCAGTTTTCTTCCCTTGCAAAACAGGTCTACCATATAGAAGCCTCTACAATTCTATTTATCAAAGGAATTTGATCAACTATCTGTTAAAAAAACAGTTAACAGGTAAGCCCAACAGCAAAAACTAGCTTCAAAACTCTGTTAACACTATTACTGTATTTAACTTGCTGAAAGTCTGCAATGGCTTCAATTCCAGCCTTATCCACAACACTCAGTGTCTCTGGTCCATCCAGGATCAAATACCCTTGATTGATTCTTAGTAATAAAACTTTTCCTTAAAGTTATTACTAGGGTCTTTCCATATAATTGCATTTCATTCCCCAAAGTCATAAATCTGTGTGGTAGATACCTCCATACTTCAGATCACAAATTCAGATCTTATCTGGTTTACATACTGCTGCTAAACAGGAGGTTGTCTTTGTACTTTAAATAGCCATTTGCCATTGTAGGGGACACAACAATTATCCTTATGGAATGAAATTTAAAAAAAGCATGAAATTGGAGTTCTCATTCATAAATTCCAAACTTCCTTCTTCATGCACTTAATAACTATGGAACATAGTCATGTAAATGCACATAATAATGTAAACGCGGATATAGAATCAGACTTTATGACTTTATTATTGACAAAGATCAATAGTAAAGTCATAAAGTCTGATTCTATACAAAGATCAGTGCTGAAAATAGTTTCCAAAGTCAATCTCAGAACAAAGCTACTTCAAGTTACCTCTTGAAGGCTAGAACATGGAGAGAAAGGCGAGTAGAGTCGTGCATGTGAGGAAATACCTTCTGAGTTTTGCTTTGTGGCTGGTACAAATGTGAAGTCTCTTTCCTAGGAGAAGATGTCTCTGAAAAGATATAAAAATGCATAAAACTTTGCTTAATTTATGGAATTTATACGGTGCTGACCAGTAAGTATAAAGTTCTGTTCCCCTGATCCTCACTATCACTCATGTATTACTTGTCAGTAAATGTGGTGCACTCAGAACATAACAGCTACAGTAATATTTCTGTTCCCACTGCAGCTTTACTGCACCCATGAAAACCTGTAATCTTTAAATTCTCTCACTGTTAACATCTGCTGAAACATTATTGCTCCCAGCATAGCCAGCCTGCTCTGAAATTACATTTAGCAAAGTATTTAATGCTAACAGTATAATTTTAGAATCAACTGTTTTTTTAAGAGACTAGAACAACAATCTTATTTCTTTTTAGATGCTATTTTTCCTTATTTCTGGTTTATGCTGTTATTTCATGTGTGTCGCTAACTATGCTTTATAGAAGCAGTTCAAGGATTTTTAGAAATCCCCTGACTAATTTTATAAAATACACAAAGAGGGAAGGGCAGAATACTGAAAAAGCTTTGGTGATTTTAAGATGATTGAACTTCTTAAAGTTCCTAAAGTTGAGAAATGCTGCTCTATAGGAATATATAATATGAAATAGTATATTATTGTTTAGTCTGGAAGTTTAAATGTAATCAGGTTTTTAAAAGATGAGTAGATTCTACCCTATAATCAAGTTATTCAAAATATAGATGATTTTGCATATGAACAAATAAACCAGTTAGCACAGAGATGCTTTTAACCAGAAAGTACATGTCCCAATTATGGTAAGAAAAAAAAACAAGATGTATTTGAATTATCTTTAATAATTCAACATAATAAAGGAGCATTCCTTTGTAAAAATGCAAATTAAACAGTGACATTTATCTTTTTAAAATATATATGTAGGTCTTGGTGTATTTGGGTCTTGTCCCGTGTAAGATTGAGAATAGTAGTAGTATTTTTTCTGTGATATCTCACTATTGCTTATTTTGCACTATTGATTTTTTTCTGTATTCTCCCTCCGACGTTGCCTGGGATCAAGCCAGGAATCCTCCTCCTCCCTCCCTCGCCGTGGCCGTACTGATACGTGTCTCTCAGGCTGTTCCTCTTGGCTTTCCGAAGAAACCTGAGGCATTGCCAGGGAGGAAGGTCCTGGGGAGGGAGGCCTTGCCAGGGAGGAAGGTCCTGGGGAGGGAGACCTTGCCAGGGAGGAAGGTCCTGGGGAGGAAGGCCCTGGTGAGGAAGGCATTGCCCGTTCCTCCACTTCTTCATCATCCAGGTCCTCTTCCTCTGTCAGCACAGGCTCACGAGGCGGGGCCACAACATTACATATTTGTAAAAAATAAGCCACAAAGACAAATACATATGCTTACTTTAATCATCCTATCACATAACAGAAGACGGTCAAAACTTCAGTCATACATACACTTCAATTTGTTGATAAATGCCTTTTAAAAATAAAGAAAATGGATCTCAGGAACAGGAACTATGTTTTATATTAAATATATCAGCAAACTCACTTCTAAATCTGACAGATCTTCAGAGACCCAAGTCATATTTTCAAATAGCTAATATCACTCCAACAAAACATATTGACTTCTTGAAAGAACATATATCTTGAATGAACATATATCTGAACAGGAACTTTTTGGCAGCCATAAAAGAAGGTAAAACTGACAAAAACACGAAAAATTGTGAAGGTTTTACAAAAAATGTTAAACATACGTGAATGCCATATTTTAAATAGTATTTTAGAGAATGAAAGCTAACAGACACATAGAAACAAACATTAAATTATGGTACTATAGCTCTATAGTCTTCTAAATCAGAAATCTATTTTTAATCAGTAAACAATAACTAATCCATTAAATACAATAATTTTTAAGTCACCAAAGAATTTAATTTTGAACTGTCCAAACTAAGTTTATACTGCAAAAGCAATTGATTTGATCCAATGAGTAAGAAATGTAGTTCATGTCAGAAACACTGACAAAATAACTATTGCCATGGCACTGACTTTAAGAGCATTTGATCATGTTGAATGGGAGTTCTAGAAAAATTATTATCCAGGTAATATATAGGGGAGAAATCCTTAAATATATTTTTTCAGCTGTTCCACAAAAACACATATAATTCCACACAGTATTGATCGACCCATAGAACAAAACTAACATATTCTTTCACCCTGTATCTGTCTTGACCAAAGAGGATACTTTCAAGATTAAATGGCTGAATGGAAGCTTCCAGTGGGAAATTGCAGTTGTCTGATGTTCCTTGAAGGAGTGGAGAGACACCATGACAAGAACACTAACTGAAAGGTGAATTCTGGCCAGTGTAATCAGGAGCTGTAGCAATTGTCTCATGAACTGATGTCCCAAAGTTCCATTATGCTCCCAACTGCGCTGTGGCCTACAGTATATGGACATTAAGTCCTACTTTCTTCATTTCTTAATCACTTTGGAAAGTTATTAATCAACAGATATAGAGAAATTTCCTTTGTGGCAAAGATAAGACTCCTTGCAGTTAGTTAATTTTTCTTTCAGGATTACAGGATTACAAAACTATCAAACAAACAAAAAAGACAGACTTTGATATAAAGATTGAAAAATCACTTGCTAAAAACTTAAAGAGAAGACTTAAGAAATTTTTAAAATGGAAAAGGGACAGTCTTCTTTATTTTTATCATTTTACTTTTGAGAAAAATGCTCTGATATAAATTTGTGCTAAATTTGTACTAAAAAGGATGAGACCTCATGAGAATGATTGTTGACTGATAAACAGTATGTCTCTTTGAGGGACTCTAGATAAGAAAAGGTAAAACAATGGAGTAGAATGTGATTATTTAGTTAGACTGTGATTTTAGATTAAACTATTTCTAACAAAATGATTATTAATGGAAATTTAATCAAACCATTTGAAATACACAAAAGAACAAGACGATTGTCTACTGTCCCTTTTATTTATCTTGATTCTTGAAATATTGAATAGACACATGAGACAAAATAAGAGGATTGTGGATATAAAGATTAAAAAAGAAATATATATGTTAGGAGCCTTTACAGATAATTTGTTGTTGGTTTTGAAAACTGTTTTAAAGCACGTTGAACTATTAACCAAAAAAAAAAGAATCTGGTGTCCTTGCTGTTGTCTCTTTTGATGGGTTTTTTTGAGTCAGATAGGTTTTTCCCATTATTAATCAATGGCTTATGTCTTCTTTATACAATACTTTATTAAACAATTTAACTATAATTGGATGGAATGACAGAATGAGTGAAACAGCTGATTTTGCCTAAAATGGATGATTTGTGTCTTCTGTCAGCTATGGAATTCATCGCTGCCACATATTGGAGAAAGTGATGTTAATTGAGTAATGTTAATTGGGTGATGTTAATTGAGTAGCTCTTAGTAGACAAAATATTTTATGTTGATAGTTCAAGGTTACAGAGTATGGAGCAGCAAAAATTAGAGCTTACTTTGGTGCATGTGATGTGATGAGGACATAGGGGATGGTTTGTAGGTTGGGACTTTGTGGAGAAGCTGGGAATATTTAGTTCTGGATTTCCACAGTAAGTGCCAGATGCTGTTCTAATAAAAGTAGTTTGAGATGATGTGTCTTGGAGTTACTGACAGGAATGGATTTTCCCTGGAACGCTGACACCTTATAGCATTCAGTTTTCCCAACTATTGCTGTTATTTGTTGCTTTATGATTTCCAAAGCTTCTTTAATTTTTCTGGTGCCAAGTCAATTTTTTTAAATTAGGCTTGTCATTACATTCTTTCCTTTTTCTCTTTGCATTTTTTTATAAAAATTAAAATGTCAGCATAAAATATCTAAAAAGTGACCATTCTAAGTATTAAAAAGCAGACAGACTTTCTAAAAAGAAGTACATAAACTGTTTCAGTTGCATCAATTTTCCTATGAGAATATAAATTCTGTCAATCCAAATGACAATTCTTCATAACTGTGCAAAATACAGTTCTCTATGGATTTTCTGTATGAATGAGATAGAGAATAGGAAGTCTTACTGTTCCCTATATGCATTGGGAGACTATGATGAATAACTTTGATTCCAAAGAATACTGTTGAAATAAAAGTATTGATTAATCTTTTTGGAATTTAGGAAATATAGGAACTAATGCTGTCATATGTTTAACAGTTCACTTGTATAAAATATAATAGCAAGAACAATTGCAAGAAAAAGTACTTTTTTGTTGTTAAATTCTACACATACAAAATTATGTGAATGTATCCAACTGAATTGTTTGTTCAAGATCAGGGGACATGAGAGACAACTGAGAACCTTATAAAACCCAGCAGGAGTTTTTGAAAAACATCAGAATTCAAGTATGAGAGGAATTTCCCCCAAACGATCAAAGTTATGCAATATAGTAAATAGCTAACGAATATAATGACTTGATAATTATTCAGTGAAAAGGCTATTTAGATATGGATCTATGTGCTTCGTGTGCAAAGAATAGTCTTCCATATAATTTAGCATTCTATAAGTTCTTAAGAATGTTATCTTTATTACTCATCTTTGTTCTGTAATGTATACGGATGTTAACTGCCCTAAATAAATCAAACCAGTGCAGGTTTTTTGAATAGCAGTAAATGACATCTGTGCCAGATGGCTTTCATCATTCATGTTATTCACCCTGGTTTGTGCCTCCTTCCATATCTTAGTCTTCTTTAAAAAAAAAATTCTGGATAAAATGGCTACAAAATGACAAAAGTGCCAGTAATAGCTCCTTGAAAGTGTAATTGTCACTAATACTGTTAAAATGAAATGAATATTCAGTCATAATCTATTTCTATAATCTCTCAATCAATCAATCTTTATTCAGTCATAGAACAGTAGATGAAACACAAAAGTCACACTTAATTAGGATAAAAGAGGAAAAATATAATTGTTGTAAAATATCTAAAAAGGATTAGAGAAAATACTATGGCATACTGTCCAAACTATATAGAGCAGTGCTTGGCTACGGTCAAGGAAATAAAATCAGACTCATCCAATAATCATAATTTAAGGTAAGACAAGTCAGAATGACCAGGATATTTAGTTAAGAATAGAAACAATAATTCTGGCAAGTACCTGCACAGAGGGGGTATTACAGAATAATGCGTTCCATTGTTTCAATTATTCCTCCACCAAATAGCTATCTCTGTTCAAAGGGGATCTTTTGGCATTTTCCATTAGTAACAACTGTTGGGAGGGCATTGAGTCTGGCTAAGGATAAAGCCTTTCTGAATCTATAATGTCTAAAAGTCTGTTTTCTTTAGCATTTATTCATTATGTACCATCTTAGAGAACATACAGGTAGATTTTATCCAGGATGATATGTCCTCAACCTGGCCCTTCAGATCTTCAAATTATGCAATCACCTTCCTGTTGGACATCCTCTTCTTCTCTTTCCTTCTATATTTGCCAGCATTATAGATTTCTCCAGAGAGCTAGGTCTTTATACAGTATCCAAAGTATAATATTTTGAATCTGGTCATCTATGCCTTGAATAGTTTGAAAACATACAGGTGAAACTCGAAAAATTAGAATATTGTGCAAAAGTTCATTTATTTCAGTAATGCAACTTAAAACGTGAAATTAATATATGAGATAGACTCATTACATGCAAAGCAAGATAGTTCAAGCCGTGATTTGTCATAATTGTGATGATTATGGCTTACAGCTCATAAAAACCCCAAATCCACAATCTCAGAAAATTACAGTATTAAATGCAATCAATAAAACAAGGATTGTACACAGAACATCGGACCTCTGAAAAGTATAAGCATGCATATGTACTCAGTACTTGGTCTGGGCCCCTTTTGCAGCAATTACTGCCTCAATGCGGTGTGGCATGGAAGCTATCAGCCTGTGGCACTGCTGAGGTGTTATGGAAGACCAGGAAGCTTCAATAGTCGCCTTCAGCTTTTCTGCATTTTTCCATCTCATGTCTCTCACCTTTCTCTTGGCAATGCCCCATAGATTCTCTATGGGGTTCAGGTCAGGCGACTTTGCTGGCCAATCAAGCACAGTAATCCCACGGTCATTGAACCAGATTTTGGTACCTTTGGCAGTGTGGGCAGGTGCCAAGTCCTGCTGGAAAATGAAGTCAGCATCCCCATAAAGCTCATCTGCGGAGGGAAGCATGAAGTGCTCCAAAATCTCCTGGTAGATGGCTGCATTGACCCTGGACTTAATGAAGCACAGTGGACCAAAACCAGCAGATGACATGGCTCCCCAAATCAATACAGACTGTGGAAACTTCACACTGGACTTCAAGCACCCTTCTTCCTCCAGACTCTGGGTCCTTGGTTTCCAAATGAGATGCAAAAGTTGCTCTCATCAGAAAAGAGGACTTTGGACCACTGAGCAACAGACCAGGTCTGTTTTTCTTTAGCCCAGGTAAGACGCTTCTGACGTTGTTTGTTGTTCAGGAGTGGCTTGACAAGAGGAATAAGACATTTGAAGTCCATGTCCAGGATCCATCTGTGTGTGGTGGCTCTTGACTCCACACTGACTCCAGCTTCAGTCTGTCCACTCCTTGTGAAAGTCCCCAACACTTTTGAATGGCCTTTTCCTGACAATCCTCTCCAAGCTACAGTCATCCTTGCTGCTTACTCACCTTTTTCTTCCACACTTTTCCCTTCACATAAGTTTCTATTAATGTTCTTTGATAAAAGCACTTTGGGAACATCCAACTTCTTTTGCAATTACCTTTTGAGGCTTTCCCTCCTTATGGAGGGTGTCAATGATGGTTTTCTGCACAATTGTCAGGTCAGCAGTCTTTCCCATGATTGTGATTCCTACTGAACCAGACTGAGAGACCATTTAAAGGCTCAGGAATCCTTTGCAGGTGTTATGGCTTAATTAGCTGATTAGAGTGGGACACTTTGAGCCTAGAATATTGAACCTTTTCACAATATAATATAAACATTTATATTTTAACAATATAAATGAACTTTTGCACAATATTCTAATTTTTCGAGTTTCACCTGTATACTCATTTTCTTGGATATCCATTGTATTCTCCAGAGCCTTCTCCAACATCAAAGTTCAAAACCAAGGACTCTATTCCTGAGCTATCTTCTATTTGTAACATCAATACCACCAGGCTTCTTCAAAGTCTATCTTTTGCTTGCATAGAATATCATTAAAATACATTCCCTGTACCTGTCAGCTCTTTGAGCTAGACCATACTAGGAAACTATGAATAGCAATAGCACTTAGATTTTACATACTGCTTGACAGTGCTTTACAGCAGTCTATGAATGGTTTACCATGCCAGCATATTATCTCCCAAATCTGGTTCCTCGTTTTACTGACCTCAGAAGGATGGAAGACTAAGTCAACCTGGAGCCAGTCAGGATTGAAATCCTGGCTTTGGGCCTGCAGCACTGCATTCTAACCACTGTGCCACCACTTCTTTCATCAGCAATAACAGAATCTAAATACCTTTACTCTTCCCCCTCCCCTTTGGAAGAACTAGGAAGAGTCAAGAGAAGTTTTCTCAAATTATAATTCTGCCTTGAAGCAATGAAGACAAGTAGTCAAAGATGGAATAGAATTGCTTGCTTTATTCAGTCAGCCTTTCCTCTATATATACATTTTAAACAATACGTTTGCTATCACTGGTTAACTTGCACACATACACTCAGCAGTTTCTTCATATATCTTTAGTTAAGGATTAACATACATTCCAGTTCCAAAGTTCCTCTATATGCTCAGTTCTTATCTTGTTTTTCTAAAGCAACTTCTTTCATCTTCCAGCGGCATTGTGTCTGAACGTGATGCTCCTTATCTGAGGTTTGACATCCAAGACAAGAGCATTGCGGCACGTATAATGCCTACACTGCCTTGGACTCAAATTTATTTTATTCTTAAAGTTATTCTTACAGCCTGTTACAGTATCTTTGTAAATATAGATGCATTCCAGCATTTGAATAACTTTCCCAAGACCATTGTGGCTACTCTGTGGCATATTTCTTGAATGTTGGTTCCTTTACTGTTGACAGGCAATCCTTAAAAAGCAGAAGCCATCCAACACTTCATTATCTTTACTGTCAATTCTAAGGCTGGTTGCTGTATCTGTTGTCATTAATATATTAATATATTGAATTTCCGTCCCATTTCACAGTGCTCCTTGATTTTCATTCCTAGAGCCTGCAAATCATTTACATTTTCAGTTATCATCTCTTTAGCGTACTCCTGTAGAAATATGACTTTAATAAGTACATAGGATTGCCATTTCCCTCCTTTTCTTGATAAACCTATGTTAAGTGTCCTGTGGCAACTAGCACAATAAAATGTTACATGTGAATATTTCTGAGACTTATACTTGCATATAAAGATGTTGATACTTATAAGATACCAGTTCCAGCAGTATAAAGTTGTGTCTTTAGAAGAGATTTCTATTTTCACACATTAGGAGTGTCATCAGAGTCAAGAGAATATAGAGAATATGGAGAAATTGCAATTAGTGTGGATGGAAGAGAAGATAGGAGATACCATGAAAAGGGAAAATGGGAACAGAACATGTTTTTTAATCATTCCACACCAACAGTCTTGATTAGAAAACTCCAACCTATTTTTTTCATTGAATTTATATTAAACTCCTGAAGTGTTTCAAAAAGCAACACATTTTCTAAAATAGCTTTGCAGACAAAGCCTTTGGACAGATGCTAGGTTTATCATTAATACATACATACATACATACATACATACATACATACATACATACACTATATAAAATACATTTGCATGCTATTTCTTCACCCATCCCTTTTTGAACATTTTCTAATAACCCCATTAGTTCTCAGTTACAATAATTATAGATAGATAGTGATGATCATGACATTTTCAGTATCTGCAAACTTCTCTTCCCTTCCAGTCCTGGTTATATATGTTCATTATTATAATCCACAAAGTGTATTTAGCTTATAGTTGCTTCTATAGACACAGAAAAAAACTTCATTTACTTTTGAAAATTGTTGCCCTTGCTTTATCGCACCATTTATAACAAAGTCAGGCCCTAGACTCTCTGAAGACATATTTTATGTTTGAAGGAGAGACAGAAAGGAGAGAGGTCTGAGGCTTTTCTCTGATCTAAACCTAACAATTCGTAAGAGTTAATGCTAGTTTTACTATTTAGAAATCATTTTCCACCTTCCTTCAGCTCTACAACCGCTGAATATCTTGCCCAAGTGCCTGGCAATTTTTGTTTGAATTGTTCATTAGATATAGTAAGCAAAATAAATAGCTGACTTTGGTAACAATGGGGGCTTGGGTAAAGTGAAGGAGGACTAAATTTATTTTTAGTGTCATTGGATGTACCATTCCAATCCACCAAATGTTACTTCAATTGTGCAGAATACAGGAAAGATCACATGGTGCTCTGCTTTCCACCTGTATTTTGCTGCTTTTATGTTATATTTATTTATTTTAGTTTTTAAGTTGCCTACAACTCCAATGGACTCTGGACTTAGAAGGCTTAAACTGGAATAATCAAAGGCTATTCCCTTTCGGACTGTCTACCCCCTTTATTATTTCTAGTGGCTCTGGATAGTTCTGCTCTTGGAATAGATATAGCAGTGGTAGATTATTGGTATTGGTCTCTTCTCTCTTTAATCTCCTGTCTGTTGTTCATAACTTTTCTTTCCCTGCTTTGGTCTCATTTTCTCTTTTCAAAGACTAGAGAAAATGAGGAATGATTTTATACATCATGCAAAACTGTTTCAAATAGGTGTACACAGAAATACATAGAGTTCCACATGACAGAATGTAATAACTAAGCATTGTCATATGCTTTCCTAAATACAGAAACTGTATTTGAAAGGTGATAAACATGGTTTGGGAAGAAAGTAGTGAATGAAACAAATAATACTGTCATATATACAAAGGTTCTTAGGATGGAGGTGAGGGGGTAGAAGAGAGACAGAAAATTGAAATGGTCTGTGGAATGTAGGAAAAAGAAGACCACAGCTGAAAAATTAAGATGGATTCAGGCAATTTAGCTGCTGAAGAGTCATAGGTTCCAGGGTGGCCATGTATATTTTGGTACTCTATAGTGCTCTGAATCAATGAGATCACTGTTACTCAAAGAGAGTAACAGGTTTTGAAAGATCATGTCTACTTGGCAAGAAAAGAGCACAAAAAAGCTCTCTAAAAGATATTTTTGCTAGATTGCCAGCACAGTGTAATTAAAACCCTTGTTTAAATAAGCCATGGTAGCGCAGTGGATAGAATGCAGTACTGCTGTCTATTTCTGCTGGATGCCAGCAGTTTGGCAGTTTGAGTGTAACCGGCTCCAGGTTGACTCAGCCTTCCATTCTTCTGAGGTCGGTAAAATGAGAAGCCAGATTGATAGCAATATGCTGACACTGTATACTGCTTAGAGAGGGCTATAAAACACTGTAAAGTGGTGTATAAGTCTAAATGCTTTTGTTGTTAACTCTAAGGATAGACTGTAGCAATAGTTGTACACATATAATATAGCTTAAATCCATGATGGCAAACCTATGGTACATGTTCCAGAGGTGGCATGCAGAGCCCTCTCTGTGTGCACACGAGCCGTCACCCCCATTCAGCTCTGTCATGTATTCACGCCTCCCACTGACCAGCTGGTCTTTGGGTCTCTGGGGCGGAGTGCATATGGAAGGTGGGGCACATGTGGGGGGGATATGCATGCATGTGTGGAAGCAGGGCACATGTGCAGGAATGTGCACATGCACAAGGGCCATAGGCACATGCATTGGGGGGCACGGGCACATGCATGAGGGGATGCATGTGCATGCACGGGGGCAGGGTGCATGCATGGGGGACACGTGTATTGCATTTTGGGGATGCGTGCACTTTGGGCACTCAGTGCTGAAAAGGTGCTACATTGTAGACTAGACACACTAACAAAGCGATGGGAAACAGATTGGAATGGTAGAATTATAAGGCTATATTAAGTTGCTACATTTCAACTTTTCTTTTGGAAGTCTTTGCAGCCAGATAAGGGAGGGAGGAGATATCTTTTTGCTTATCTGCTTAAATTAATGCTCTTTATATTATTACCTTGCTTGACTGATAGAGAAACTATCTTTGAGTTATGGCATAAGTGCAGAAAAATGATTCAGAAGAAAGTATTTGTGTGCTGAAATGTATCTTGTTGGATCCTGAAATCTCTAGCAAATCCTCCACCTGTGTTACTATTTATATTTCAGAAATGATTTGAAAGAATTTGCTTAATAAAGTGAATGCCTTTTGTACTTTTATCAGGTTTAAAAGACATTTTTTAAAAAAGATTAATTTGATGAATAATAGAGAGAAGATTCATTTATATTTGTGCAAAGTCTGAAGCATCTCTTTCAAATAATTTTTAAAATGGGCAATAATTCATAGCCCACATGCAGATATATCACACACATAATTGTATAATTACAATTACATCAACAAATATATATTGTACAAACACGCACCCCTAAATAGTTTTATATGGACAATTAAACATTAATACCAAGGGTAAAAGTGAACAGAATGTAGACAGATATTTTATAAGACGATTTAGAATCTCCACTGTGTCTTCCACAGCTAATCCTGATTTGTGAATGTATAATATGTGAAATGAGCCTTAAGATCAATATTCAATCCTCTAGGAGGCAACATTGTAAGGATGCAAACAACTTAGTAGTTCAAGTGGGGCTGAGGTTTTTTTGACACAAACAGCCCTTTTCAAGCTAGCAAGTATCTGCATTAAATACACATTTCAAGGTGCCTGGAACTTACAAATGAAGGCATCAGCATGTGTCTGCAGATCACTATTTTGTGCCTTTGTGATAGCATAAGTCCATTTGTCACTGGTTAACATCTGATAAGCACTCTAAAAGTCTCATATACTAATATGATTACAACAACTTATATTTTAAAAGAGTATGAGACCAAGGAAAACTGCTTTGGGATTAGGGAAGGGAGGCTAAGTATTTGAAACTTCTAATTCATTACCATTCATTGCCATTATTTTCATCTTCATAAAACGAGGTAGAAAAACCCACGGTTTTGCAATGATTTTTTTTCCTTAGGAACCCCCACAAAAAAATTGAATTTAAAATTGCAGAGACATATTGTAACAGCTTTAAAATACTCCTGGGCATGTTTTAATGGTCTATTAATATACACCTCAGGCGGCTGAATGTGTGCGGCTGCAAATCCACGACGGGTATTAATGAACCACTAAAACATGCCCTGCCGTGTGCTTGTGTTGTATGGCAATGCTACATTGTCAGTGGAGAATGAAAAGTTTAAAAAGACCCTTTGAAACACCACCAATTCCAAAAGAACACTTGATGAATTGCTTTTGTGTCTTTATACATACATACATAAGGAAAGAGATCTGTTCAGATATGGAAATAAGTTCCCCTATGTAATAAGAAAATAAGCCAATGGCAGGAAACAGTTATTGAAACCAAGCGGTAATCCATTGCATCTCAGAATAATACAAAGCTTTTTGTAGATTTCTATCAATCTATGCCAGGGAGCCAAGGTTTCAGGAAACCCAAGAGGAAAATGATGAGAAGGGAGTCAGGAGAACATGGGAGGTTTCCTCTTTCTCAAATCTTGATCTCCCAGGTGAGCTTTAATAAAGCTGATGCTCCTTGCTTTTGCTTCAGAAATGAAAAATGGCAGAAAGATGAATGAAAAAGGAACAGAAGTATCCTATGGACCCATCTAAGTTCACACAACAAACTAAGCATTTCTAGTGGCAATTTGCTTTGTGCTAGGTACAATGGATGAGCCCTAAAAGTGTAATTTGTAAACTATGATCTAGCATTGTATAGACTAGGCCACTGTGGCTTCTTCAGCAAATTAAAGGAACCATGGCTTCACACAATACATAGATGCAGCAAAATGAAGAAGTAATCAGATCCAAATGTAAACTATAAAAGACCAGGTTTATGGGCGATGTCCTAGAACAGGAATAATTAGGGTTGCTCCAGGCTAATATCCCCGTTTTCCTCTAATGTTTTAAAATTAAAAAAATGGGAGTTCAAAATTCAAATCTTGAATTTTTCAGATGCCATTTGGCATTCTTAGAAATGAAGAGGAAGCTACAGCCCAGTCTTCATTTGGATGTGGGCTCACCTGTCCGGAAAAAGGTGGGTGGGAGGGAGGGAAGGTGTGTGGAATAACAGCTGGGGTAATAGCAGGCTTTTCCTTCTAATAATAACTGGGTGTCTGTATGTGGCCACAGCAGCCATTCCATGAATGTGCAGCCATTTTGAAAGACAGCCATGACAGGTTCTCAAAATCTGAAATGGGCTCCCCTGTCCCAAATGTTGCTTGCCTCACCTTCAGAGACTGTACTGAGTTCATCCAGTGAGGCAGGTATTTATTAGGGTCTAAAAAGCGAAGCCTAGTAGATATTACAATGCCTGACTGACAGATCTCTAATTTTCCTAAGCAGTCTGGGTCTCCCAGGCTAGCTGCTGAGCAAAAGGAAAGATTAATGAAAAGATATCAGAATGATAATGTTGTTCGATTAGGAACCAGAGGGCTGTTTTTCACCCTACCCTGGGGATTGGAAGAAGGAACAAGAAAGAGAAAAGCAAGAGAAAGAGAAAAGTGAAATATGACAAAGAGAGAGACTGACTATAAGCTCCCTTTGGTGGCAAACACACACACACACCACACACACTTCATGCTTCTCCAGTGGATGAATAAGATACCTTCAGCATTATAAATAGTAGCACAGATGTTGACAGAAAAATGCTCCCTTAATTACCATATAAACTGCTTTCCTTGAGTGAACCGTTTAAAGCGGCCTCTAAAAGAAGCTCACTCAAGCAATTCCACCGATTACGGCTAATGAACAATATTTCCTTGCTCCTATTTAGTACTCATTAAAATGTAAAAGCCTTTCATTTTCAACAGGCTTATGATAAATAATATTTCCTCTTTCTAGTCTGAGTACTAAGAATAAAGTAAAGAAGGGAGGGAAGGCCATTTTACAACAGGGCAAAGAATTTGAGGGGTAAATAAGTGTATTTGCGAGCAGCTGACAATTCATTGAGATTCCCACAAATGCTGCTATTGTAATGCCTGTGAAATGGGATGCTTGTAATTTGAGCCAGGGGGGCAATTCTCAAAGAATGATGAGATAATTCAGATGGCCATTCCACGTTTAATTCATTGATATTGTTATTTATGGCATTTCTATTCCACCTTTCCTCCAAGGAGCTTAAAGGAGTATGTAAGGCTTTGTTTCAACCCCAAACTTTTAAAGTTGTTTAGTTTGAAGGAGCTTCACAAGCTCAAAGTCATACAATTCGTTTTTGGACCTCCATGTGGGAGAATAAGATTTGAATTCAAATCCTCACCAATTCTAATTCAATAGTCTAACCAATTGATAACACTTGCTCTCAGAGACAGAAAAAAGGAGAGGAAAATGATACAAACTTAGTGTCAAGATAGGCTGAGGATAAAAATGCAAAGCAAGCTTGACTTAATGGCATTAGAAAATGTGACTTAACAAAGGAATCTTTATCTAGATTGTCAGACATTTCCTCAGTTGGCTTTGTAGAATTTGGCATAAGAAGCCAATGGATTCAGGCCTAATTAAGGGATTATGATAGCCATGGTCACCTTTGCAAAAAAGAGATACTGATTCTCCTTGATCTTGCAATTGTTTTTGACATCTTTGAGCACAGCATGCTTAATATCTGGTTCTGTAGGTTCAGAGGATAGAATCATATGCCAAAACCACAAAGGGAGAATGAAAGGGTCAAGAGAAAGACCAAAAAAAATTGTAAGTGGATAGAGCTGATGCCCAAGAGGAAAAAAACATATTGGAATTATGAAGAAGAATGGCAAACTACTTCTGAAAGAGTCAACACAAATGTGAAGGCACACACACACACACACTTCTTACTCCTTTGCATTTTGCTGTCTACCTGAAAATGGAATAGCATGATGGTGTGTGTGTGTGTTCATGTGCATGCATGTGTGTGAATATTTTCAGTTCCCTTTTATGCTTTATCCTATGAAACCATAGCCTGTTTAATTATTTGTTTAAATAGGCAAATCTGCCAAACTTCAGAGGCTATTATATTTATTTATTTATTTATTTATTTATTTATTTATTTATTTAATTGGACTTGTATGCCGCCCCCTCTGAGCAAGGACTTGGGGTGGCTCACAATTAAAATACAGCAATAAATATTTTATTCAATACTACTGGTATTTTTCACCTGGCTTTATTTGTGCTTAACTAAGGCATTTGAAAATGGTCCAGCACCAAACATTTTGGTGTTTTAATGTAGCCAATTTAACATTGCATTTGAAGTGATTAATAAAGTTGTGATGAAGGTTTATTAGGCAATCCTTCTGTCAATCAACATTTGCTGTGATTTCAATGTTGAGCACAGAATATTAAATGATTCTAGGAAGAGTGAATAATGATGGTTAATATGTTAGCATCAAAGTGAGTTTGTCTGTGTCTTCATTGTATATATAGATAAGTAATCCCCATACATAAAGGACAAAATAGAAAAATACCTAAACAAGCACTACAGTCTTATTATATAACTATCAAATCCAAACTGTGAGCATCTGAGAAAGTACTTTTATAAATATTATCCCAATATCTTTTAGAGTTTCAGAGTTGCTGGAAATGAATAAGTTTCTTTTTGTTATTGTTGTTTTGCTTTGTTTTCATTTCATCTTTTGGCAGGAACAAGCTTCATCTGCTAAATATCCGGCTGGCCCGTAGACTTTCAAAGATACAATAGCCTTGTCAAATGGGGGAAAAAATAGTCACCAGCTTTAAGTATTTCCAGTGATAGGTCTATTACATTTGCAAAGAGATAATTCTTGCATTGTGTTTCTCGCAAGAAAGCAAATGACACAGACCAATGAGGCCCATGGACCTTCTTATCTATGAGCTAAAGGAATGGATTGAATAAAGATGTGGGTAACTGAAATAAGACTTTACTGCTTTATGGAAGAAGATCAGGTTTAATATTATTTCTCCCTTTTCTCTGCTCCTTTAGTTTGCTTCATAAAGATGTCTGTATGTGCAGTAGGAATAGGAATCTTGTATACCTATGGTAAAAATGACAATCTCACTCCACCATCCTGCCTGCATATGAACAACAGATTTGTCAGTGTGTGACAGGTTGACAGCCCAGCTCCCAGCTGCTTGTCCATTGTTGTTAAATCAGTACCTTGTCTCAGTGTTCAGCAAAAAGGCAGCCTGTTTCCTCCATTCACAGAGGCTAGGGTAGTTGCCAGTTAAAAACAAATAATGGCTTTAGGCTGCACTGCCATAATGCATTGAAAAGATGCAGTCTAAACCCTTGTGTGCTCCTTAGGCAACACATAATTGTGCTGGAAGTTCAACCTTCTTTTGCACAACAACAAAGACAAGTCTAAATGGGATCAATGAAAGACAGCAGTGAGTACCTAAACTCAGTTATTTAACTAATGGGACAATGAAAGTACAGTTTGGTTTTGAAAACAGGTGAGATAAAAGAGCTGTATATGAGACAAGTGAAGGATGTGTATCCAGTATGTTTGTGACATTGCTTTTGAGAAGAATGATATGGTGAAATTTGGCATCCTACTAAGCTAGAACAGAAAATAAAATGGAGAAGTGAAAATTAAATGAACATAAGCTTATTTGTAGTACTTACCATAAGATTTTCAGCAACATTAAAAAGTTTCTCCTTTTTGAAAAGAGATTGTTTTGTAGGAAGTTAGCACCCACCCCTCTCCTAGAATAATGAAATATTCTAGTAAATATTTAAAAAGGCAGAATATTTCCTCTAAAAAGAGTAGAAACCCAGAAGCAGAATCTCACCCCCACCTTTGTTAATGGGTGGGCCATTAAGGCCTGGGCCAGAATACTTTACATAAGAAAGATCTCCAGGTAAAGCTATAGCAATTGCCAAAAGCCCTTTTAAGGGCATAAATCATCCAGCAAGGGTCAACCAAGCCTGGAACTCAGGACAGCCTACAGAGTTGCCCCTCATGGGAGTCTGACAACCAATTAGTATACAAGCTTCAATTCAAATCCCAGCAGAGGGTATAAAACCCAGGCACTCTCAGCACCTCAGCCCTTCTTGATCTTCTCCTTCTCACCTTGAAGCATGTGATCATCCTTCTCTGGAGCTCCAGGTCATGTGCTCCTGTTCACCATTAAACTTTCCAAGCAGCCTCCATGTTTCCAGTGTCTTTTTCCCCACTTGGAACTGAACCCAGAAGGATATTTCTTTCAACAGTTTGAAATTGTGTTCCCTTTTCAGGATTCTCATTTGCCCCCTACAATGACATTCTGTAGCTGTTCTTCCTTTTGTATAGTTTATTTATGAGGAAGAAATATTGCAAGAGGTGAACTGACTATGATTATTAAGATCAGTTTGGGCCCAGCTCTGATCTGAAACAAAAATAAACTCAACATATTGTGAGAAACTTGCCACTCCTCTTTTTGCCGGTAGTGTGGTTTTGGAAATATTATCAAACTTCTGGACATAGAAGCAAAGGATGCTGTTATACATTGAGTTAGACCTTTGGTTCTTCTAGCACAATATTGTTGACACTGGTTGGTAACACATCTCCAGCATTTCAGATCAAACTTGTTTCACGTAACTCAAACCTGTGCTCTCTAACATGTCAAACAGGAGAAAAACATTGTTAACACTTGTGCTCACAAGAATTGGAAAAGGCTGAATCTGCAAACAAAATTTAAAATGCAAAGTGTTCTTCAAAAGGATTATGCAAACAAGCCAAACTGGAGTAAAATTTCAGATATGATTGTCACATCTCAGCTTGAACACAGTTCAACCTTTGACTTAATGATAATCATTGGTGAACTAAGAAAGATTTGCATCCTAAATCTTATCATTTCTTTCTTAAAAGTTATTGTTATGATATGTACAGAACCCATGAGTAACAATGGAAACGTTTATGAGAATAGTTGTGAATAAATGTTTAGCCACACACAGATACACTGAATTGGGTTAAAGTTTACTTTAAGAAATAGCACAGTCCAATAAACAGTCCAAGTCATAAATGTTTAACAGTCCAAATAATATCCAGTTACAAAGTCTTCTTACTGGTTGCCTCTGTCATTTACAGTAAACAAAGGTATTAAAGTATAAGCACAGCAAACATACAACAGAGAACCTTAGATAGCAACAGAATGTCAGAGAGAATGTTGGAGAGCATGTCAGAGAGAATGTCGGAGAGAACAAGCTATTTATTTATTTATTTATTGTTTGGACTTATATGCCGCCCTATCTCCCGAAGGACTCAGGGCGGCTCACATCATAAAAACACACAATACAATTTTTTTAAAAAATATTAAAATTATTATTAAACCACAAGCCAAACAATTATCTAAAACCCATAAAAACTAGACATAAGAACATATTTAAAAAACCCACCCCCCTCAGTCCAGGCCGGCCTGTTGGAAAAGCCACGTCTTCAGGTCATGACGGAAGGAATGGAAGTCAGGGGCCAACTGCAGTCCCAAGGGCAACTGGTTCCACAGGGTGGGCATTCCCACAGAGAAGGCCCTACCCATGGGGGTCACCAGCTGACACTGTCTAGCTGACAGCACTCCAAGGAGGCCCTGCCTGTGGGAGTGCACAGGGCAATGGGCAGTCGATGCTGGCAAGAGACGCTCCCGCAAGTACCCCGGCCCCAAGCCATGTAGGGCTTTGTAGGTAATTAACAAGCTATGATCTCTAGCTCCCTCTTATGGTAATTTGCAATACAATCTACCAATCGGAATCAATACAGTGATTCTGTCTCAAAGACACAAACACACATTGTTGGTTTATATATTGCCAATCCAACTAGTTGGTTTACAGAAACCTAACAGTTATGGTCTGTTGAATCATTAATAAGTATTTGTACAATACTTGCTATTGGCTCCAGAGGAGATACTAAAAGTAGTTGAATCAATAGAATTATCAGTGTCTTCAGTCAGAATACAATGCAGAACATAGGACTCAATATGAAATTTATTGTACTTATTTAAAAGTTCTCTTTCTACTGCCTATTAACTACAATAATAAAAACCTCAATGTAAATGTACATTTCAGTAAAACAATCTGGTTAAATTTATACCATAAATCATCAAATGTCAAAGCACATTAAGAAAATGTTTTCAACATGTGTTTGAACTGTCATTGCATCAGTGGAACAAAGTGGAACAAAGCATTCCAAAGGGTGGGTAACAAACCAGAAATGTCAGTTTTTCTGACAATCACCAAATGAACTTTCTTACCTAAGCAAGAGAGATTTCACATTATGATTACCTGGCCAGTTTGATCTATATGGGAGAAGTCATTTTGTCAAGTATCATGCTTTCAATAATTTTGTAGGGGAAATACCAAAGTCTTGAAGCAGCCCCTCTAGAAAATTAGTTGCTAATGTAAGGTGACAGGAGTTACACACCACACCATAATCATAGCTGGCTGGAGAATTTTGGGAGTTGAAGTCCACAAGTCTTAAAGTTGCCAAGTTTGGAGACCTCTGTTCTAGACCATGCAGGCCCTACAGTGTCCCATTAAAGGGACCCAGTCAAGGCTTACAAAAGAATATAACTCTCATCATGACAGCAGTGATGAACATTACTTTCTTTAATACCTGTTGATGAGATGGGTGAAGACCTGCTTGGGATCATATGGAAAATTGTACATGTACACTGTGATATGAAAAAGCTTTTTGCTGCAGACTAGTGCACTTGAGAGGACTGATGTAAATTTATAGAAGAGGAGATGCTTATTTTCTGCTCACATGATGAAGTCTGCATCTCTTGAAGGAGATACAGGTCCTTAAATGTGTAATCCATCACTTTCATGACGAGTTCTTCAGCAACTGTATTCTTAGCATCACCTAACCTATTTCATTGTTCCATTTTCCTATGAATACCAGAGTGCTCGGTATTAGGAAATATTCAGTTCTGCATTACCATCCTATTGAAAATGTTAGCTGATTATGCCATGAAAAGATTATTAATTATTCTTATTTTGTCATATACTGGATAACATGTAGCTTATCAGCAACCAAAGGATTATCGTCCTGCAAAGCAAAAGTGGTGAAGAATTTCCTTTTATTCTAAGTCAGACATTTCATTTTTATTAAAAAAGAAAGAAAAGTCCCAGAGATTACAGAAATACATGATGTATTTAAGTTTTAAGTTTTCTTCTAAGCTTTGATAATAAACATACTGATCTTGACATAAACTCTACTAAAATTAATAGAACTTATTTCTAACTACTTATTTTTCTTTTCAGCGGAACAATAACAATGCAAATAAATATGAAAAAAGGAGTGCAGCATGGTTTCAATTATATTCTGATTTAGGGGAATAATTTGGCTATTTTACTGTAATTAAGTGTTTGCCTTGGAATCAATGAGAATTAAAATTGATTATGTGCTCAACTTAATTGGTACAACTTAGACTTCTAAATTGCTTCATTTTAGACTCCTTCTCATTTCTCCCTCTATTACATTGGAAACCCTGGCTTCTCTTACAGTGTGTTTCACCATGATTAAAGTTTTCAGCCTCTGGCTACAGTGTTCATTTCTTGCATGTTGGAAAGCATCTCTGTGTTTGGTGGCTCAGACAAGCATATAAAGAGCAGCAGGTGGATTGGCAGATGACAAACATGGCCACAGAGGAAATGCAGCTTATAAAAGAGATCTTAAACCTGTTCTCATGACTCTCTCATTTCAATCTGTGACAAATTCTATACCTAATTTGTTGGTATTGACTTGCTCTCATGAATTAAGATATTATCTTTCCTATATGCACAACTCAGCATGGATCGAGTTTTAGAGGTCTTTATTATTTTTATTTATTTTTTTCCCATTGAATTTGCTGTGGCTGCCCCTTCAATAGACTCTGGACAGCCTTCAGAATGTAATGCAAAGTTAAAACAATTAAACACAGAGACAAAACAAGAGAGCATGGACTAAAACAGTCAGTACATGGTATTCCCCAAACCACATGCAGCATGTTAAGCTCAGGCCTGGGACCAAAGACAGATTTTAAGGGCTTTTCAGAACCCCAGGAGAATGGGGACCATCAATATCTCTGGGCACATGCTATTCCAGAGGGTTGGAACCAAAACATCAGATTTCTAGTGTGTTTATTTAAAAAGGTAGTATGATGGCTCATATTAAATAACTCTGAGGAGCTAACAGCAATTGAATAAATAAGTGAAACAATTTAAAAGCCTTTTCAAACACCAAATATCATAACAAATCCATCACAGAACTACAAATTCCAGCCTTCCCTCATCTCCTAACTTATTGCCTGAGGGAAAAGTCGGTCCTTAAAGACCTTCTGGAAAACAAGGAAGGTAGGTTTCCTCTTCATATCATGGGGGAGGCTATTCCACAAGGCAGTAACAGCAATGGAAAGGGCTCACTGTCTAGATTCCTCCAAATAACAACATTTAAGAAAGAAGACTTAAAATGAGCCCACCTTTTCCAATCTAGTGAGATGGGTAGATGTTCTCAGGAGAGGCACTCCTACAAGGAACCTGCTGAATGCTTACCACCATGTAAACAATAGCAAAGACTAGAACAAAAGTTCACCAGTAAAATCACATCCAAGGTTGGCCTCTTGAGGATGAACTACAATCCTAGTGGCACTATTCTTTCCCGAAAGGAGCCATGAACTGCCACTTGGATGCAACCACATAATTCATCTTGGAAGGATGTAACAAACCAAGAGGAGCCTGTCTCCAGAACACAGATGGCAGTGCCACAAGGATCCTGTCCACTTCTTTGGGGTTTGAAAATGTTCTATTATATTCAAGCAAAGACATACCCCAGTCAACAGAACAGCTGAGATCCAATTCAGTGAATCTAAACTGTTTTATCTGACTGTTTGAAAGTATTGATATACTTTCATTTCATATTCATAAGCTTTTACATCCAAGTAATAGTGTCATGATTTTTCTGCGAATTTTTAAAAGAAAGAAGTCAATATCACTGTTGAATTTCAGTATTATTAATAGAAAAGTTGCACTGACATCACCATTTGGCCCTTCCTGCCCCCACTTAAAATATCATTATTGGAGGGAGGTCCGTTTACGCCAGATGAAACCTCGATTTTCTAAAATTATTTTCTACAAATTATGATACTGTCTGAAACAGAAATGTATAATGTTTTTTATTTGACTTCTCAGTAAGATTTTTATTTTTTAAGAAAAGCATTTTACTTGGCTGTCTAGCAACTTCAATTTAGAGATAACATCAAGCTCATGGGAAATTATGAATTCTATTTAAGTATTCTTAAGATCTCTCACTTAGAGTTAAGTGGCAGAAGAAAAGGCAAAATTGTCTTTGCAGATGTTGAGACAAAATTCATTGCAGACAATCACCATTTAATATCCAGTGCTGACTTTTTGAACAAGTGCTTTTGTTAAATGATATATCAAATGAATTGGCACTAACAACAATCCCATAGAATATGAATGAGAAAATCAGGAATATTAAAACAATGAGAATATTTAGCAGGAGTCTTAAAACAATAGGAATAGTTAGCATACAAAACCAGCTATTAGACAGAAACAGAACTAAGGACATAATCTTTTAGAACCCTGAAGCACAAGCATTGTTGGTTGGAGCTGTGAATCAAAATGGGTTTGGGATTTCTGGATTAATCCAGCTACTGGGATTAGAGAGAAAAAATCATTTAGTACCTAACAAATAATTTTCAGAATCAACCACAAAAACTGAAATAAAGGTATATTTTGCTATTTGCAGTTCTCCAAATTCTGCAGTGCAGTTCACTAAATAAAAAGGATGTACAAAAAAGCATTTGTTTATAATAACAACATGCAAAGTAGATTATGTTAGAGAAAACTGTTTAAAATGTTTAAAATAGAATTAAGGTCCTCTGAGTAGTAATTTAGATTTAAAAGCTTTATGTTCCAGACAGAATTCAGCCTTCTTTGGAGGTCTGAGATGAGTATGAAGAAAATTTTAGTCTTAATAAACATTAAATGTGGTTTGATTAGTCATTCAAGCATTATCTTGGCTCCTTCAATATACAGAATTTCAAGATGTCCAGAATATGGTAGTTTGCTATTCAATAGACAACGAACTAAAATATTTCATCTCATACAGATACAGGTATTAAAATGATAAATTCTTTACTCCCAATAATAAAAGACTCCAGTTTTTCTTGGTTGGTACCACATATTGTGGTTTCCCCCAATTTTCTGTAAGTTCAGGAAAGCAATGAAGGAACTGTTAATATATCTCCAGGTGGTCAATATCTTGCCAGTTTTGTCTCAAAGGTGCTTTTTTCAAGAGACAACTGGACTTTATTTTTTCTTTGAAGACGTTTCACTTCTCATTCAATTAGCTTCTTCAGGTCTGACTGGATGATGGGAAATGAAAGGATTTATATTCCTTGCAGACAGCTGGACATTTGCATTCTTTTGGAGGGTCGCTGAGGCCACTTGGAGATTTATCTGTGTCACCTGAGTGGTGCAAATGAATGTGGAGCCTTCTTGGCTGCAGGTTGTTTTCTGCCCTGTCCCTTCACTGGCTGAAAGATGAATGGCTATATAAATGTCTTCAATAAGTAAATAAAAATGGTAGGCAAATATAATTAAAGATATGAGATAAGAAAAAAGAAAACATAGCTAAATCCTTGGTTCTATTACATCTATATCACCTCAGACACTACATTTTGTTCTTTAAACATCTCACCTGACTCTTCCTGAGGATCTCTTCAACCACACACAACCGTAAATTTCTTAGCCTTCCCTTCCTCTCAATTAATCCACTCTTTTTTCATATATTTGTTTTGTGATTCATGCTTATTCTTTTTTTCTATATAATCAAACCATCTTAACACCCACAGTCTCCTTATCCAAATCTTATTTGTGTACATTACTGAAACCTGGCTGAGCATAGAGGGGAGGAGTTCTCTTTCAGAAACGTTCCTGGCTGCTTTTCATGTGAAGTCCAGCTACAATGGAAGGGCAGGGCAGGAGTGTAATTATTACTCTTTACAGATTCTGATACCTTTCAGAGAGTTTGTTCCACTAATAACCAGATATCAGCCTCCTTGATGGAAGGGATGGCAGGGGCATTTCCATCTTGGTCCTGGATATGGTTGTGTTTTTCCATTCAAGACTGCTGCATATACTGGGGTGTCCTTCTGGAATCACAACTCCTGCTCTGAGTGCAGGTGGTAGCTGTGGCTTGGCCTGACAGCTGTGGTCTGTGTTCCACTTGCTCCATTTTCTCCACTGATGACCACCCTGATTACCTCACAATTGGTCTCCTGCAATGTGGTCTATGTGTGATTGATCTTGAAAACCATCCAGAACCTACAGGCATAGAATGCAGTAACATGAACAGTTACAGGCACTTCATAGTATGCCTATGTGCCAATGCTGGTATGTGAGCTGCTTTGATTGCTAGTAGGTTTTCTTTGCAAATCAAGGTGTTGGCTACCACTTATAACACCCTTTATGTCTTAGGGCCTGGTTATATGAGGGATCAATTATCTCCAATTGTTTCAAACAGATCAGTACATTCAGGCATAGTGGGTGTACTACAGGTCCCTTTAATTAAATGCTGGTATTTTTTAGGACAGAAGAAGCATACTTTCTCTGTCATGACCCCCATCATCTGGAACAGTGACTTCTAGAATGTTCCACTCTCCTGAGATTTTGGAAAGCCCCTTAAGATTTGGTTCTGTTTAGGCCTGAAGTTAATGTGGGTGGGACTCATTGGTTGCGTTCCTGTTGTATTGTTTTCTTCATGTTTGTTGTTCTAGTTGATTTAGTCCAGGCTGCTCATATTTGCGGATATTAATTGTTCACTTTTTAATGGAATTTGTAGGTTGCTCAAGGACTTCTGAAGTTGGATGGCTATATTCAATTGAATTAATTGATTGATTAAATTACACCTTGAAAACTATGCAATGTCAGCATGAATCGTTCAAACACAAATCTTAGCAGATTAATAACATTTCATTTTCTGAAATGTTATAGTCTGTGACTTTGGTACTAGACCCAGTACTCTTCAACATTTTCATTACTGACTTCAGTAAAGTGTATTGATGGTCAAATCCTAATGAGAACCTGTGCCTCAGAAATTGTGTCTATTGGCCTTTACCTGCTCCCCATTTGTCCTAGTTCAGTAGATTTTCTGGACTCAGAGGATACATTGCTTTTCAAATAAGGAATGTTTTGAAAGTGCAAAAATGCCTCATTTGACATTCTTAAGACTCAGAATGAAGTGATCCTAGGAACTGTTGTAAAATTTCTTACAGCATTAAAGGTACTCCAAAAAGTTAAATAAATAGTCAGTGTAGCTGTTTAATACTCTGCCTACTCCATCTGATTGCACCAGTTAAATTTCTGGCAGTCTCATATGGCCATTAATGCCAAGTAGATGATTGATTTTAGCACAAATATAAATCTCTGTATGTTTTTTTTGTTGTTGCTAAAAATGTGAAAGGATGTGGTGACGTAACTCATTTCCATTTTCTTCCCATCCTATTCTAGAAGTTGAGAATTGGCTGTGTTAGGTCCAGAGTTGTATGTTGTCTGTGATGTTGTGCTTCAAAGTAAAAAAAAGTAACAAAAATAAAATATTCAGTGTAAAAAATTGACCATCGTTCTTTTTCTTTTTGAAATCTGATTGTTATGAAGAAGGCCACATAGAATGTGTATGGAATCCAAGAATCTAAAGCGATTGCTATTTTCAAATGCTGGTTCACACCTTTAATTCTTTTGCCACATGAATAATTCAAACATGCATTCAAAGTGGAAACTTGCTTAATTAATTAATATATATGTGGGCTTGTAATCTAACTTTGTTGCAAAATTATTATTTTGTCACAGGATAAGCACAATTCAGCATATGCCTACTACTTTAATTTAGTCACCATCTAGTCTAGTGAACTCCAAAATGAAACAGGGATTTGAACATGGCTCTCATCTTTGAAAAGATGAATCTGTTTAGGACAGCTACCACATATATAAATGATTTCCTTCTGTTCAGAAAATTGTTTGAAATAATTTTTCATATTTTCTTTCTTTTAATCCCATGCAATGGGCCCTTAGCCAGTGGTGACCTGTCTGATGTTTGTCTAAGTCATATTTATCTTAAATGAGACATGTGCCAAAAACATTCCTGATGGATTGTGTTTTTATCATCGATAGAAGAGACAGCCCAGTTTTCATCTGATAAGTTCTGATGGTTTAGTTGACCATGTCTTAACTAGAAGCCTTAAAGGTGTCTGGAATTTTCTTTAATATTTGTCACAAGAAATTTTAGCAATTGAGTTCAGTCTTCTGTTCAAAAAGCTGGGCATAACAACTGGTATAAAAGAAGTATTTTTAATTATTGTCTGTTAGTGGAGTGTCCACTTCTAATTGTCTGCCTTGTGCAAGAGATGTGGACAATTTCTTAGGATACTGTGAGCCTTTAACATCCAAAGCTGATGATACAGGGTGTACTCATTTAGTGAGGTAAATCTCATCCAAGAGAGCCATAGTATAAAAAGTGTTCTAAAACCTATTTTGGGAAACAGAAAGCAACAACTCTAAAATCACAACCAGATAAAGAAATACATCTCATATCATGTGATATTAAATACCACCTCACCCCAGTTTCAAATTTGCTGTCTGTTAAAAAAAGTGTGAGGAAAATACTGTTCCTTTTTCATAATCAGATTCAATGGGATCTAATCCTAGCTTGTATTTAAGGCTGCGTGCTGGCTATTCAAAATTAAAATGAACTTTCCATCCGTGTGTATCATAAATGGGCATTTATCAGAATTATATGATTTTGCAATCCATCTGAATATGTAACCGGAATTTGTTTTCTTTCTGTTTCACTATGTAATTACCATGCAACAATAACAAAAGTGACATGTTTGAAGAACAGATAAAATGCTGTAAATTGGCCAGTAATGGTGATATTTCCTCATCTTCTGAAAAACCCATTTATTCTCTCTCTCGACAAATCAAGGCATTGTCAGCTTGCACTCATCTCGTGGCCAGAGGGGCCCGACCAATTTCTAGCTGAACGTGAATACTGGAATGCAGATGAGGGTCTTCTAACGAAGCCTTTCAGTGTAGGCAGCTGGTCTTAGCTTGCCTCAATTTCTAAATCATCCATAATGGGGCCAGGACCTCCAAAGCACTAAAAAGAGCGAGCTGACATGCTGGACAAACTGTTAATTTTTTTTCCTGAAGAAGCTGCGATATTGCACATCTGTCACTGCTATGAAGACAATTACTCACAGAGTGGAGAGAAATCTGCTGCTTGTTTCTAGCATCGTTGCTAAATAGCATAATGGCACAATACAATCGTTTGGGAGAGGCACAGGGTGGGCCTTCTTCCTTCCTTTTAACAATTCTGATCAGTTGTTGTCTGCTTCAATATCATGGAACAGTTTGCAATTGTAATAATATAATCCCAACACAATTAAAAGATAGGTACAGTATTCAAGGTTTGGGGTCCAGCTTATTTCTCCATGCTTCTCTTTTTTTAAAAAAATATATCATTCAGTTATTTTTGACAAGGAGTTTTGTAAGGGATGCATATTTTGAAAATCCAGTTTTCAGATGCTCTTGACTAATTTAATTAGGCAGACCGTATTTCTTTTCTTTTCTTTTTTTTGAAGAAAAGGACACTCTGGAAAAGTAATGCACCATGCAAAATGTATGCCTTTCTTTTCTTCCTCTGCTATGGTTTGTTTGGTCATTGTCACCAGAACTAACTGGGCCTGAAGCACTTTTCAAAATCAAAAGTCTCAGTCACATAATATTGCATTTGTAGTATGAAATTGTAACTTCTGCTGCTTAGGCATAATAATAAAGACATTCAAAAAGCCTCTGCCAGTCTTTATACAAAATCAAAAGACTTTCTACACATACACCCTGGACTGTGCCTTCAGGGACTTTATAACCTGCAATACCTTTTATTTTTATGCTTGCTGGTTACACCCCTTTTCTTTCACACATCAAATCAGAAGGAAACAGACAGCATGATCTTTTCCAAGGACTAGTCTACAGCTCACAAGTGGCTGCCTCCATTTTTTCCCCCTAAATACAGAGTCCTTGACTTCTGACCATTCCTTTAATGACTGTTCAAAATTACAATAGCGCTGAAAAAAGTAGCTTACAAGCAATTCTTGCATATATGATCGTTGCAGGATTCCCGTGGTCACATGATCAGAAGTCAGGCAATTGACAACCAGCAGGCATTTACAAAGGTAACAGCATCCTGGATCCTGTGATTGCCATTTATGTCCTTCTCTGGGGGTTTCCAACAAGCAAAGTCAGTAGGAGAAGCCAGATTCCCTTAATGACTGAGATGATTGAATTAAGTACCGAGGCAAAAAGATTTGTAAAATCAGGTGTGATTTTAATGATTGTATCACTTTGCGACGGAAGTTCCAGTCTCAACTGGGGTTTAAAAAGAATGCAATACACAGCTTCATCTTATTTGCCTTCAATCAGGTCATTTTTCTTTTATAGAATTTACAAAAGTGTTTACCTTTCTGTTTAAAAAAAAATTGGGAAGTCAGTGAAAATGTTTTTATTCTCTATCATTTTACCTAGCACCTTTGGAAAAATTAGATCTGATGGCATGATTGACTATGACTGGATCAGATGTGGCATTTAGATAACAGTGGGAAGTTCTTTTTTTAGTTCTTTTCTGTTTCTGCACTGAAGAAATTGATGATATATAGTATTTTACAACTCTTCATTTGAAGGGTTCTTTAATACAAATCTGGTTTTATACAGTCATATAGATAGAAAACAATGGCATTGCTTCTTTAAGAACCATTGTATTAATAATTCTGTCTGCCAAAGAGATTAGCTAGAAAGTGATGATCTGCATCTTGCATATCATATGTACAAGATTCAAACTTTCTGAGCTGAAGAATTATCTTCTTCTATCCCTAAACAAAGGTCTGGAACAACAACAAATGGAAGGGCATCACTAATAAAAAAATTGCATGAAAAGTTAGTCTAATATGTACTAACTTTACAGAAATTGGAAAAACTGAGATTACCTGAAGTCATGTGGCAAATATTTTTATCATGTAAAATTTGATTTTAAGTTTTAAAAATATAGAAAGACAGAAGTAGTGGAATTACAGTTGTCAAAGTTTCCAATCAATTACATGCCATTCATGTATTGATCTTAGTGAAATTTAAAGTGTTGCCTTAGGTAGCAAAATACTGCACAATTCAAGTTTTCCAGATCTGGGAATGAAACCAAGTTTTTATCACTGGTATTAAATTCAGATTCGGCTAAATATACAAAGAAGGAAATGACAAACCACTTGTAAAAATTTTGCCATGAAAACTGCAGGGACTTGTCCAGGTAGTCAAACAAAATTTGTCAAACAAAAATGAGAACAAGAATAAAAGAATAGAAATACAATGACAGGGATGATAGGCGCGTTAGTACACTTATGCACACCCCCTCTACTAACCACTTAAGTATGATGTAAGGTCCAGAGGGGGTATTCAGCAGGTTCTGACCAGTTCTGGAGAATTGGTAGCGGAAATTTTGAGTAGTTGGGAGAACCGGCAAATACCACCTCTGACTGGAGATTTTACAGTATCCTTCCCCTGCCACGCCCACCAAGGCATGTCCACAGAACTGGTAGTAAAAAAAATTGAATCTCACACTGGTAATACGGTTCACGAAAGTCAATTTGTGACTGAAACTGTGAAAATTTGTAGCTGAAACAACTGAATCAGGTAGAGCATTCCAGACTTTGACAACTCCATTACAGAAATCACATTTTTTACAGTCAAGTTTAGAACAATTTACATTGAGTTTAAAGTTGTTGTTAGTGTTATGTATGTAGGTTTGAATGTTATTGGTTTAGTTTGAATTGTTCTTGTAAAATGTCAAATAGGATTGGTTTAAATAGTGCGGGAAAACCCTGCACTCTGATTGGCTGGCAACTACGGCTGCTGGCTATAAGAAGCAGCCGTAGCCCAGCCAAGTCGGGTCCATTCGAGCTGTAGTCACTTAATAAACTCTTCACTGAAGCTCTTCTTGTCTGACTCTTCATGCAAACATAACAGTTAGTGTGCGTATTATTGTGATTAAAACAAAAAAGTCATTTACTGGTAAAACATTACTATATATAATTTTGTATGCAATACCTAGGTCTGACCGCAAGCGGCTGCAGTTCTAAGTTATCCAAACCAAGAATTTCGAGCCTAGTAGCATAAGGAATTCTATTGTGTACAGAAGAGTACAAGACTTTTCATGAAAAATTTCCCCTTTCTTCCCCTTTGTCTCCTTCTTCCAGAAGGCTAAGCTTTCAAGGCACTAGGACATTCATGATTAAAAATGGCAGGCAAATATTCAATTTGCACCATAGTTAGATTTGTTACACTTCTAAAATATTGACGTGCTTTATGGTTTACAGCTTAATAAATTTAAACTGCATAATATATTTTTAACTCTAGCAATAGCCTATAAATTTGATTTATAATTATTTACTATAGAAAAATAATTATTAAGCAAATTCAACAGAAGTGGAATTAATTTGGAAATGTTTATCCTTTTGTAATTAATCCAGGAGAAATACCACATTATTAGGAGAGGTGCTGTTATATGGCATTCAAGTAACTGTATTTGTATTTTAAAACAATCAGACTGAAAGAATGATGCCAGTATGAAATAGTTATTCAGCTAAAAATGTTAAACTGGTAGTAAATCATATGTCTTAATATGATCCAGCTTGAAAAAAGCCTAAACTGAGTAGAACTGATTTTATGAAGGCCACCAGGTTATCCGAGGATTGTAGCTTAGTCTTAAGGTAATAATAATGTAATAATTGAATTTATAATTATTAATATATAATTAAATATATAAAACTGGAAGAAGGCAATAGCAAACCACTTCTGCAATGCTGTCAAGAGAACAAAAGTCTCTAAGAATTGACCTAATTTCAAAGGTATCTTGCTTTACCATTAATATAATTAGCCTTATTAAGCGGCCTTGGTCCTACGACAGATCATTAAATGTTGTACAATTTCAATTATTTTGCTTGCTGAGTTGGGAGAGATTAGCATGACATTTTATTGTAAGAAACCGTTAAAACTCCTCACATAACTTGGCTCTGCAAATATAACAGGCAACTGTGACAAAATGCACACCCTGACACATTTTTTCTGAAAAAAAAATGTTGACAGGAAATCAGGTCTCCTTGTTCCACTGCAAACACAGCAATGTCTGAATCAGGGTGATGATTTATATCAACTGACAATTCAAAGACAGGGGACATCTCTAACATACAGAGAAAACCAAAAATGGCAATAGTAGATCATTGCACTGACAGCTAATGGGATTGACTAACTGCAGAGAAATCTGGATCTGTTTAAAATATCAGGTGTGTAAAGTAATGAGTCTGTGCTTAGTAGGAGACTACCAGAAGGAGTCTTCATGGTCCACTTATCAGTTGAATATATATTACAGTAAACCTGTTAAATCAATGAGTATTTAATACCTAACGATGGGGTGCTATGGGGCGGGGGGGGGGAGGGAGTCTTCTTTCCTTAATACTCTTTTATCCTGACGGTGATTTGTGATTCTAATAGATCAATGTTTCTTTAAGTATAGTCAATAATATTGGAAAAGCTACGGTAGCAACAAAAGCTGTTTAGATTTAATCTACTAGAAATAAGCCAGGGAATAAGAATAATAAAAAAGAATACTTAATTGACTCATTAGATCATGTCAAAAGATTTTTTTTACAGCATAGGAACTCTAAGCAGCAAGCAGTGGGGATGAAGAAATTTAGCCTGGCTTTAATCAAAGCATTAAAAAAATGGTGTATGTAAAACAGGATAATTCTCCTAATTTAAGGAAATTAAATTGCATATGATAGCAGGCAAGACTGATGGTACCTGAGACTTAAAATCATGTGAAATGTAAGCATTTATTCCTGTGGGGATTGGGGATGTAATCAGGGGTGGGATTCAAATTTTTTAACAACCGGTTCTGTGGGCAGGGCTTGGGTGGTGGGCGTGGCTTGGTGGTCATGTGACTGGGTGGACATGGCTTGGTGGTCATGTTATTGGCTGGGTGTGGCCAACTCAATATCACTCACATTGAGGCACGCATCTCTTCTCCTGGCCTCTCATGACTGTGGGGATGCTGCAACAGTCGTAAGTGTGAAAAATGGTCATAGGTCACTTTTTTCAGTGCCATTGTAACTTTGAATGGTCACTCCACACAAGCAAAGTACCAGCAAAGGAAGGGGAAAAAACTCCAGAGACGTTCCTGAAACAGGAAGTCTAGTCCTGCCAAGAATGTAATAAGGGTTAATGGAGAGGCAGTTTCTGTAAGCAACACCAGAATGTTTCCTTCCTGCCTTCCTTACAGGATTAGGCCAGTAATTTCTCCTAACAACCGGTTCTCTGAACTGCTTAGAATGTTAACAACCGGTTCTAGTGAATAGGTGCGAACTGGTAGAATCCCACCCCTGGATGTAATGCTTAATGATGCTGAAACTGCTGGCCAGAAATGGTCTGTACTGCTGCGGTTCAAGCCTGGCTCTGTGAGATGGAGTGAACTCCTGTTGCTTGATCCCTAGCTCCTGCCCATCCAGCAGCTCAAAATCATGCAATATTGCTGCTTGGAGCCCCGGTGGTTAGAATGCAATATTGCAGTCTAACTCTGCCAGAGTCAGGATTCGATCCTGACTGGCTCAAGGTTGACTAAGCCTTCTATCCTTCCAAGGTCAGTAAAATGAGAAGCCAGATTGTTGGGAGCAATATGCTGAGTCTGTAAACACTTAGAGAGTGCTATAAAACACTGTGAAGTCGTGGTATATAAGTCTAAGTGCTATTGCAAGTAGATAAATGGGTACTACTTTGGTGGGAAAAACCTAGCTGAAATTGTGTGTGTGGAGAGGGAAAGACAGTGCTGGACTTGGCTGAATGCAAGGCTTCACAACATAAGGTGAGGCAAGGTGAGACTGGTGGAGGAGCCCGGGAGAGCCAGCAACTGAAGTGCCACTAGTTTAGAGGTGGTATTCAGCAGGTTCTGACCAGTTCTGGAGAACTGGTAGCGAAAATTTTGAGTAGTTCGGAATACTGGCAAATACCACCTCTGACTGGATATTTTACAGTATCCTTCCCCTGCTACACCCACCAAGCCACACCCACAGAACCGGTAGTAAAAAAAATTGAATCCCACCACTGCACTAGTTTATTTATTTATTTATTATTTAGACTTGTATGCCGCCCCATCTCCAAAGACTCGGGGCAGCTCACAATTAAAACCAAAACATAACAATAAATTAATTTAAAACAATATTAAATAGTCACAAGTCTAATTTAAGTTAAAACCCCAGTATACCATTTAAAATTTAACCCTCCCCCCAGGAGATCAGCCCAGCCCAGCCTGTTCGAATAGCCAGGTTTTCAGGTCGTGGCAGAAGGTGCGAAGGTCAGGGGCCAGGCAGAGCCCCAGGGGTAGTTGATTCCATAGGGCGGGAACCGCCACAGAATAGGCCCGTCCCTGGGGCTCCGTCAGCCGGCATTGACTTGCCGGCGGCACCCGGAGAAGCCCCTGTCTGTGTGCTCGAACAGGGCGGTTGGTACTCGTTATCGGCAGGAGACGCTGGTGTAAAGCTACTTCACCCCCTGTGGTGCACCAAGGATAAGCAGTTAAGTGCTGAACAGAATAAACTAGCATTCTAGGCTGTCAGATACACTGCATTGGGTATCTAGCATGTATAGATTGGCCTGACAGTGTATGCCATATGCTAAATAAATAAATGTGTGGGGATAAATGTGTGGCTGGTTCACCAGTTACGCCCATTCCTGGACCGGGATGCCCTGTGCACAGTCACTCAGGCTCTCGTTATTTCCCGCCTCGACTACTGCAATGCTCTCTACCTTGGACTGCCCTTGCGTACCACTCGGAGGCTTCAGCTGGTGCAGAATGCGGCCGCGCGGGTTGTGATGGGAGCTTCCTGATGCTCCCATGTTACACCCCTCCTGCGCGGCCTGCATTGGCTTCGGTTGCCCTCCGGGTGAGATTCAAGGTCTTGGTATTAACATTTAAAGTCCAACAGGGCATGGGTCCAGGTTATTTACGGAACGGCTTCTCCCAGCATCTAATGCCAACCGCCCTGTCGGCGACAGCAGGGTCTCCTCGGGTGCCGTCTGCGACACAATGTCGCTTGGCGGCGACCGGAGAGGGCCTATTCTGTGGCGGCTCCCACTTTGTGGAATCTTCTTCCGCTTGAGCTCCGTTTGGCTCCCGATCTTCGCTCCTTCCACCATGATTTGAAAACTTGGCTCTTCCTACAATCTGGGTTGTGCTGACTCTCCTGGGTTGGGGTTATTTAATTGGGGTCTTAAACGTTAATTCGGCTTAAATGTTTAATATCTTTTTAATTAATTTTATTTATTTATTGTTGTATTTTAATTGTAAGCCGCCCCGAGTCTTCGGAGAGGGAGCGGCATATAAGTCGAATAAATAAATAAATAAATAAATAAATAAATAAATAAATAAATAAATAAATAAATAATTGGTAAAGCAGCAGGAGGCTGTCTTGTTTTCCTGCAGACATTTCATTATCAAACTAGGTAAATTGTCAGTGCTAGTATCAGTAACACTGATGATGTTACATAGTTTGGTAATAAAATGCTTGCGTGTTTATATGCAATAGCTTGTCCTGCCAGTTTTGGTGGGGGTGTAGTTTCCCTTGATTAGAGTATTGTTTTCTGCATAGTTGTTTATCTGGTGTTGATCCCTGCTTATCTGAATGTGGACTGCAGGAGGGGATATACTGAAGTCTTTTTGTTTTCTTCCTAGATGTCTTTGTCTCTTTCAAATGGTGTGTAAATGTTGGCCATTTTCTGGTATGTAAACATTGTCTAGATTCAGAAAGAGATTTACAGAGCTAAAGTTCTCTTCTCCCATCAACTAGTATAAGAGAAAGAGTTGCTAACAAGTAATCTAAACTAATAGAGATTCTGGAAGTGAACTGCGTTGGCTCTGAGGTTCTAAGGCTATAGGATGCAGTTGGCCATATACCAGAATAACAACACAATTCATTTTTAACATTTTAAATAAAATGTTAAAAAAAAGACTCTTCCATTGCTAAGCCATTCTGCTATTTAAGCTATGCTGGTAGAAAAAAACATTCTTTTTTTTTTACATAAAGAGGGACTTTGTTTAAGGACTTCTGGATTTCACTGTAAGGGGGAAAGGAGTGCCACTCTCCTAAAAAACAATTGTAATTGTAGATGGGTACAGGGAGTCCTTAGCTTACAATGTTTCATTTAGTGACCATTCAAAGTTACAACAGCACTAAAAAAAGTGAGTTATGACCGTTTTTTACACTGATGGCTATTGCAGCATGCCCACGGTCATGGGTGGGATTCAACTGGTGTTACTACCGGCTCGGTGACTACGTTTTGTGCATGCTTGCACACTTCGTGCGCATACGCACCTGATGCACATTGTGCATGCGTGTAAAAATACCTTAAGCTGTGCTGCCCAGACAACTGAAAAGCGCTGCGCGCAGGTGCGCAGTGTTTGAAAAGCCTCTTTTTTCCTGCTTTTTCAACCTCAGCTGTGCCGCGCAAAGCAGCTGAGGTTGAAAAAGCAGGAAATAAAGGACAGGTAAGAGCCCGGGTGGGGCCAAACAGCAGCAAACACAGAACCGGTTTGGTGTCTGCTGCTGTTCAGAGCTACCGGTTCTATAGGGCCAGGCAGAACCGGTAGCATTCCACCCCTGTCTTAATCCCCATATTTGTTTTCTACTTTTCTTTAAGACTAAACTGTGGGATATCTTCACATCTGATTGTGGCGGTTTCCGTAAGTTAACTATACACAGCAGAAAATATTTTACACACCCACAAACAATCTCAATATGTAAATAATATTGCAACAACCAAGAAAACAAAAATGTATTTTTCCACTTGTGATATATTTTAGAACTACCTTCTGTTACCTTAGAACTACCTTATCCTATTGCATTCTTTACCCACTTCTGTTTTTCCTGTCATGGATTCAGAGTTACAAGATATCTGCCGATTGGTGTATTTTTGAGAGAGGTGAAGATAACAAAAGGTAGGACAACCTTCTCTAGCCCCAAAGGGTTCCAACCTTGTCAGTGATATTGTCAGTAACATGGTTGAAAGAAGCATGGAAAGCTATTTATTATAGATATTAACTATATTTCTATTTAGTATAGAAGTATAAAATAGATTAGAAACTATAAAAATGGATATCCCAAGTAATATGAGTCTTTGGATTTTTGGCTTATATGACCACTCTACTTTCAAAGCCAGGGGTATTAAATTTGTGAGGTTATTGTTCTTGCCAACTTCAGTATTTTTCTAAGGCAATGTCTTCGTTACTCAACTAATGAAACAACTGCAATGGTGATTAAGGAAAAGTGACAGTGTATCTGGATATTTTTTTTATCAGAAGTACAGTCTGAGCAAAACCTAAGGTTTCTTTCTACCTCGTTCTTCAGGTTCTCTGCATTTTGGTGAGAGAAGATGAAAACGAGACAGCATAAACTGGAAGTGCAAAAGAACAGTTTCTCCAGAAAAAAATGAAAAAAAAAACCCCTTTACATCTGCTTGACATTCTTTTTTCTTCATATGCCCAGAGGGTTGTCATGTTAGGCTCGTGGGAAAAATAACTTTTACAAAGCAAATGTTAACAGCAAAGCATATCAGATACACACATTTGCAGACCTACTCTAGGCATATTTTATCTGGGGAGAATATAACTCTATCTGAATCATTTCAGAATGCTTGAAATTCCAAGGCTGTATCTATACTGTGATTCCTTGCTATCTGTTTTCTTCACTGGAAACATGAGCTTACCCATACCTTGTCTGTTTGATTGCAATTTACTGAATGAAGCAAGTGACAAGTGTCTTAATATTAAGACGGGGGTACACACTTGCCAGCCACTTGTTTTTCTTCCATTGAACTCTTTCCCTACATGTCCAGATATGCTGCCTTATTATGGTGGGGGCACTCTGGGGATAGGTGAGTGAAGAATGCTTGGGATATATATCAAGAGTTCTCAGCAGGGTCAGCCAAGGCATAAAAGCTATCCAACTAAAGCAAGTGGGTACCTATATTGGGCAGCAATCTATAGAAAAATGGTGATATAGTGTCAATTGATGGATCCTCTGAACAAATTGCTTAGGATGTTTCGGGCTATGAATGGTGTTTGTGATGCAACTAAACCTTATCATATCTAGTTGCTGAAGTTGGCATGAAAGAAATAAACTTCCAAGGGGCCAAAAAAAAGAAAAGAATTGCAGCTGGAAAAGGGAATATGAGATCATGAACATGAAAAGCTCAACACAAAGAAAGATTAAATGCATCAATCACATATTGATACCTTAGGCTTTAGCGTATTCAAATGGACCAGAATTGGATCCTTTGAGATCATTGTCAGGGCAGAAAAATCAAAGAAGAAATAGCCAGGAAAGATACGGAAGCTTTCTGTAGCCAGGAAAGCTACGGAAAAGACGGTACTGGGATAAAATGCGGTCAATGATTAAATATCTATTAGATTTTGAGGACAACTCTCTAATATGATTATCCAAGTTTACGCACCGATCAATAATTCAGAAGTGAGTTTCATGGTCAAGTCAATCAACAGAACATGGGGAAAAAATTTCCAAATTTGGAAATAGTAAGGAGGAAAATGTAATTGGACAATATGGTCTAGGAAACATATATGAAGAGAACAATTTATCACTTTCTACAAATCTGATGACTTTGTCATTGTTATAGCATTCTTCCAACAACCACAATGACACCTATATAAATGGACATCATCAAATGAACTACATAGGAATCAAATTGACTATATTAATGGTACAAGGAAGTGGAAGAGCTCAATAATAACAGCAAAAATGTGGCCAACAGTTGATTGGCTGGCAAGTCAGCTAAAATGGAAAAGCAACACCAGTTACCCCAATACAATCTTGAACATATACCCACCAATTTCAAGGAAAATGTTACAAATTATTTTGAAGTCTGGAACCCCACTGATGGGAAGCAGTCAATTGGGATGAAATAAAGGAAAAATTAAGGATGAGTGTGATAGGGGATTAAAAAAGAAGAAACAAACTGGGTATTTGTAGAGGGTAAGGTATATAACCTTGGCAGAGATATGCAGGAACTGTTACATAGGCAAAAGGGACTGAAGCATTTTTAAATGCTGGATGCCTACCTAACTGACTTAAATATAAGAAGAAAGAGGAGCATAATTGGACCTGCAAGATTCTTTTGGTATAACTAATCACAATATAGTTTTAGTTTTCCTGTGGAGTTGAGTTTCTGATCAGGTCTATCTAGTGGGGTTGATAATGTCAGAATAAATGGAAATTTCCAAGAGAAGCCGAAACCTAAGAGAAGCCAAAGCAACAATTTCAGGGAGGATTTTAACAAATAATTGCAGAGGGTTGCTAGGAAAGACAAGAATAAATTTCTGAAGACATTGAAAATAGAAACAGCTTTTGAAAAATGAGTCTTCCCAAAATTCCCTGAACTCATGAAGAGGTTCCAACCTTGAAGTGGTATGCTAAAGGACACCAATGCAGAGATAGTAACTAATTCAAAAAAGACAAGACAGAGGTAGAAGTATACTGAAATTCTGTGCAGTAGAGGTATCAACATCTAAAATACTTTAGAAGATTTTTCCTATTTGAAAAAAAAAAGAAACTCTTAATATTAGGAAATGATTAAATCAGCACTCTGGTCAGTACCAAGCTAGAAAGCTACAGCAATTGATGCAATTGAATATCTACAGAAAAGTAACAGAAGAATCAGTAAAGATTCTAGCCAAACCATGGCAATGCTACTCTGATAACATTACTCTGATAGCTGAAAATTCAAATGATCTAGCGATGAAAGTTAAGGAGTACAATGAAAAAAAATGGGAACATATAAAGGACAAACTAATGACAACGGGTATAGCAATCAGCCTTAGAAATGAAAATGAAGATATTGAAGTGGTAGATAGCTTCTGGTTTTTTAGGCATGACTATCAACAGTAAAAGAACCAACATCTAATAAATACACTGCAGATTAGCACTTGGTAAAGTAACAATGAAGACCTTGAAAAAGGTGCCCTAAAGCCATAAACATGTCAGAACCTTTATATGTGTATGATATTCTCTATGACATATCTGTACCCACAGAAATAAAGATTGGATAGGCAATCATGTTTTCCATGATATTCTATGGAAGTTGCACTTTTTAAGAAGCAGGACAGAATGATTAGTGAGTGTTTTGAACTTTAGAGATTGAGAAGATTGTTGAGAATATCATGGATGCCGAGAAAAAAATCATAGAACAAATCAATTTAGAGTTCTCACTCAAGGCATAAAGAACCAGGCTCTTATTACCATACTTTGGACTCATTACATGAATACCTGGCTCCCTTAACTGGTCTGTAATGCCGGGAAAGATGAAAGAAAACAACCAGCATATAGCAGGTGAACTCAGTTACTGCCAGAATGGGTACACAGTTGAAAATCTAAAAGATCTGGTTGGGAAGATCATCATGGAAAAGATATATTTACCAGTCACTATCGACTTGATGGCATCTAATAATCAGCCACTGAACAGTTTGGTAGCCATTCAGAAATTAGCCTGTCCCTGCTGCAACCCAAGCTGCAATAATGGAGTGCTTGCTCCACTCATAAGTAGAGTCAGGGAACTGAATTTCATTAATTATCTCAAATATTATTCTGTACACTTGAAAATGGAGGGTAACCTACTCCTGCTGTGAACTCTGTGTCATCTGCTATATTGTAGGGTCAACTGCTTCTTGAGAATTTGGAAGGGGGTCCAAGGATTTGCAATGGGAACAAAAGAAAAAAATAGGTAAGAATTCTAGTACCAGTTCTTTGAAACTGGTCACTGAGTTTGGTACAATGATCTGGTTGACATGCCAATAATAGCAAAGATAGAGGTGTAACATCTAAATTCTGATTAGTTCCTAGTTATGAAAGAGATCTGATCCTAAGTCTGTCTTTAACTCAAATTTGTAAGTTGAAGAGTTATTTAATGTTAGTCAAATGCTTACCACATCATTTTGAATAGTCCTGAGTTAGCCTAATTCTGAGAATGTCTGGCATAAATAATTGGCCTTAAAGGCCTTCTACCTTGGTGCTGGCTGACCAGATAGAGAAGATCCCACCCCAGACCACCCATTGTCTTGGTTTTTAGCTTTTATATTTAATTCCAAATTTTAATCATCTTGCAGTACTTTACTTTTTATCATTTTGTTAGCTGCCCAGAGTCACTGTATCAGTGAGATAGGCTTCATAAAACAACCAAACCAAACCAAACCAAACCAACAAAGGCAGTCCTGACTCCCCAATCCATTTGCTGTGATATCAATGTGGTGTTGAGGGGTAAAAATTACATTGAGTTGAAGATCATCTAGTGCTTATATATTTGGGTGCGTTATCAAGCACAAGGAGGATCTTGAAAGAAAGTTTCTTGGCCATGCAGTAACATTCAACATTAGAACAAAATGGTTCAAGCACCAATCTTCAAAGGTGACATTTGTAAACCCAGCCTTTGCATTTGCCTTCCAAATAATGGGAAAAGATGCCTTAATGATGTAGCAACATGTTCTTGGATTTAGGGAGTGATACACAAGCAAAGGCTCGATCTTGAAATCCCTGGATGCATCATCCTGAAACAAAAATGTTAGCCTACTTTTCAATACATTACTGCCCTTTGGTGCACTTTTTTCCTCTTTTGAAATATAGATCAAGTATTTTTTTTGTCCAAAATATGTCAGTGTCGTCTACATTAAATATTTTGCCTGACAAATAATCTCCCTCACTAATTCATTTCAACATTTCAGGAACATCAAATGCAGCATTTATATCGACACTTGCTGCTTCACCTTGTACTTTAATATTCTGTAAATCTGCCCTCATTTTGGAACAATTGAACCAACCCCTATTTGCAACAAATTCCTCCTTACAATTACCTTCACTTGGTGCATGTGCAGCTATTAAACCATTAAAACGGCTTCAATCCTCTTCTTGCAATAAAGGCTAATAGGCATATTAGTCTGATTTTGATCATCAAACCAAATTCTCAATAGCCTTTCAAAAATTAAATAATGGTACAGTTTAGTAATAATTATAGTTTCCATGAAGGCAGGACCTTTCACATGCTCCATTATTCCCACTTTATCTTTCAAAATTGTTCATCATTGACGGATTGTAGCCTAATGCTTTTCTAGTGATGGGTGGTGTTTCATCTCTTTCTGCTCCCTTTATTATTGACACTTTATTTTCACTCGTGATTGTTTGCCTTTTCCTTGATGGATCTTCAGTACTTTTAGCAGACTTACACTTTGGAAGCATGGTTACAAAGGTAAAAAAAGAGAAAAACTAAAGCCAAATAAAAAGTTATACACTCAACACAGTGCTAATGACAAAGTGATCTCCTTCCTCAAGACAACAAACCGCTGAAGCCGCAGAGTTTTCAAGAGCATCACAAAGTAGCATGAGTTCATAATTATTAATCACTGTATTTAACTTAATTTTTTTTAATATAATAGGTTTTATGACAATTCATTCATAAGTACAAGTTCCCTGTAAGTTGGATGTTCTTAACCCAGGAACTGCTATGATCATATTCTGGTAGGAGTATTTTAATGAATTCAAAGGGCAATTAGTTTGGGGAGCAGATAGGCCATTCTAGCATAATAATTAGAGCACATCATTAATGCATTGATGGAAGTCCTCTTTAATGAATTTGAGATGTCAGCACAATGACAAGTCCAAAGATTAAGCATAATATTGTTAATCTTATCAAAAGGTTGTCTGTTTTACTATTCCCTTTGCTGCTTTTTTAAAAAAATGTGCCTGGGAAGCCTTCCTTCTCACTAGCAGACACCATTTGTCAATTACAGAAATATCCCCCAAACTACCACAGATGGACTCTAGTTAATATGGACCCATTTTAAATCCATCCCCTCAAGTTAGACAGAGACAGACAGAGTTTAAAATCTTTATTGTAGAAAGAATACAAGCTAAGACACCAGAAAGGAAAGTTAAAAAAAAGTTTAAATTGTACTTGGAGGGCATGTAAAGAAGAAAAGACTATTGAGTTACCTGCTGCAAATGTTGGAAGACAAATTCATCATTTGTCATTTTGCATTTCTCATGCATAATTGCACATCTTGAAGCAAGAAGCAATTTATGCTGATCTGGAGAGATTGCATAATACTGAACCATTTAGAAGACCCAACTGAATCAAAGCTGTAGAGAGTCTGATGGCAATTTTTTAAAAACAAGGGTGCATCACCTGAGGCTCCAGAGCTAAATGTGACCCCCAAAATTTGATATAGCACCTGTTGCAATCACAATTATCGTGCCCAAAGGTGAGAAGTATTAAATAAATAGGTCATATTACTTGTATGTAATTAATTTAATTATATACACACAATTTAATTTAGGCTTTGCCCCTAATGTTTTGGATTATGGGCTGGGAGCATCTGTGGAGAGACAGATATCTACAGCATAAAAAAATTCTGTGCCACAGAACAATTTAAGCCCCTTACCCTGTTAACATTCATTACATTTATCACACCCATGTAAAAAAATGACACTGTTAACCCCGTCTAAAGAGTCATATGCTGCCTTTAGCGCAAAACGTTTTGTGCATTTCAATTCAAAAGGTAAACTCTGGTCTCTTTTTCCTATTCTATTTTTGCCTCTTATTACAAAAAGAATTCTGCAACCAGACTTTCTTTTGTACTACCCACTACAACTTTTTGGAATGCATGTGAGAAATGCAGCAAAATGCTTCCCAGACAAGGCGCCTTAATAATAAAGCAGCTTTCCAGAGTAAAAGGCCTATGTTAGAACCAGCAAAGGATAATGGGTTTATGTATGGTGTTGGCAAGGCTTTTCAAAAATGGGAGGAGAATTTAATCATTTCTTTGAATCTTTAACAACATAACTAATTAAGACCACAGACAATTTTTAAAAAGGTACAATTTAAAAGATGATCATTATTACACATTCAGGATTCAAAGATTAGGACTGCCCTAACGACTGGCCCCACGCAGCTTTAACAGAAAACAATGAAGCGTCTCTATTAAAAAATTACAATAAGAATTACTGGATGTCTTGGCAACAAATTAGAATGCTTTCAGATATTCAAAGTTCAAATTAGTTTTGTTGATGACTGAACCAGCAGTTGGATTCTCTTTCTGTCAGCTGAATCCAAGTCCAAGTCCCTTTGGCCTCTGGATTGCCCGGATCGGTTCGGCTATCCCTTTGCCATCTGGCCCAAGGCCTGTGCCAGGTGTCCATCCCATGCTTTGGAGCATCCGATTCCCAATGTTGCTGTCTGAGATTGGCTGAGCATTTTCACCAACCAACCCTGAGACAAAAAGGAATATTCAACATTAATCAGTACAATCACATGGATAAGAATGAATGCTAATTTGAAAATAGTATAGGCTGATTTCCTTCCTTATTTCAAAGAAAATGCATTATATGAATGTGACAATGTCATTGCATGATATAATTTTGTTAAACACTCCTTACAGCCTCAATGTCTATGGAGATTCTCAGTCATGTTTGTCCCAAAGATGCTTTTTCAAGAGGCAATTGGACTTTCTGGTTCTTCTTTGAAGACATTTAGTTTCTCATTCAAGAAGCTTCTTCAGAGCTGAAGAAGCTTTTTGGATCAGAAGTGAAACATCTTCAAAGAAGAAAAACCACGAAGTCCAATTGCCTCCTGAAAAAAGCACATTTGGGACTCCTTGCAGACAAACACTTGAAAGATTTATATACATTATAGAAACTAAACTTCAGTAATAGAAGTAGAAATACATATAGTATTTTTCACGGTACACCTCTATCATACCCATTTCAATCGATATGTTAAATCTATATAGCATTTCAATTCTGAAAAGATGCTTTGAAGTGTATAAGACAGAAGTGTTTCATATGTCTGCAATCCTTTCACGGCTGCAGTTTTCTTGGAATTATGTGGTTACTTTACAGAATTGCAGACAGATGCTATGCTTGTGCACTTGCGAGCTCCGAAACACTGTTTAGGTATCAAAGTGTTGCACAGCTTAAATATTATTTTAAAAAATGAAACATTCTATAGTTATATGTAATAAATCAGGGAAACTCCTTAAAAAGAGAAAAAAGGGGCAAAAAGAAAACAAATTTGCAATTTAATTTTTATTTCAAAATAATGTGATGTCATTAAAGGTAGATTTCTATGAAAATTAAGGCATGCAATTTTTCTCAACAGCTGTTGGTACAGGTACATTTTGGTTAAACAGAGCACTAGCATTCAGTGCCATACCCTTTATTTTACAGGGTTTGCTATGAATTAATTTAATTCCATCTGTATGATAAAATCAGATCAGAGGTCTAATGCTGCTATAGACTTCACATCTGTTTAATCATTTTAGGATACAGCAGCTTGCTGAAGTTCAGACTTTATAACTACGTAGTATTTAAAAATGGAGAGAATATTTTAATAGTTGGAGAATTTCAATAGGTCTTAAACTGAAAAGAATGTCAGAAGTATTGACTATACTTTAATATACAAAGCATTTTCTAACATTTATAGCTTTTGATTTGTCAGTTTTTAAATGGTACTTTTAAATGGACTTTTGAAAACCAGCTGAATACAGAACTGGCCTCAGTTAAGTAAAAATGTCATTTTCAATATGTGTGAATCTTTAACTCCTACCGCTACAATTGAAAAAATCTTTCCTTTCATGTCTGTAATCAAATTTATGCTGCTTTATGTTTAACAGAAGATTGATGCTGCCATTCAAAGTATACTTACCAGGAAGAAAAACTCACTCAAGATAGGCAGGTTGTAAATACTGTACTCCTGGGCCATAGGAATACAGTTTACAGGATTATGCTTTTTAGAACTGACTACTGAATACATTTAAAAGATTCAGGATTGGGAGAAAATGCTGTTTTCATGGGATATAATATTTGATTTAGATGTTTGCATTTTAAGAAAGAAACAGCTGTTACTTTCATATACTATATGCATATATTTCATGGCTAGACAGCTTTTGTGTGTGTGTGTGTGTGTGTGTGTGTGTGTATTTTCGTAGATTTTCATGGGTAAAGGTATGTAGGTCTTGGTGTATTAGGGTCTTGTCCGTGTAAGATTGAAATACCTTGGCAACGTTTGACGAATCTCATCCGTCATCTTCAGGCTGGTGTCTTCAGCTTCGTTCTTCTGGGAGAAGTGTGTGATAGTGGCTGTTTTTCCCTTTTAAACTCCAGAGTTGGCTGGGTTGTTACTTCTTGATTGGTTGATGGAGTTGATGTATGCAGATTGATGTATGCAGATTGGATGGCTTTTTCCTGAGACCCTGTGTGGCTGAGGTGCTAGCTGTGTGTCTCTCAGCCTTTTGTGTTGTAACGACCTGGGTAATGGGCTGTGTGATGACCTTCTGAGTCACAACAATAGAACTCAGAAGGTCATCACACAGCCCATTACCCAGGTCGTTACACACAAAGGCTGAGAGACACACAGCCAGCACCTCAGCCACACAGGGTCTCAGGAAAAAGCCATCCAATCTGCATACATCAACTCCATCAACCAATCAAGAAGTAACAACACAGCCAACTCAGCCAAAGGGAAAAAGCCACTATCACACTCTCCCAGAAAGAAGTAACACAGCCAACTCTGGAGTGAGCCACTTCAAACGCTGCCAAGGTATTCTCAATCTTACACGGGACAAGACCTGAATACACCAAGACCTACATATATATATATATGTGTATATATTTGTACACTGCTTTTTAATATTAGATTAGGCCATCTATTAAGAATACTTTAAATGATTAACAAGTGTATGAATAAAATAATTAATGTGGAAAGGAGTGTTTTGCTTTTAAATAATTCAAATTTAAGTCACAACAATTGCAATACCAAATCTATACAAATACCCTTCCATATGTTAAAAAAATATCAGAATACAGATTTGATGTACTGTTTCCAGTTCCGAAGAAGTATTTTTTAATTATTAAGTGTAAGTGATTGTCTAACAGGACAATTCTATGCCCAACATGGTTGGCTTCTTGAATTCAACAGAAACTACAGGAGCTACACACTTTTAGGACTGAACCTTTATAAGCAACTAGACAACCCATGCCCCGTTGCGTCATCATTTAATCATCATTTCTTTAGCTGAGCAGAAAAACAGAATGACCTTGGATGGGCAAAACAGCAGCTGAAGTAAGAGCAATTTTTGACTTCCTGCCAACTTCCCCATTGACTTTCTTTATGGGAAACTGACAGGGAAGCCTTTCCTTTTCTTCTTCACTTCCTTCCTTACTTCCCTCGCTTTCTTTCTTCCTTTCTCCTTCCTTTGCTTCCTCATATTTCTGCTGGCTTCTCCATTTACTTTGCTTCTAGGAAGCTTGTAGAAAGAAAGTCAGTGGGGAAGACAGGAGGAAGTTGTCAAGTCCAAGGTCAGCAGGCAGGTAAATGGGTTCTGCTAAGTGGGGGAGGGAGCAAGTTGTAGAGTCAGGAATGGTATGTAGGGTGCATGAAAGGTTTGGCATGGATTGCAAGGTGTGTGAGTGTGCACCAGACAGGTGGTACAGGTCAGGAAAAGTTCCAGTGTGTGAGAGATGCTGTGAGGGGCAGGAGCTGGGGGTGTAGGTAAAGAAGAGTGACTGAGGGTCATAGGGTTGTGTAAGAGATCCCTCATGGGTCAAGTGCAGGGACAGCTGCAAGACATGAACAATGCATGGGGGTCACAGCAATGTGTAGGAGCTGCTGTGCTGGTTGGGGATGATATGGGTTGGAAAGGGTATGGGAGGTGCTGAAGAGGTATCAAGGAAGCCACACAGGTGCAGGTCAGGAAGGGTGTATGTATGGGGGTGTGCAAGAAGTACTGTATGGGTTGGGGAAGGCATGAAGGAAGAACAACTTGAGTTGGGAAGTTGGCAGCACAGGCTGAGGAAGTATGCAATGGGTGGCTTGGCCCAGGAAGGGTACACAGCTGTTCCTTCTTCCTTTCTTCCCTTCCCTTCCTTCCCAAGTGGTAGGTAAGTGGATGCTGCTGAATGGGAGAGTCAGGGATTGTGAGATTGGCTGGGAAACTGCCATGGAACATTAAAAATGAAACTCACATGATCACAGCAACAGCACAGCAGCAGCCAGCATCACTGAAGCAGCCACAACTTTTCCAAATTTCAGTCCTTGGTCCTGCTATTTGGACATAGTCTGTAAGTTAGCCTGTTTGAGATATCTTGATTCAGAATAGTTGCCCTAAGATGCATTGTTTCACCCAGTTAAAGGTCATTCTTTTTTCTGTACCCATGTACCTATATAGATATATTCAGGAATAATTATAAAGGATTTTCATCAAATATAGTCAAATCATTTTCATCTAGTATTGTCTGATCTTACTTATTTAAACCTTTTAATGATAAATACATGGAAAAGAAAAAAAATTAAACATTTACCACAGCAAAATTTCTATTCTATGGTGGATCAAGTTTGGTTCCGATTGCCTCCCTTTATAACTTTAATATACACAAATTTAACCAAGTTTGCACACTTATTGTTTTCTTTTCCAGCACTTCTAAATCCTAAATACTTTTAAGTCTTCTCGTAGATGGAATTTTTTTTGCCTCGTTGACCAATCTATATGATCTGACAACTCTAACCTTATCCAGGGCCTCACTTATGCCTAACATAGCTGAAAAAGACTTTCTGCCTTAAATTCCCAAGGAGCTCTGTGAATGGTAATTCACTTGAGTAATTGGCTCAAGAGATGAAAATCTTGTAACTGCTTCTCTTAGCTACTAATCTATCCAGCTGACTGCAAGCCTAATTGGCAGCTTGTTTAGTAATTTGGCTTCTAAAGTGTTGTATCGATGTTGCATAAACAACCAATGGGAAACAGGGAGATACATGCTGCTTCACTTATAACCTAGTATACCCTTTCCTCTATTCTCTGAAGACATTTAAGATTCAGAGTATAACTATCCATTCTGTTTGTGATTGTCAAAACAACCTGCAAAATACAAATGTTTAAAATGCTAGGCTTTGATTTTAATACAGGGAAACTGTGTATCTAGCTGTACTCTCCAAAGCATGCACTATCATTCTCTGCTATTCTTCCCCAGGGATCCCTTTCAGCAAGCTTACAAAAAAGTAATCTTTTACAGAAAGGTAGATCTCTTTTGATTATCAAGCTGCATGTGAATTTTTAAACCAACTCTTCACTATTAAGCAAAACTATTCACGTCTTCTAGATAACTAGTACAGACTTAAATTCCTTCTCATGGAGCGATGTTGATACACGGGCAGGAACAGATTCTCCCTCACACAGAAGTCCACTTTGCTACCATATGTATAATTTATTAATCCACTCCCTCAGTGGCCTTCTTTTGAGATGGGTAGCATGAATTCATATCAATTGCTATGAATACCGATAACAGATAATCAGAGTTGGAAGGGACCTTGTAGGTCATCTAGTCCAAACCCCCGCCCAAGCGGGAGACCCTACACCATTTCTGACAAATGGCAGTCCAATCTCTTCTTGAAAGTCTCAAGTGATGGTGCTCCCACAACTTCCGAGGGCAAGGTGATTGCTCTCACTGTCAGAAAACTTCTCCTTATTTCCAGGTTAAATCTCTCCTTGTTCAGTTTCCATCCATTATTCCTTGTCTGCCCTACAGGCGCTTTAGAAAATAGCTTGACCTCCTTCCTCTCTGTGGCAGCCCCTCAAATACTGGAAGACTGCTATCATGTCCCCCCTGGTCCTTCTCTTCACTAGACTAGCCAAGCCCAGTTCCTGCAACCGTTCATTGTATGTTTTAGCCTCCAGTCCTCTAATCATCCAGGTTGCTCTTCTCTGTACTTTTTCTAGAGTCTCAACATCTTTTTTATAATGTGGTGAACAAAACTGGATGTAGTACTCTAGGTGTGGTCTTACTAAGGCTTTATAGAGTGGAATTAGGACCTCACTTGATCTTGATTGTATCCCTCTGTTAATGCAATTTAGGATTCCATTAGCTTTTTTGGCTGCTGCTGCACACTGCTGGCTCATATTTAGCTGGTTGTCCACTAAGACTCCAAGATCCCTCTCACAGTTACTGCTATTGAGCCTGGTTACACCCAGTCTATATGTGTACTTTTGGTTTTTCTTGCCTAAGTGTAGGTCTTTACTTTTCCCTACATTGAATTTCATTTTGTTAGATACGGCCCAGTGTTCTAGTCTGTCAAGATCCATCTGGATCTTAAGCCTATCTTCTTGGGTGTTAGCCATTCCTGCCAGCTTAGTATCATCTGCAAATTTGGTAAGTTCCCCTTCTATTCTCTCAACAAAGTTGTTAATGAAGATATTGAAGAGTACTGGGCCTAAGACGGAACCTTGTGGCACCCCGAGGAAGCTATCATAATATCTAGATTTCACTCATGTCCAGATTCCTTTTGTTCCATCAATAAATTTCACCAACAACATATTTTGGGATGTTGGGAGAGAAGGCAGAAGCAAATGACCAGGTAAAACCTTTTCCTTTTCTCCTTATGAACCAAGTAGAGGTAGTCTTTCACTTAAGATCCTAATTGAGCCCAAAATTTCTATTAAGTGAGACATTTGTTAAATGAGTTTTGCCTCATTTTATGACCTTTCTTGCCACAGTTGTTAAGGGAATCCCTGCAGTTGTTATTAACAGGGTTGTATAAGTGAAACTGGCTTCCCCATTGAGTTTGCTTGTCAGAAGGTCGCAAAAGGGGATGGTGATGTCACATGACCCCAAGAGACTGCAACCATGATAAATATGAGTCAGTTGCCAAGCATCTGAATTTTAATCACATGACCATGGGGGTGCTGCAATGGTCGCAAGTGTGAAAAATGGTCGTAAGTCACTTTTTTGAGTGCTGTTGTAACTTTGAATGGTCGCTAAATGAAGTGTTGTAAGTTGAGGACTACATGTACCCAAGTAAAAATAGTTCTAGGTAATTCTTTGCAAGGTAATAGTCTCATTTACCCACTGGGAAGAAAACATTTTTTTTTAATTACATTTATATGCCGCCCTTCTCCGAAGACTCAGGGCGGCTTACAATTTTTGGAGCACAACCCAGTGTGCTCAGCAATAGCCTTCATTCCATTGTATATGCCTGCTTATTACTAAGCGGCATTTTTACAAGGTCAGCTAATTGCCCCCAACAATCTTGGGTCCTCAATTTACCTACCCCGAGAGGATGGAAGGCTGAGTCAACCTTGAGCCTGGTGGGATTCGAGCCTACAGTAATTGTAGACAGCTGGATCTTAAGAGCAGGCATTTAACAGCCTGAGCCACCAAAGCTCTTTTCACATGGATTACTACCTGCAGGCCTATAGTTTAGGATTCCAGAAAATGTACACAATTCAATCTTTATACCTAGTCTCTATAATACAAAGGCCAAATGAGAAAAGGCTTTACATGCTGGTCAAATTAAAGATGGACACTTGAATTGCCAGTAAAATGAGTTAAATTATTTTGGTGCTACAAATATTCAATTCTGCTTATTAAAGACAATGAAAATATTCATAACTGTGTTTCAGATTTTTGAGAAACAAATAGCAGAATGCTACATTGTGTATCATAATTGAAAAATGTCAAAACAAAACATATTTTTGTTTTTCAATTTATAAAATGAACTTTCATTTAATTGAACAATTCAGAGAAAAAAAAATGAAGTATCCATTTTTGAACAAATGGTGGTTAATAACTTTGTGCCACTGCTAGCATTTGAATTTTAGCTGGAAAAAGAAACCTAAAGTCTGTCTGAAACATTTTACTCCTCTAAGAGCTGTTTTATACTTACAGGAAGACTTCTACAATATCTATTATTTTTACCACGCAAATTGTTTGTCTTCTAGAATATGTACGAGTGTGTGAAGCAGAGGCAAATTAGATAGAAACCTCATCTAATAATCTCCATTCTACTTTGAAATGGGTACTTTGCAGCTACTTTGAAAATTTGAACATGAAACTTCCAGTTGAAGAAACTGTGGACAAGATGGCTCTGAAAAGCAGAGCTGACGGAAGAGAGAATGAATGAGCAAAATGAAGAGCCAGTGAGTAGACAGGCTCTTTGACAATTCTGCTCCAGTTAAGGAGAGGATCTGATAGCCAGCAAGTGCTCCAGGCAGTTGTTCCTTGCAAGGAGACTGCAAGATTGTGGTTTCTCTGTGGGTTTAATGCTCTGGGACACTTGTTCAAATGATGGTCAATGCCTCTGAAATGACATTAAATTTGAATACTGCTTTTCTTAATCACTTTTGAAATTGCCTGTTAACTGCTTTTTGGCTATTAGAAACTTTGAATCAATGCCACTGAGTGAGTTTCCTTCAATCCTTAGTGAAAAAAAGTTTTTTTATATTATTATTATTATTATTATTATTATTATTATTATTATTATTATCTTTATTGTCAGAGTACAACATGTGTACAACGAAATTGGCTGAGTCTTCCTTCGTGCACCTCCCCCCACAACCCACAGTGAGGACAGAAGTCCCTAACTGAGACCCAATCTTATTACCCTATTATGACCTTGTTGCACAATGCACCGGCCCCACGAGTCTGTCATACACTGTTGACATCAAGTTATTTTCTGTTCAGAAGTCTGACAGCCCACGGGTAGAAACTGTTCTTCAGCCTGTTGGTGTGGCTGGCTATGCTTCTATATCTCCTACCCAATGGTAGCAGAGTGAAGTAGTGCTGAATGAGGTGTGAGTCGTCCCTGAGAATTTTCCTCACTCTTCTAAAGCAGTGAGCCTTAGTGATGTTATCTAGTGGTATCAGGGAACAGCCCACGATGTTTTGTGTTGTGCTCACCACCCTCTCTAGTGTCTTTCTATCCGTGGCTGTCAAGCCAGCATACCACACCGTAATGCAGTATGTGAGGACACTTTCTCTTGTGGACTGGTAAAAGGAGGTTATCAGTCATTGTTCCACTTTATTCTTTCGCAAGACCCTAAGGAAATGGAGTCTCTGTTGGGCCTTTCTGGCCATCTGGGTTGTGTTGATTTTCCAGGCGAAATCTTCGTTGAGGTGGACTCCCAGGAATTTAAAGGAGGAAACTCTCTCCACACAGCCCCCCTCGATGTAAAGTGGGGCAGGTTCCTCTCTCTTCTTCCGGAAGTCTAACACCATCTCTTTTGTCTTGCTGATGTTTAGGTACAGGTTGTTTTCTAGGCACCATGAGGATAATTTTTGAACCTCCTCCCGTATGCTGTTTCGTATCTACCTGTAATGAGACCCAATACAGTAGTATCATCTGTGAACTTAATGATCACAGTGGATAGTTCCGATGATACACAATCGTGTGTACAGTGAGTACAGGTAGGGACTGAGCACACAGCTGTGTGGGGAGCCAGTGCTAAGCTTCAGGGAGGTGGATGTGACAGACCCAGCCCTCACTGTTTGTGGTCGGTCCCTCAGAAAGTCTTTGATCCAGTTGCAGATGGAAGAGGGAAAATCCAAGTCAGTCAGCTTTTCGATAAGGATGTTCGACAGGATAGTATTGAAGGCCGAGCTGTAATCAATGAAAAGCATCCTGACATAGTTTCCAGGTTTCTCCAGATGGCTCCCTATAGAATGTAAGGCAGTAGCTATGGTGTTATCTGTCGACCTGTTCCCCCTGTAGGCAAACTGATGTTTGTCAAAGTCTGGTGGGAGGCATGTCCTAAGGTGTTGGAGAAACAATCTTTCGAAGCATTTCATCACTACTGATGTTAACGCGATATGTCTGTAGTCATTTAGACAATTAATTGATGTTTTCTTGGGGACTGGGGCAATAGTGGCTGTTTTCAAGCATGTTGGAACACAGACCGTTTGCAGGGAGATATTAAAGATCCTTGTCAGAACCCCTGCTAATTGATCAGCACAAGTCTATAAATTTAAGAACTTAAAACATTTTTTTAATAAAGCAAAGTTACAAGTGGACTAAGGGCCCAGATAAATTTTAATCTAAATGCTGACAACTAATGTATTGTGGACTAATTAATGAGGGATTTAATATATACACTGATATTTGTATTTATTTGCCCTTTCCTCCTTATGAATAGAAGTGAAGTTTCTGTATGTATGGCTGTGAGCTCTTCTGATGGCTGCTAGTGATGGGCTAAGTCCATTACTCAGGGAAAGATCAATTTAGGATCTGGGGATCACCAGTCTTTAGGAATGCTATTGAAGATAGACAGACTTCACATAGTTCTTAGTCACATTTAATGAACCTGTATCATGCTTATATCAAAACCAATACATAACTTCCAATAAAACCCCTACTTTTGCAATAAAGTATTTTAAAGTCTCCTTTGAAGGTTAGTAAGTCACCAAAGACGTTCAAAATATCCTTCTATATCAGGTAATTTATTGCTTTTACTACTAATTCATTCCTTTAGTATTTATTGCTAAGTGACTTAGGGCTGCCCTAAGACCACTAAACCATCTAGTTATACCATATAGGTTTTTTAAAAAAACATACTAATCTGTGGGAAATGTGTGAAGAAAATTGCTTTTTGTTTCACTGCTTTGTTGCTCTATTTTTAAATAGAAGCTTTATTTAGACTTTATCTTACTCAAATATTTCCTGTTCCAAGGAAAATATAAAAGATCTTTCTATTCCAGTTATTGACTGGAATCTTCTAACAGAATTTACCTTATTTTCTTCATTGTTTTAGTTCACCTTTACAGATGACATTTTTAAACTATAAAATGCTCTTCTCTGATAAAAGTTTCTTGCTTCAACAGTTTTCTTTGCTGTATGATAAAATCTACATCCTTTGTTACTAATGCACACAATGCTATTGGTATGTGACTTTGTCTCAAGGCTGAGAAGAGGCTATAAATTTAGAAATCAATAGCTAACTCTATCAATATTCATTTTACTTTTTCAATACAAAATACAAAGGTGAAAGAGCAGTAAATAAGCTAGAGCGCTGAAATAAATTGGGTGTTCTTGTCACAATTAATAAATGTTTAACCAATAACATTTCTAGCTACAGTAGTCTATAGCCCTGTCACATATCTGAACGTACAGAGTCACACCGATGCCGAACAAAAATTCAGAATCTAGAGAAAACCTCATTCCGTCAGCTACATCCTCATTCTGTGTTAGCTCCATCATGCTATCTATCTTCTGAATGTGCATTACTAAGGCCATTCAACACACTGCATACAAAGGCAGAGAAAACCATTTGTCATCAATTGACATTTAAGAAAGTGCCAACTGAAACCTTGTCTTCATAGGCTTGCTAAGTTCATAAGTTTGGAGTAAGAGATAGATCTTACAATTTCTAATATTTATGTAATAAATTTGATAAACAAATAAATGAGACAGAAGAATTAAATCAAATTTATCCACCATTATAAAGTATGTCTTCTTCCAGTTACACATGCCTAAAATTTTCTTGCTGAAGGAGGCACAATTGATTGGGATTAGGGTTACCATATAATATCCCCATAATAACATTTCAACTTATTTATAATCTTAGGGCATAGAGTTGCCTTGGGTGGCACGAGATGGGCAGCAAATAAATTTGATAAAGTAATCTACATACTACTGAAACTCTTCTGTCTGTCTGTTTATTTGCAACCTTCAATTGGGCAACAATTAATTGAATCAAGGTAACTCAAATAGGCTAATTTACAGAATGCCCAAATCCATGTCTCTATGGGAATGTAATTTGGCGTAGTAGTGGCTGCTTCAATGCCACCACACCTTCCAACTACATTTACTAGAAACCCCTATGGGTTTCTAGTAAATGGCGCAAGGGAAAATAGGAGAGGTGTATCCCTGCCCTCTGTCAACTTTCCCACCACATTAAATGGCAAAAGAAACTCCTGGGACATTTTTTCTCTCTAAGAATATAACTTTACTGAAACCCTTTTTCTAATTTCCCTCTGGTCCTGCACCCAATCAGATGGCTCAAGGGCAAGTTCAATGAGCAGGACTCAGTGGACAAGCAGCCATTACCTGCTTTAAAACCAAGTCTGAAATCTGAGTTCTCTTAATGGTGGTGTCCAATGAGAGAAGGACAAGGAAGTCATTTGGAGGCCTACAAGCAAGATAGAGTTGACTGGGAGCACCAACAAGCGAGGGGGTCCTTGGGGACATAACAGAAAGGGAAGCAGGGATTTCTTTATGGTCAGTGGCTCCAATTGCTGCTTCTCCCCCTAGCAAAGTGGCAAGCAGTTCTGTGGGTCAGGAGAGGAGTCTTCGTGGCATCTCTCTTGAGGGTTAAAAGGGGAGAGGAAATGTTTAAGCCTATATTATATGTGGAAAGAGGAAAGACAAAACATGCCTACTGATGGGAGCACTGATGGTTGATGAATGGGCCCTTTTTCCTGGAGGAAGAGGGCCCTTGAGGACATGTCAGAATGGAGAGTGAAGTGCAGTTTTCCTCACAGTCTACAGCTCCCTGGCTTTCCCCTCTTCCCAGCAAAGTGGCAGGCAGTTCTGTGGGTCAACAGAGGAGGAGGAGAAGCAGTTACTTCACCTGGGCTCTCCTAGGGCTTGTGAGGATAGAGGATATGATATACATCTATAATGTATGAGGAAAGAAGAATGACCCAATGGGTCACAGGTTATTTGGCAACTACTTATTTGTTCTTTGTAGAACTGTCCAAAAACTGGTAGTAAGGAAAGAATTTCAAGAATGTAGATATTATCTTGAAAGGGCAACCATTCCTGTTGCCCAGAGCATATGCTAATAGGTAGAAGTCAAATTTGCATGTTCCACATATGTGATTTCTCAGGTTAGAGATTCTTTAACAGATTTGAGCTTCTTGTAGAGGAAAGAAATGAAGGAAAAACATTTGCCCATATCATGTTTGAAACATACATACTAAACAAGAATAAAAGCAAACCCTATGCAAGTGCACAATCCACTTTTCAATAAACTCAGTATTGACAAAAAGTCTTCAATTATTAGGGAAAGTACATACAGATGAGAGTATATATTGTTAATTAGCATTAAGTCATATTGTCACATTTTCTAGAAATATGATCAGCCCATGATTTCTGCCATTTTACTGCACACTTTCTCAACAATGCAGCAAATAATTCATCCATTATAAAATATCATTAAATACTTGGACCTCGATTCCAAAGATAGCAAGACTCTAGATTTTCTTCTCATCTAGATTTTTCTCTCATCCTCAATGTGGTTTCTAAAGGGTCTTTAGACATCTTTGAAATGGAAGAGCCAACTATTTCTGTCACCATCTGAAAGGTACCTTTCACTGACAGATATAGGTAGAAGCAGAGGTGGGCTTCAAATTTTTTAGCAAGGGTCTCTCTGCCCTAATGACTGCCTGGCTGGGCGGTCATGTGGCTGAGTGGTCATGGCCAACTCAATGCCACTCCCACCCAGTCACATGACACCCTCCCAGCCACGTCTACCCAGGTTTTGTTGCTCCTGGTGTTTTCTGTCGCGGCCCCTGACCTCTGGAACCAGGTCCCCCTGTGGCTCCCCCTGGCCCCTGACCTCCACACCTTCCGCCATGATTTGAAGACCTGGTTGTTTGACCAATCCGGGCTGTGACCTTTTCTTTCCTGGGGGTGGTGGTTTATATTTTAATGTATTTTAAATCTGTTTGGGCTTGTAATCGGGTTTAATCTCTTTTTAATTATTTATTGCTGTTGTTTCTTAGTTGTGAGCTGCCCGAGTCTCGAGATGAGGCGACATACAAGTCCCAATAATAAATAAATAAATAAATAAATAAATAAATAAATAAATAGGTCTCTTTCTCTCTCTGTCTCCTCCTTCCTCCATTTCTGTTTTTCTCTCTTTTTCCACCCCCCTCCCTCTCTTTTTTCTTTTTCTTTCTTTGCCCCTCCTCTCTCATATATTTCCCTCTCTCATTCTCTCCCTCCAGCTCTCTCATTTCTCTCCCGCTACCCCTTCTCTCTCTCTCATTTGTTTCTCTTTCCTCTCTCTCATTCTCTCCCTCCAGCATTTTCTCATTTCTCTCTCTCGCCTGAGCCAACACGAAGGGGACCATGGCTGGTGCTGAGCTACTCGCAAGGGACACGGAGTCGCGGAAAGCAGCTGATTGCAGGCAGTGCATTTGCAACCGGCTGCTTTTTGCAATTCCGTGTCCTTTGCGGGTAGCTCAGCACCAGCCATGGCCCCCTTCATGTCGGCTCAGGAAGGAGGAGCAGCTGTTGCCGCCGAATGCAATGAAGGAAGAGCTCTGGCTCTCCTGTACTGCCAACTACTCACGTGAGCATGCAGTGACGGCAGCAGGAAGAGTCACCATTGCCGGCCCAGGAGGGTATCCTGCTTGTGTGTATGCATGCGCACTAAAGAATTCCCTTTTCTCTCTCCTCCCCCCTTGTGCGGCGGAAGGCGAGGGCTGCCTTGAGTGCAAACGTGGCGCGAAGGCAGGTACAGGGCTGCTTCGCTTCTGTGCTATGGTTCCGGCCATTGCCTTGCTGTGTCCCATCCCCTTCACAGCTCTTTGGCTGAGCACGGCGGGCGCGAGTTCCAGCCTGATGCGGCAGGAAGCGAAGGCTGCCTTACGCACACATGTGGTGCGAAGGCAGATACAGGGCTGCTTCGCTCCTGCACTAAGGCTCTGGCGACCGGGGCAGGGCCAGCCAGGAGTCGGATATGGGGGCTCGCCGAGCCCCACAGTCTTAGCTAGGGCCCAAGCCCCTGCGAGCCCCCAACAGCCCATCCCTGGGTAGAAGATTCTACTGTACATTGTTAAGATTCCCAGGTACTTGAAGGAGAGCTAGTTTACACTATTATTGAGGAAATGGGACAAAACTGAAATAGAATATTTTGAGCCATTTAACAAACACATGATTTAAATACAAATTGATCGAAAGGGATTGTAGTTTAGGCAGTCAAGAAAACAGGAAACTGCATTACTCCAATCAAACGACTGTATGGTCCACCTGGCTTAGAATGGATGACATGAACTGGCAGTAACTTTCTTTCCCACTTCTAAGTAGAATATGCTGGAGACTGTAATTTTCTCTTTTAGCATGGAAAACAGGAGCATCATCCCACAACTACAACTATCCATTAAGTATGATATTATTTTTTACTACAAATAGTTTATAGTTAATGAGGAATGTTTTCCTTTATTTCTATTCCATCACTTGAAAATGTTTTCAAGTGGAATAGAAGTATTCCAAACATTTTCATAAAATGACTTCCTTCTGCCACTTGCAAGTTGTGAAGTTAAAATCACCTTGTAGAAATAATTATATTATCCTCTCTTCAGCTATTAAGCATTTTACTTCTTACTACACATATGGTTGTAGTCTTAGGGGCCTGACCTAGTCATTTTCTATTTCTATGTTACTACCACCAAGGTACTTTAGCAATATTTTTAGAGTGTTCTTGGTCTGGTGCTAACAGTGATAGCTGAAATGCTGTGAAAATACATTCTACTGAAATGGCAAAGTTAGATAACCCCAGGAAACAACTCAATATCAGTAGAAGGAAGAGCTACGTGATTCTTAACTTTCAAATGTAAACAGAAATATACCAATGGTAAAGTACAGATACCGTGTTTCCCCGAAAATAAGACCTACCCCGAAAGTAAGACCTAGCACTATTTTCTAAACCTGCCCTAATATAAGACCTACCCCGAAAATAAGACCTAGTGTAAATCTCCAGTTCCAGGAAGACTTTTCAGGAGCAACTGCACCGAAACACCCCCACACACACTCACACCCACTATTTGGCACCATAAATATATAAGACCTACCCTGAAAATAAGACCTAGTGTGTTTTTGGGAGCCAAAAAAAATATAGACAGTGTCTTATTTTATAGCTAACTCCAGAAATAATTTCCAAGGTGTATTATATATTAAATAAATACAGTGCATTCAGAAAATATTTATACCCTCTTCACTTTTGTCAATTTTGTTATGCTGCACCGATTCTACAGTTGTGGAATTTCATTTTTTTGCTCATTAATCTACACTCAGTACCCCGTAATGACAAAGTGAAAACAGAATTTTAGAAATGTCTGTAAATTTATTAAAAGAAAAAAACTGAAATATCACATCTAAAAACCCTTTCTACACAAGAGCAGGACTTAAATCATCCTGTTGGATTTGGCCCAATGCTCAAGGCTGTGATAATTTTGAATAGTGATTTTGTTCTCCATGGCAACATCTAAGTCATTCACAAAAATAGTAAATAATATTGGCCAAAGGGAATTTTTTCCTTTGAGAAGCTGTTTCTAAGGCAGTTAAAAGCACTCTTTGGATGCTGTTATTCAACAAGCTGAAAACATATGAGACCAGCATAGTTCAGTTTACCACGCTAATCACAAGAATGCAATAATAAACCATGGTTTCACTGATTAATGTCCCCAAACCCTATAGCCATAGCTGCCCCCTGGTCTACCAAACTAAGCACTGTGTAATAAAAAAGGAAAAGAAAAGAGGTTAAGCTGACATGGTTCTTTCTTAATAATGCATGCTGTTTGTTAATGGTAGTATTGTTTTCTACATGCTTGCAGATATGTACTTGGGCAATTTGTGCTGGTATATTGCAAGTATAGATGTTAAACTGAGTCCTCCTCTTCCTCTTTTTAAATATTAGGACTACATTGGCTCCCCCGCCCACTAGTTCTTTAGCAGTTCTCGAAAAGCACTTCCACTATTTCCTTAAAAACTCTGGAATGCAATTCCTCTGGCTATTGAAACTCAAATGCTTGTAAGGTAGCAAGGTGTTTTTTTCTGTATTTCCCAGCTCTAAACTGGTTTAGCTCCTTTTTCTCAATCATGCTTTTCTGAGAAAGATATTTGAAAAGAACTTAAGCAGAACTGTCCTCTTGCCCATTATTTCTTCCCCACCAGAAACTAGTTCCTGTTTGTTACCTTTATTCTCTCCATCAATAAACAGGAGCTGGAGATGACACTAACTACAGATCTCCTTTCTACCATGTAGATTGTAGTAGGGCCTTTCAAGTACCCTTTCCTTCCTTGTTCCTCCTGTGTGATCTTGTACAGCCATATCACTAATGTCCAGCACTTCTTTACCTGGACCTATGCATTTGTCTTCCTCTCTTCTTCAATTTAAAGCCCCTTTCATAGGGCTCTTGCCAAATGTATTTCTTCTTCTCCTGTGCGATGTAACCTATTCCATGCAATCATTGCTTATAATGTGGTTTAAGCTGTGATCTAGGAAGTATATAGATTGTTTAGTTTTATTTTAATTCTGTATGTCTCAAGAGCAGGGGTGTCAAAGTTGCATCGTCATGGTGACATCATGTAATGTATTGGGACTTTTTTCCCGTTCACTAAACCAGGCATGGCCAGCGCATGATGTATCTGGTCTGCGGGCCGGGAGTTTGACAGCCCTGTTCTAGAGAAACAAGGAAGTGAGATGGGTGGCTCCATTAATTCAATCAATCAATCAATCAATCAATCTTGTTGACTAGCACATTCTTAGGGATCTATTCAGGGTGGGCTTCAAAAATTTAGCAACTGGTTCTCTGCCCGGTTGCTGGGTGAGTGTGGCCATGGTGGGTGTGGCCTAGTCAGCCTTCTGCACCACCCTGGCCTGGAAGTGAAAATGGGCATTTTTGCCCTCTTCGGGCTCCGGAGGCTTTCCTTGAGCCTCTCAGATGGCAAAAACTGCCTCCCCGGCTCCAGAGGCCCTCTACAGGCCACAAATGGGCCCATTTCCACCCTTCTGGAGCCTCTGGGAGGCCCGTTTTTCACCCTTCCCGAGCCTCCACACGGGCCCTGCACTTACCTGGGATCTAAAATGGCCACCTGGGGACTCCTGGGTGGGGCGGGGTGGGCAGGGCCAGCCAGGGGTGGGATTTGTGGGTTCACTGAACTGGCCATAAAATTAACAACTGGTTCGTGTGAACTGGGGCGAACTGGTAGCAGCCCACCCCTGGTTCAATTACTCCTTGTAATATTCTGAAGTGTTTGTCTTCTTCTAGCAGATAAGCAAGAAAGGGTAGTTTAGGGAGTTTGGTGAATCTTGGTAATCTTTTCATTCCATTCTGGATAGATGAACCCGGAATAAAGCATACTTAAAAAAAATTGCCTGGACAGGCAATGGAGCCCTTTAGTTTTGTCCTCCTAGCTAACCACCGAAGATCTCTACTTCTAAATACAGGCAAGAGAAAATAGGCTGTCCTTAATTTTATTTGCTACTGTTCTGACCCAGGCTTTGTCAAATGTACTGAAACACAAGCTTGTTTGAAAAGCAAAACCTATTTTAATGCAACACTGGGAATTACTTTCATTTTCCAGCCAGAACTAATTATACACAGTTTTCCAAGATAAGCCCACACTTGTCAGTGCTGTGGAATGCTGCCAAAAACAGAAGTGTCTAAAGCAATTATAACAGAACCCACACAAAGTACCAGAAAAAACCAACCAGAGTACAGAGCTTCAAGAAGGACTCAGAATATATTTCATCATTGAGGTCTGATTTTTATCCCTTATGGGAGAGGCCCAGCCTTACTCCTGAGTCACCTCCTCTGCTTCGCTGCTGCCAGACTCCGAAGGCTCCGAAGGCAGCACCCCACTCCCAAATGGTCCTGGCCCCATCCCTGCATCAGATGCAGGACCCTCGTCCAAGTCCTCTTCAGACTCCCTGACTGGTTCCCTTTCATCCTCACTGTCCGATACTTCTGCTGTCTGCACTGGCTGCTGGAGAACCACAACAGCTACTATGCATTTAGTTAACATTAGTTATAAGGAGAGTAGCTAGCATAGACTTGTGATGGAAAGAGGAGAAAGTTTAATCTCCCCTTATTTCCATGGTTGGTCCTAATCAGAATTAGCACCTCCAATGAGGAACACATTTTCTACATGAAGAAATCATTGAAAAGAATAGATCAGGGTCAATAACTGAGCTACTTATACTGTTTTCCCCAACAAGTTGTTTTATATCTTTTTTTACACTTAATCTGCAATCACATGCACATTACTCAGAACCAAACCCCACTAAGGTCAATGGAATTAATTTCCTAGTAATTACTAATTCCCTCTAGGGCTTAAAGAAACTGCAGCCTCAAAATCCTTTTGCCAGTTCTTAAAAACGCTTTAAACAATTTCAGTCTCTCCCTCCCTCCCTCCCCCTCTCTCTGAATAACATATTTAATTATGCTGAATCTGCTTACCAGTAGGTCCTGGCAATGGTGCTGCTTTTCTTCTTCGTTTGATATCACCCATACATAAGGATCCTAAATGGACGCTTGTCTGTCTGCAATGAAATCAGAGATATGTAGGCAAAATGGTAAGCAAATAGTTACATGGGGAAATTAATATAATAAAATTCATGATATAGTATCCAATTTCTTCTTCAAAACTTCTAGTGTTGGATCATCCACAACCTCTGGAGGCAAGTTGTTTCACTGATTGATTGTTCTAACTGTCAGGAAATTTCTCCTGAGTTCTATGTTGCTTCTCTCTTTGATTAGTTTCCATCCACTGCTTCTTGTCCTGCATTCAGATCATGATGTATGGGTGTGAAAGTTGGACACTAATAATGGCTGATTGAAAAAAAAAATCAATGCCTTTGAACTGTGGTGCTGAATCATATAAAACCAGAAACTTCACTTAAAGCCAAAATTACAAGACTACATGTGATTTACTCTGGCCATGTCTTGCATGAAAATTCATTGGAGAAGTCAATAATGCTAGGAACGTTTAGTGGATCAAGAAGAAGGGACAAACAAAGAACTTGTTGGCTTTACCATCAAAGCTGATACAAAGATGAACATCCAACACCTGAAAGAAGCTGTGCTTGACAGGGTAGCATGGAGAGCACTTGCCTATAAAATGCATTATGCATTGCTGAAGTACAGATGGGGGTCTTTAAAAGTAGTTTCTGTACGGTTTTCCCTTGGTGTGCCAGCCTTTTTATATAATATGTGTACGTGTGTGCTTACGTGAAAAAATGTTTCAGAATCTTGCCTTCACAGTATTCACTGCTTTAGGTAAAGTGTTAAATGCTTTACCTGTGACTCACATCCCTTACTTGGATTTCATTATTCTCAGTGTTACCACGGGGGACCTATGCTAGACAAACATTCATTATAAAAAGATAATCCTGACACATTAGATTACTGAGTAGTGAGGATTCTGATTAACCATGAAAACTAGTTGCTTCAACTCTGTTTGCTTCTTAAGTTAATACACAAGTCTTTAAAAGTTTAATAATTTAGTAAAGATATTCATGAGATCATGAGAAGCGACAGAGTAATGTAACCAATAGACTTAATTTAATGTGTTTAACAGAAACAAAAATGAAACACATCAAACCAAAAACAAATAATTCAATATCCTGTATTATATATAGAATTCATGCCTGAGTGAAAGCTTCCATGTCAGCTATTGACATTGTGTCTAAACAATGAGCTTTCACATTGTTTGGGGATAATATCTGATGTAAGAAATTGAAAGCTTCTGTGAAAGCGGGACTATGAATATCTTTTGGCTCAAAAACAGATCATACCGACTTGGAGCAACTACAGACTGACTTAACTGGGTGTGTTCTCTCAGGAAATATACAATTTGTCCACTGTACCATACAATATTAGCTGCACCAATTACAGTCTTCAGTTTTAAAGGATGTAAATGTTCTAACCAATTAGATTTCATAGAATGTTAAATGTCTTAAAAGAATGGAAATTTTACAAACAGATATGTAACTGAAAATTATGTGAATTTCATATAACGTAAGCCTTCCTTCTTTGATGAAACCAGTTCCTAAAATTATTTAGCATGAAAAGCAGTGGGCTTCTAAATACAGCTCAGGCTAGGGCTATAATGAAGAGTATGAAAAGGCATGAGAAAGAGGGAAGCCAGAATTCAAATAGGATGAAAGATAAAAATTAATAAAGTCAGCCAATTGAACCTGAAGACCTTAGCAGCAGGAATAATAGCTAGCTCTGCTTAAGTAATTCTGCTCATATTGATTATCTGTTACACTGCATTGAGATATCTAGATTATTGATCAGTTAGATTATGGAATTTAGAGCCTCCTCCCTGTTTCTCGCTTGGTAAATACAATGAAGTTGCACCAAACAATATTAAGTAAGGACTACTGTTATAGTTGTCACTCTTTCTGCAAAACATCACAGTTGCTTTTTAATTTAAAATCAATGGATGTGTGAAAGGCAGCTCTGTTTCTTCAGCATAAATGAATCATTTGTCTCTGCAAAGCATAGCAATTTGATAACTAACCAAGGTACGAATATTGATTGTGTTTCTTTCTTTTTTTAAAATTTGCTACTGTATTGAGGAAAAAGTATTTCCAGCAGGCTGAAAACAATTAAATACAATGATAAGCAATGGAAAATAGAATAATTATTACTAAAATATCCGCTGCCTTCTCCAATAAAGCACAAAAGTTAACAGCTATTCTGCATGTTGATATACTATGTCTTGGTGAAAAGTGAATCTAAAAAGCAATTTGAAGGAGGTGATTATATACACACAATGTTTTTCTCAAGTCAAACCTATTATAATAACAGTAATCCATTTCTATGAAGAACTCTGTGAATAATACCTGGAAGTTCTATCTTACAGCCAAAAGTAGAATGAGTGAGTCCACTTGCCCATCTAGTTTTCAGTGTAAATGGTGCTTCTGAAGTTGTCTTTAAGATGTTTTATGGTATTTTTAAAGAAAATATTTTATGGTTTTCTTTTTAAAGAAAACACTATGAACGCTATCCAAAGTATAGAACTTTTAATGGAGATTAGGTATTATAATTATCATTGAAAGCAAACCCCACTTCCTACTGAAGAGAAACAAATGCCTATGAGCAGGACATTGGGTAGGGGCCGAAGCTGTACTCATAACAGCAACTTCTTAAAATAGATTTATATTGTTTTAATGATGTTACTTTTCCTAGTTATCTTATTATAAACTTTTTTTTAAAATTACATTTATATGCCGCCCTTCTCCAAAGACTCAGGGCGGGCTTACAATTTTTGGGATACAACCCAGTGTGCTCAGCAATAGCCTTCCTTCCATTGTATATGCCTGCTTATTACTAAGAGGCATTTTTACAAAGTCAGCTTATTGCCCCCAAACAATCTTGGGTCCTCAATTTACCTACCCCGAGAGGATGGAAGGCTGAGTCAACCTTGAGCCTGGTGGGATTCGAGCCTACAGTAATTGTTGGCAGCTGGAGCTTAACTGTAGGCATTTAATAGCCTGAGCCACCAAGGCCCTTATAAAGTTCTCTAAGCCTTCTTGGCATACATTTATTTTTTGAAAAAAAAGCAAAAGCAAAAAATAAATAAGCCTGTGACAAAACTAAATGAATATTTACCAAAAATATTAATGTCTTGCCTAATTATACATTTTAAATGCCTTCAATGGGACTTGGGAAAACAAAATGTCACTCAACAGCCTTGCCTATATGTTTCTTAGCACGAAACTGTAGCCTTGAAGATTAAAAAGAGCTAATTCCCTTGATTCCTCTCTATTTATCCATAGATAGCTGCAAGCTATCATTTATAAACAGTATTCTGGCAGGGAGCTCAGGATACTAGATGGCAAGGCTAGAGAACTTGTTAAGACCACCTTGCCTGAAAACCTGGCTGTTGACATGCTGGTGACAGGGACTCGAGCAAGTTGTGTCAAAGGGAATAATTCTAAAGGAAAGACAACAGAAACTTGCCGCCTCTTTGTACACATTTACAAACAGGGCTTTCCAGAGTATTAAGCCTAGTTAAAGCTGCCCCCTGGATAAAGAGTGTTCTGAACAGCCTCAGACAAGCTCAGAAGACAAACAGATGCGACTATGGTCCCTGGCATTTGGCAAGAACACTCATTGTCACTAAGAAGGATATAAGCCTCGACAGGGCATCAGCTGTACAACTGTGAAGCAGGCCTGCAAGTATCACAGTGGCAACAGAATTGTAGCAAAGGGGAAAAACTGGCTGGAAAAGCCAGACTAATGTGAATTTATATGAGCAGACCAAACATGTATTGCTTATTCTCCTATCTTCTGACATTAAGCAAAACAGCAGAAGATTGAGGACAAATATTCATATTTAAACATGTAATTATTTATATTAAACATATATAAAATGTTTGCCCTCCTAAGTGACGAATTACAAGAGTAGATGTAATAAAGGATAAAATTCTGAGTCACGAGGAAAAAAATTATGAGACTGAAAATGTATGAGCAGCTATTTTTTTAAAAAAAAGATGATTTATCTATGTATATGCTATCTGATACCAACACAACTGCTTTCTTCCTTTGTATACCTATTTCCTTTATAATTTAATTTCATACTTCATTATGTTGCACAACAAATATGTCTTGTAACTTTCCGAAATAATTCTTACCACCCACTGTACTCAAATTAAAAGACAGAATATGGTTACTGTTTTAATTTTTATAATCTCCTAAACTATACATTACCTTGAAGTACACCTTTTAATAACTATGAACACTATTATAATTGATCAATAAGGACTGAATTTATTACAAACAGTTCACTTTGATCCATTCCACTTTGCTTCCTTAGGACACTGTGGCTCTGAAGTTGTATTTTTAGAAGAGTAACTGCCATATATGCCAATTAAACAGCACTTTTGAAGTAGTAAGTTTTATTTAAAATGAAAACTTTAGAAAAGTTATTTATGACTTTAGCATATGGGAAAATCACCATATGCTAAATTCTTACAAACCTCAGAAAGTAGCCTGTAAAGCCGCTCATTTGATTGATGATTATGTGCCATCAAGTTATTTTCAACTCTTTGCGACCACACAGATAGATTGGTCCATGATACTCTATCCCTAATCTGTTTTTCCTATCTCCCAACTTTGACATAATTTCATTAGTAGGTTTTCTTACTGTAACACAACAGGACACCAACCAGAAAACTTATAAAAACTCAGCATTTTTAAAATTTGTCAACTTTGAGATGTATGGACTTTATCTCCCAGAATTCCCCAGTCAGCAATACTCTTCTACCTTATAACGATTATGCAATAATCTTAGAAACAGAATATTATAGCTTTTGTTCTCCTGTAGGTTTACAAATAAAGATTGATCATTAATTTGTCTGGGATAGTCTCAGAATTCTGTCTTGCACAGAGAATCGGACTAGGAGACCACAACCACATGATTTTAATAAATAAGAAATATATTAGTACAAATACTAATGGTAACACATCTTCTGGTACTTGATATGAATATATAAAATTAAGATTTTAAATTTAAAAATGTAGAAAGTTGCTTCAATAAACAAGACTACTTTCCTTGTTATAAGTTTAAATATTCCTTTGTAGGAACATTCCATCAAAACTAATGATTTCTTTCCTTAAAAAGTGTTGGGGGTTATGTTGTTATTCTATATAATCATACGTAATATTCTAGCTTTTGCCACATTTAATTAGAAAAAAGGCAGTATTACAGTTATCGTATGGTTCCTAATTTTTAAAAAACCCACTTTACTGGAATGAGAGAACACTGAAGAAAAAATGAAAATAGTGTTTACCTTATTCACACACAAAAACTGTATGTATCAATAGCATTTCTGAACAACTGATTTAAAAAGGGCTGCATTGCAATGAATTGCATATTAATTTATTTTCCTTGTGTATTTTTTCAAGAAGCAAACTCCATACTTGTTCTTACCTTATTACCTAGAATCTCACCTAACCAAAATCATAACAGTCTCTGAAAATAGGAACAAGACCTTGGCACACTCTCAATGACTTCCTGCAGATGGCTCTAGAAACTTTTGGTTTTTTTCTTCCTTTTCTCTGCTATTGGATAAATAGTCTTGATAATAGTATCAGATACAGCTTTGAAAAGATAAAGTGCTAAATTTTATTCATACCCAAAATGTTTTATTTTAAAAAAATAGAAATGATTTCTTCATGTATTTTCATTTACACTAAGAGATAAAACTGAAACCTTAATTAAGTTTAATTTTGGATAGTTTTTTGTAGGATTACATTGTAAATAGATTAAATGTTCAGGCATCCTCCATTGTGTTCCCCACAATTGTCTACCTAAAGGACATATACATGGAAAATGTATACTAATTAATTTTCTTGACCATTTAAGATATCTAACAGGCAAGACATCAAACATTAAAGAAACAAGCCAATCTGTATGAGTGCATGATTAATACTTAATCTTGATTTAAGGGGAATAAAGATGGCATGTATAAGAGCTGTGTGCCAACAAGAAGAATGATGATGGGGAAAAGTAAACAGAAATAGAACCAGCCATCGTTCAGGAAGAAGTTGTGTGGAGCATGAGTCAACTACGTGCTGATACATCCCTGCAGAATTGCATAAGCCTGTACCACCCACAATCACAACCTTTTGCCAGAAAATTTGGGAAACTAATACACGATCACAGGACTGGAAATGATCCATGTTTATATCGTTTTCAAAAAGGGGTGACTCCGAGGATTGCTCCAATTACCACACATTTGCCCTCATCCTTCATGCTAGCAAGGTTCTCCTTAAGATCATACAACATCTGGTACTGACCACTAAAAGAGAATTACCAGATGTTCAAGCTGGTTCAGAAGGAGTCATGGCATCAGGGACCATACTGCAAATCTACACTGGATTATGAAAGTTCAAGGATATCAAAAGAACATCCAGAAATGCTTTATTGACTATAAGAAAGCCTTTAATTGTGTAGATCATGAGAAGCTGAGAAAAGCCTTAGAGAACTTGGGGGTGCCAATACGTCTGTCAAATTGGTATAGTCACTGCACTCACATCAGAAAGCCACTGTGCAAACATAATGTGGAGAGACTGATTGGTTCAAAATAGAGAAAGGAGTGTAGAAAAGTTGCATTTTTCACCTTTTATATTAAATCTGTATGCTTAAGTGATGATGACAAAGCTGAAACTTGAAGGATCAAAAATTGGAGTAAATATTGGAAGAAGGAACATTAATAATCCCTGATGACACAACTCTCCCCCTCAGAATCCAAAGAAGAGGTCAGATTCAGCCCAAGAACAATATAGAACAATCCAGCCAAAGTTCATGTCATGGCTGATTCGCCACACACCCCAGCTTGCGACTAGACAATAGAAACAGGGAGCGGGGAGAGAAGGTGCAAAGGAAGCTTTGGAGGGAATTGAGGAATTCAAGTGAGCCAATACTGCCTGGGACAGTCCCAACCCCTCAAGATCAAACACTGGGAAAACTCTGAGTTGCTCAGAATGTTTCCATAACAAAACAAATACAATTGATTGGTGGACAAGGAAGCCTGGGGAGGTCCAGATCTACATTTGCTCACACCAACAGACAGAGTCTTGCCAGACTAAACCTATATATTGTCACCTCAATTAATATACCCACAGAGATTCTAGGGAGTGTCTATCCTAATTGCCTTGCTTTGCCTCCTATCCAACTCTGAGCTTTGTTGCTGTTTTGCCCATCCCTTGGATGGACTCCCTCCACCCTGGGAAACTGCTATTATACCATCTTCCTTTCCATGATGCCCTGCCATCAGGCCAGAAACTTCTGATCAAAAGGATTTTTTTAAAAGCAAGAGATTTGGCCTCTTCCTGAATATCAAAATGACACTGTTCATGACCACTACAAGCGGTGGAAATTGTCAAAATAACAATTGACAGTGAAGAGATTCAGTGCATGGAAGAATTCACTTTCCAAAGACCGCAGATTGATCAAAGCAATGAATGGAGTCCAAAAATAAAGCTTCAAATTGTATTGGGCCACACAAGAACGATAAGCATAAATCGAATATGGAAAAACAAGGACATCAGGATTAAATGCTGATTAGTCTGCACTATTGTGTTTCCCAAAGCTACTACAGTTGCAAAAGTTGGACCATCAAAAACCAAACAGGATGGAAATTTTACTTGTTCGCACTATGGTGTTGGAAAAGATTTCTGTATATTCCTTGGGCACAAAAGTGGCAAACAAACAAGTACTGGAACATATAAAACCAGATATATTGCTGAAGGGCAAAATCACAAAATTTCGCCTTATTTTGGCCACATCATGCACTCAAACTCACTGAAAAAGGCAGTTATACTCAGAATGACCAGCAGTAAAAGGGAATGAGGCTACCAAAAAGCATGACATCTAGACACCATCAAACCTGACATCAGACAGAGCATAAAACAACTGAAAGAAACTATCTAAGATCAGAAAATGTGGAGTAGCCATGAATTTGGTAAGACTGAATGGATAGCATCATAATCAAAGATGGCATATTATTCTGAAATTTAAATTTAATACATTTAACAAATAGTTTAATGTCTTAAGTATTATATCAAACATTAATACATGTGTTTCTGAGATAAATATCTGTATAAATTGCAGCTTATATTAAGAAGAATACTAATGCAGTTTATTAATGCAAAATTCTTAGGTGTTCATAAAACAAAAGACCAATAAGACATATTATATTATTGCTAATATTTGTATGTATGTATGTATGTATGTATGTATGTATGTATGTATGTATGATGGCTGTGTTTCAATCAGTGTGTCTTCTGTATTCTAACCAGTTCTTCGCAACTCCACTTGCTTCTACCTACAACAGGGGCCCAGTACTTAGTGAGAACTAAGGCTACTAAATCTTCATTGAGAAAGTTAATATTCTTTCGCAGGATCCTCAGTTTGGTTAAACAAGTTTTAAAAAGTGAGCACTTTATTTTTCTCATAATATTGATCATATTTTTATTTCATGAAACTGTCAAACAAAGCTGAATATAGCAAAAAGAAAATATATCAATTGACATTTGCTTGCCTCATGGAAAAGAGTGCTTTTATCTGCTGTGATTGGATATCAAGTTTCCTTTCTCCTGACAAATCTATAGTCCATGAAGAATTCTGTATGCAACAGAATTTTGACAAAGCTGACAACCTGGCAAAGGGAAATAACTGGATACAGGAAAAGCACAAGCTGCATATCTTTCTCTGGCAGAATGTAACTCTTAATGAAAAAAATTGTAAAAACCTTCCTTGGAGAAGCAGAATTCTTAAATAACATTGACTTGAATTATTATTTTAGATTACATAATAGAAATGATTATAAAATTGTTTGGCATCTGCCTACTGAACATACTTTAGCTCAAATCTCTGGCTGATGTTTCTTGCAGGTGATAAACAAAGCTGTAGAAAATAATTTTGCTGCTAGAGTATTTTAGCTTACTGCACCTGTGTATGATTTGCCAACTGCACAGTGGCAGATAGGACAGCGCTCCAGAGGGTTAACATCATTGCCCAGAGGATCACTGGTTGCCCTCTCCCCGCTTTGGAAGAGCTTTATAGGTCCTGCTGCCTTAAGAAAGTTCAAAACATTCTTAAAGATTCATCTCATCCTGGGAACCCTTTTTAAAACTATTACCATCTGGCAGACAGTATAGGATAATAAAAACAAATAGGCTGAAAAACAGCTTCTATCCCAGAATAGTAACTATATTTAATTCTACTGTATAGTGCAATAATAATGCAATATCAGGGTTTTCAATTCAATTGTGTAGAATGTGAAGGAGGTGTGTTTGTGTTTTATTTTTATAGTTATGATGTACACTGAAGATGGCATTTAATTTCATTGTACGAGGTGCAATGACAATAAAATAAACTAATTTTAAAAAGCTACAGCAAAGGGCCATCCACAAAAGGATGGAATAATAGTAGTTTTCCAAGATCATGTTCTGAAGAGGAACAGAATTGCTAAAGAATGGTCTAACAGGTCCCAAGGTGGTTTTTCAAGAGGCAACTGGACTTTCTGATTTTTCTTTGAAGACGTTTCACTTCTCATCCAAGAAGCTTCTTCAGCTCTGATTGCATGGTGGGAAATGGAAGGATTTATATTCCTTGCAGACAGCTGGTCATTTATATTCTTTTATCGAGGTTTATCTGTGTCATCAGGGTTACCTGAGTGGTGCAAATGGGTGTGGAGCCTTCTTAGAACTGTTGAAAGGACTGTGTTGTAGATTGGAGATAGATGCTGTCTTATCCCTCCCCCTCTGTGGAGAGAGGGCTGTTTTTGACATAAATGGTCTCTTTAACAGTCTAACAAGTACTACGACAAAATATGCATGGCAAACACTTCTACCCAGGGCTAATGTGATTTGGTTCTTAGGCACAACTCCTTGGGAATTCTTTTCTGCTCAGACCTAGGTTTTTATTAATTGTAAAAGTGAAGATGAAAAAGACTGAGGAATGCTCTACAGGTAGTACTTCACTTATGACCAGAATTTCTGTTGCGAAGCAGGATGGTTGTTGAGTGAGTCGTGCTCAATTTTACAATCCTTTTTGCCATGGTTATTAAGTAAATCACTGCAGTTAAGTAAATAACATTGTTGTTAAGTGAATCCAGTTTACCGCATTGACTATGCTTTTCAGAAGCCAACATGGAAGTCGCAAATGACAGTCACGTGACCCTGGAATGTTGCAACCATAGTAAACACATGCTAGGTCCAGGTGCCCAAATTTTGATCACATGACCATGGGGATGTTGCTACAGTTGTACGTGTGACGACCAGTCATTTTTCAGTGCCTTTTGTAAATTTGAACAGTCACTAAATGAATGGTTATAAGGTGAGGACTACATATAGTTGGCTAGAAGATGTTTTATTTTAAAAAGAAGTATCCAAATGCATTGCTTGAAGATTGATAGATTCTTTAAATAAATCAAATGAATTCCAGGAATGACAAGGCTAAGCACACAATTTTTACCATCAATAAAGGTAAAGGTAACTGTTCCCCTCGCACATACGTGCTAGTCGTTTCTGGCTCTAGAGGGCGGTGCTCATCTCTATTACAAAGCCGAAGAGCCAGCACTGTCCAAAGACATCTCCGTGGTCATGTGGCCAGCATGACTAAATGCCGAAGGCGCACGGAACGTTGTTACCTTCCCACCAAAGTGGTCCCTATTTTTCTACTTCCATTTTTACATGCTTTCGAACTGCTAGTTAGGCAGAACCTGGGACATGTAACGGGAGCTCACTCCATTATGCGGTGCTAGGGATTCAAACCGCCGAACTGCCGACCTTTCTGATCGACAAGCTCAGAGCCTTAGCCACTGAGCCACCATGTCCCCATCAATACAGATAGATAATTTCTGGGCATAAATGTGACCTTGGTCACAAAAAGGATGGCCCTTAGAGCTGTAGGGAGCCTTCAATTTTCACAAGCTAGTAATGAGGATCATATCACTAGTGTCCCAACTCACAAAGGCCAGCTGCCTGCAGCAGGTAGCTGTGGGGAAGCCATGTATTTTTCCCAGTGAATTTGCTTCTGGATCAAAAAGGTGCAGGAAGGGAAAGATGTAATTGTGGGGAAAAGAGGTGCATCTACAGTAAAAGGGTTTGCCTGCTCATGTGACTTAGCTACATGTACAACCAAACACAATAGAGCTGGGAGGGACCTTGGAGGTCTCCTAGTCCATCCCTCTAGAAGATACAGGAGACCCTGTACCTGTGATGGTGAACCTCTGGCACGCGTGCTGGAAGTCGCATACAGAGCCGTTTCTGCCGGCATGCAAGCCATCGCCCGGAACTTATCCACTGCGCATGTGTGGCAGATACCCACCAGCCAGCTGGCTGGCGGGTATCTGCCGTGCATGCACTGGGGGAGACACGCATGCTGGAGATGCGCGTGCATGCGCAGGGGTTGGGGTGCACATGGGGGAGGTTCTGCACACATGTGCAGAAGCGCATGGTGTGCATGGGGGGGTTGCGCGTGCAGGTGCAGGGGTGGAGGGTTCATACATGCATTGCATTATAGGTGCAGGCACACGTGCACGCATGCGCACTTTCGGCATGCAATGACGAAAAGGTTAGCCATCACGGCCCTATACCATTTCAGACAAGTGGCCGTCCAATCTCTTCTTAAAAACCTCCAATGATGAATTACCCACAACTTCTGAAGGCAAGCTGTTCCATTGGTTGAGTGTTCTCACTGCTAGGAAGTTTTTCCTCAATTCCAGGTTGCTTCTCTCAATTAGTTTCCATTGTCTCTTGTCTTGCTTTCTAGTGCTTTGGTCCCTCAGAGCTGCCTATGCTATAGTTTTGCATTTCTCTTTGTCCTGTCTCTTCTTTTCTGCTGAGGCTATGATAATTGTAGAAACAACTGGGCACACAGCCTATCATGTAATCAGAGTTAGAAAAATAATAGATAAGGGTTTGAACTTGTCCTCTTTCAGGAGAAAAGCTTTTGGGCACTTTCATGCATCTTACCATAGAGTGATAACGGAAGAGGAGAATGTGTAAGTTCAATTCTCATTTCATGTACATTAGTGCTAAGCAATGTAGATTATTGTTTCTACATTGTACATTGTACTCTGGGTTTCCAACCTCTAAGTTTCATTTGGATTTTAAAATGTATTACCTTTATTGATACTTAAAAATCATCAATCCTGCAAAATTGAATGTTATCCTCTTCAATACAGATCCCACAAAATATATTGTGGTTTAGAACATTCATACTAGGTTTTAAAGTGCAATTTAAAAGTCAACTACTATCTTGAAAAGAATGAAAGGTAATAGATCACAAGGTATTTTTTTGCCCATGATAGTTTCACCTAATTAAGCTACCTGAATCAAGAACAACGTGAAAAAGTAAAGAGAAAGAAAACAAAAGAAACAAAAATCAAATCACCATTATGAAAATGGCAAAGCATTGAAAAAGCGAAACTACAACAGTTAGAAAGAGACAGTTGATAGAGAAGACATTCCTTGAAATGCAACATTGTCTAGGTATATTATCCTATAATTTTAAAATTACTGATGCAAAAATAGATTGTCTTCCACATGTTATATGTGTGCAGTCCATACGATGATATACTGTGCCCTTCTACTGCCATTCACATAATGGATTTTTGTTCACAGTTCTGTTCACCAAAACTGCAATTTCAATAAAAGGTAGAAAATACACAATTTGAAGGTTACAACTAAAATGCAGCTTTCTGCATTCCGCTTAGAAGCTGTTAGAATGTGGAAAGTTGCTATAGGAATTGCAGTTAAGCCAATAAATTCCAAGGGAATTTTCCTTGGGAATCCTCTGACTCTCACAATGATCATTTGCAATAACACCCATGGCTTTCATATGTAAATTGTTCTTCAGCAATGTAAATCAGTATGCCTGTATTTCAAGGGTCCACTCAGAATTTGAAGAGCTTGAAATAAGAATCTGGAAATATCTAATCACTCTGTTTTACAGACCAAACTTTTCTGTTGTAGTAGGAATGATTTCCTGGCAGCTTTCATAAAGCATCTCTCCCTTTTTGTTTGTAACATGTTGCAATCTATAGAGTTAAATGCTGGTGCAAGACAGGGCAAGTTATATTATGAAGAACAATATCTGTCTGGAATGAATACAGGTAGTCCTCAACTTACAACCATTCATTTAGTGACAAATGATATAATTGCACTGAAAAAAGTAACTTTTTGATATGACAGTTGCAGCATCCGCGTGGCCACATGATCAAAATAAATTGCAAAGCACGTTATTTATGACAGTTGCAGTGTCCGGGGTGTGTGTGTGTGTGTGTGTGTGATAATTTACCTTTGCGACTTTCTGACAAGCAAAGTCAATGGGAAGCTAGGTTCACTTAATAATCATGCAGTGATTCACTCAACAACTGTGGCAAGAAAGATTCTGAAACAGTCAAAACTCATGTAACCACTGCCTTGTTTAGCAACTGAAATTTTGGGCTCAATGGTGGCCATAAGTCGAGAACACCTTGTACTGTACTGTTCAGGATAGGCCCCCTACAAGCCTTTTTCTGTGAGCTACCTAGAAAGCATAAACCTTGGGCTCATTTCTTAATTTTATGAGATTTGTCATATATTTAATAAATATGGAGAACTTTTACAAATCGGGACAATTGCTTCAATTTTTTTTAAACATATCCATTCACTCCTGCCTCCAGGTTGACATTACATGTCCTACTTCTTTAACTGCTCAGTCAAATCAGTTGACTGAAATCTCATGGATTGTTCATCACAAAATGAAGTACATTACTGTCTAACAATTTTAGCCTAGAGTGATAGTGGTTCTCCTAACAGATGCTATTTTTACAGGTGTTATCTTGGCAAATTGTACAAAAATTTCTACCACAAAGAAGGTAGAAGATTGAAAGAAAATGAAATTTCTTATTCAGATTGTATGCCTAATTAATACACAATATCATGGATTTCTTTCTTAACTTTATAGATTATATAGAACACTAACTTTACAAATTTTATAGAAGTGGCTTCTAGTAACCTCTGAGTAAAATGTTGAAGTATACAAATAGCAATTACTTCTTGTTGAAACACAAATTTTATGAAAGTTTTATTTCTCAGAAATATACAGTTATTTTGAATGTAACATATTAACTCAATTTTATATCGGAAATGGAAACAAAACTGTAAAAAGAGTCTGAGACATTTTTTCCATTTTTTTAAAAAAAGTAGCACTGCAGAAATACCTCAGTATAAAACAGTCCTATTCAATCATAAAATTGCATAAATCATTGTGTTTAATTTATAGTTTATCTTACGATCTGCTTTTATGCATAGATAAATAGATAGATAGACAGACAGACAGACAGACAGACAGACAGACAGACAGACAGACAGAGGTCTCTCTCTCTCTCCTTTTAAATATATAGGATGCAAACCAGAGAAAGTAATAGTTGAGTTCTTCATTAAAAACTGTAAATTATTTGTTGCTATATTTCAAAGGAGATATTAAGACATAGAAGACAGTATGGTTCAATAACCTTCAGCCAAGTATTTTAGACTTTAGATCCTCAAGGGGTACAGTAAGGATAAAATCTTTACTTAGTGGAACTGTGCGATACATATGAAACACATTTGCAAAGGTATTACCAAGAAATTTCTAACTGTGTTTTGATTTTCCCTTCTGTCCTCTAGAAGAAACCTGTAAAACAATTTGCCTCTTAATAAAAAAAATGCACTTGAAAATAGACATAGATGTTATGGTTATGTGGAACAGAGCAAGTGTAATCAGAATTCTACACTGGATTTAGCTATTGGCTTCCTAGTTATAAAGTCTTTCCTCAGGCTTAGTTAGAACAATGACATCATCAGCATAATGCACACTGAAACATCTGCTTTCACACTGTTCAAAGTGTTATTGTATTAACCAAAAAGGGTTATAACCATCCCTTTTTATATATTTAAATGCTCCATGTGATGGAAGAATTCAATCCTGACATTTTATTCAATCCTTTTATTCAATCCTTTTATTCAATCCTTTTATTCAATCCTTTTAATTTTATTCCAGCATATTAAGATTAGGCCATTAATGCCAGTACATTTGTTACTGTTTCTTGTGACCGTGAGTATGTGTATGTGGGGAGGGGGGGAACCTTTTCTTTTGCAAACAGACTTGTGTCCATGTGTGGTATGCTAATACCTGCTAAGTGTTCTTATTCAAATTTGGAGCCTCTTGTAGTGTCACCTGCAGTCAGCAGGTTGTATTTTTTCTGAGAAAGACAACCTGCCAGAAAATGAAGTCCAATTGCAGTTATTCTTAACGCGCTCCATCACTTTGCCTCTAGAGACTCATGAACTTTATGCCAACCAAAAAAGATTTTTAAATATCTGTAATAGAGTCTTGCTGTCCTCAGAAAGGATAATGCAATGGGTTTTTTTCTTGCTTCTAATTAGTAATTTAAGCATATGTTCAGCATTTAACTCTAAATGTTTGCCTTTTCCCCAAGCTCTAAGACAGCTGTCCAAGATGTGAATGCCTGAAAGCACTTAAATATCAACATCTGCTGAATTATGTTAATGGAATGTAATATAATTGGGCATGAGCTGGAATTGATCAGAAGTATATGACTATGACCAAGGCAAATCTAAACCAATATTTTATCTTACAAACAAGTCATAGGTAACAAACATCTGACGTTAATCAACTAATATGATCAGAGCACAAAATTCCAAATACTGAGACTAAAAAAACCCCCATGAAAATATTGAGAAACACCACTTAGAACAGAAGCAAAAGTAAAAAAAAAATTTGTGGAAATTTCCTACTACTGTGGCATAGAACTCATTTTTAAATTCTAATTAAAACAAAAGATTATTCTATGTTTAGGAACATTTCTGTGTTAAGGAACAATGCATGAAAGAGACAAATACTTAAAACAAATTTGTTTCTACCTGCAAAATACAATTTCCTTTAGAAATGGATCCTACTATATCACTCCTCTCTCCTCAGCTTAGATAATTTATGTCATCAAACCTATAAATATTCCTGATCAAGCCTTTGTTAGCCAAATCATATTATCCTTCTACCTCTTTACAATCACTTTTCTCTCTTTTTAAAAGTTTTCACTAAATAACAAGAGCACTTAGCCTTATATATCACCCCATAGTGATATTGTAAACTACCCACTCTCTGGGTAGTTTACAATATCAGCATATTGCCCTCAACAATCTGGTTCCTCATTTTACCAATCCTGGAAGTTACTGCCATATAATAAAATATGAGCAGTGAATCTAAAGTGGGCCACAAGAATACAATTGACTAGTGAAAGTTATTTTGTAGAACAATGGATGGCAGAACATCAAACCAAGCTAATGTTACAGCCCTACTGAGCCTGGAAACTGTTAGAATATAAATATCCTGCAGGACTGAGAGAGGGAGACTGGTTACTTAAGAAAACATCATTGGGTGGTTGAGAGTGATTTAATTATCTGATCCAGTATTTGGGTACAATTTGACAAAGCAAATTGGCATTCAAATCAATTTGGATAGGTTTCTCTTTCTGCATTAAGGGGACTAAACTGTTTGCTGCAAATCTCAGCCAGGATTATAAAAGTGGGACAAGGTGAATAATTTGTCAAAACTGAATTGAATTTCAGACTCAGGCTGCTATTATCAACTGCTGTCAGAAAGTTCTAACTGCTTCCCCCTTTTTTTACTGCAAAGTTGCTTGTATTGTCATTTTGGTAATAATAAATTGATAATAAAACATGTGTTTTATTTATTAAAAAGAAAAAACAAATTAGGGCATTCTTAGATTCAAGGCAATCTAGATCAATCCAACGCTTTGATTAAAGTATCTAGTTGCTAGTCTTTGGAGCCATGTCAATCTGGATGATCTTGGGGCATTCTGTCCTGATACATCTATTCCTTAAGTTTAATCACATCAGGTTGCAGAAGAAGATGAAAGGGGCAAGATTTTCTTTCAAAGTTTCAGAGTGATGGCACCCCAACTTCTCTTTTTCTCTGTCCATTAATAGCCTGACTGGCTCTCTCCATTTTTAGAACTTGCTTGGGGTCTTTGCCTGCTTCTTTCAAAATGCTGTATATTAATTTCCCAATTGGCTCTCCACTACTTGCCTAATTTCAGTCTACTTCATTGGATTTTTCAGTCCAGAGAGCTTGAAATTATTCTTCTATTGGATTCTATTGGATTGACATTTCAATGGACAGGGTAATATAAAACTATCACATTTCCTTTAAAAAAAATCTATTTAATATTCCAATTGCATACATTGTATTTCTCTTTTTCATAGTTATTATCTGCCACAAAATCCATATTAAACTATGATATTTCTGTTTATGAAATGCAAAATGCAATGTATCATTTTACTAACCACATTTATTCACAGCTGTTGAAAAATGCTGTAATTGATGGTTCACTTATTTTTGGCAAAAAATGTAATGCATTTTTTTTCTTATATAAGGTAAATTAAAACTCTTGCCCAATGAATGGATGATGTTGTGGGAAAAAAGTGAGACTATCATATCTTGCTTCTAAAAGAACAAATAAGAATCACTTTAATTCTTCTGAATTTGTTACTTCTCTGTAACAAAAACATATTCATCTGAATTATCAGGAGAAAATGAACAAAAAAAAGTTTTGTTCTAATCTCTTTAGTCCCAATTTTTATTTTTCAGCACCCTCGTGATTATAGAGTATCAAAATAGTAGTATAAATATAAAATATAACTGACTTTGTATATGAAAATCATAGTCTGAAGCTCAACAAGGCTGTATGTGACAAAGAAGACCATGAATAAATACAAGTTATGTTTAAATAAATAAACACCTCCCCACCAAATAGATTATTGATTTTAATTCTACATTTTTCTTTAGTATCACTCAACCTGTAGATTTGAGAAAGTTTTAGATCCTCCAGAGATCAATTTTTGGGTAAAAAAATAAACTGCTATTTTAGTAATGGATTCACTGGCCATGAAATCCAAGTCTTAATATTTCTATCAATCCTTTGATTCACACTGTAACCCTCATTTCTAATATTGTGAACAAAACAATGGTAGTAGGTTGCACTTGTAATGCTTGTGAAAAATATGTGATAAACAGAAGAATTGCTATTCATGGTAGAACAAGATTCATTTTAAAAACAATTGTGGTGCTTTTAAATGGCTCTATGGCTGTCCTAGTTGACAATAATAAAAGGAATGTAAGCTTTAATGTCCATAAATATGCTATGGGGATAAATAAGATAGCATACAGACATAGAAAACATACAAAAAGGAAAAAAAGAAATGAATATTTATTTATTTTATGTGTATTAATTTGTTTCTGAATCATGCATCAAAAAGATTATATTCGATGTTACCCAGTGGTGGGATTCAACCGGTTCGCACCACTGCGGCTGAACTGGTTGTTAAATTGCTGGCTGGCCCCTCCTGCCCCTTCCAGGAGTCCCCACATGCCCCATTTTGGCTCCCAGGTTAGTGCAGAGGCCCACTAGGCCCAAAATGCCTTGGTGGCTCAGGCTGTTAATTGCCTGCACTTAAGTTCCAGCTGCCTACAACTGCTGTAGGCTCAAATCCCACCAGGCTCAAGGTTGACTCAGCCTTCCATCCTCTCGGGGTAGGTAAATTGAGGAGCCAAGATTGTTGGGGGCAATTAGCTGACTTTGTAAAAATGCCGCTTAGTAATAAGCAGGCATATACAATGGAATGAAGACTATGGCTGAGCACACTGGGTTGTATCCCAAAAACTGTAAGCCGCCCTGAGTCTCCGGAGAAGGGCGGCATATAAATGTAATTTAAAAAAGGGGCATGGGGGAATGGAGCACAACACCCCTCGGCAACCCGTTTTTGCTCCCAGAAGGCTGCAGGGAGGCCCACTAGGCACAAAATGGGGCGCAGGGGTGCCCCCCCGGCCCATTTTTGCTCCCAGGGGGGTGGAGGCTGAGTGCTGTCTGTCACAACCCTGACCACGCCCACCCTGGCCATGCCAACCCAGCTGGTCATTAGAGCAGAGAACTGGTTCTTAAATTATTTGAATCCCACCACTGGTGTTACCTGTGCCTCCACCTTAAGCAGAGGCAAAGATAGTCAATGCATTTCACTGTATGATTACCAGTTATCCAACTAGGTAAAGTATTAGCTTGTGATTTAATTATAATGTAAATTATAAACTGCATTTGTAGTGTAAGCTTACCTACTGGCTGTTTTCACTGAATTGTTCTTCTTGTGTCCTCTTTCTGATCGGTTATCTCGTAGTAGTTGAAGCTACATAAGGCATTCAGAATTTATATGAAAAACAAAGTTTAAATGTTTAGAAGTATATATGTCTTAGCTTTATTATTCTTTTGTGTTTTCTTCAATCCTATAGCTGGCAATATACTGAAACCTTAAGATCAGTTTTTATTTTACTTCCATGCACCCATAACTGTGGTGACATAATACTAAGTTATCCATTCTCACAGCAATTCCTACCTACTTTGCTGTTATGACCAGATAGTATAGCAAACTTTATGTTGGGTAATATTTCCTTGAAGACCATAAAGAAAGCTTTTGTGGCCTGGTTGAAATTAAAACCAACATATTTGAAGTTTACTAATATTTTCCCTTACCCTTTTGTTTCTCAAATGAATTTCCTGCTTCCTGAGAGCAAAAAAGAGAAAAGAGGGGGAAAAGAGACACTACTGCAGGAATGGCTTTATTAAGGTCCTCATTCTTTACCCCACATTTTTCCTTAGAATTAATTATGGCTTTACCATGTGCTATCAATTCCTGCATTCTTTTTCTTGACATCTTCAACAGAATTGGCTAACTTAAAATGACTTGAATTCTCAGCTTTCTAACAGTAGGAATAGCTAAATTAAGCAGGATTTGTTAAATTAGATGTTGTACAAACCAGACTATTTAAAATTGTTCTTAATTTCATCTTTCAAGCAAGGCACAATGTTTGCATTGAAAGGTAATTCTCATAGATTATTTTTTTTTCTAAAAATATGCATCTAAATAATGAACTATGGGCACAATTGTGTTTGTTCACTATCAGAAAGATGAGTCTCAAAATATTACTTTAAGGAAGATGAATTGAAAAGCCAATTGGGAAATGGAAATTATAGCAAATACTTAATTGTCTTTATTAACCTTTTTCTTTAAAAAAATTAACAGAATTTCAGATTGTAAAAAGCAATAACAAGAAAATGATGGCATTTTCTTGTTCAAAGACATGTTCAAAAAGATGTAACATGGGTTCCAGAGAATGAAATAATGTGAGCAGTGGATTTGGAAAGAGACTTTGATCATTTTGTAAAACATCCCTCTGAATGGTTCAGAGAGACCTACTAATTATTCCTATCACATTTTTCACAGCTGCTGCATCTTGATCAATATTTTCATATAGTTATCTATTCACCATGACTCAAAGTTTCCAGGTCAATAATTGTCAGTTCAGACTGTATGAGTCTGTATATATGAAAGCTTTGATTCTTAGCTTTAAAATGCATCACTTTATTTACATTTCGTTGCTCCCTCACTTATTATAGATAGATAGATATATATTTGGAATTCTTTTCAGTCCATATCAATGGAACAAGTGAGATATGGTTATGGTTAATGACAGCAGCAATACATAAAAGGTTTCATAAGTGATAGAGAACTGCTGCTGCAGTTAGTAATTTGTCTTAAAATATATTTGCAAAATTATTTCCCACTCATTTCAGTTTTCTGATTGTTTTGAGAGGCAGCCTATAATAATTTTAAATCTATGACTGAGGAAACAAAATCTTTTAATATACTTATGAAAATTATTTTATACATTCTACTCTGTTGCAGCTGTGGAACACTATGATCAGGAAAGATTCTCTTATCTTCCCTGAAACATCCCTGCCACTCCTTTTCCTATCTATTCCATGATAAGCATTTAATTCATTATCAGTTTTAGAGACTTGAAGCCTCTTCATAGTGACTTGGTAATATATGTGTTGTCATGCATACTGAAGCAGCCTGAAATTAAATGGAATTTTCTACAGGCTTCTTTTTAGTATGACTATTCAAGTTTTGTGAGCACAGGGAAAATTCTCAGTGTGTAAAAGTTGAGGTGGAGCTGATAGATCTGGAGATAATACACATGGCTCTGTTTCCCCTACATTGCTCTTTGAATTATTTCTCAGGGGAGCACATATCCACTTGCACACTTGATTGAAACATTCTTTGAGCAAAAGGAACTGCTGATAATTGCCAGCTCTATCCTATCATACCCAGGAGGCTTTCATAATAAGCTATTTGCTGCTAAATATCTTCAGTCAGTCATTTTCAATACAAAATCAGGAGGTTTTGCTCCTTCTTTTACAAACCGATGCCCTTATTCCTCCAGACAAGTGACAGTTAAATTCCTTCAAATATATAAAATAAAATGTTCTTGATCAAAGTGGTTCTTACCTGGCTATGTTCCTTTCTAGCCGCAGGGCTAAACCAATGGCTAAGGGAAGGGGAAAAAAAGGGGTTAGTAACACAGCTAACTGAAGCATGAGCTGTCATATGACCAGCCTGTGCGTGCTCTTGGGTATTTTATTGTCCACCAGAAAAAAGTAGCCTTTGGCTATGATTTATTTAAATAGGATATTTTACAGAACGCTCAAGGTCTGTAACAGTTTTCATAGCAACGTATGTCATTCCTCAGGTTACTACTGTTTAAGTAAATGAATATACATTAAACAGCAGCATGCCTTTCTGCAATTCTTTACATAATACATCTGATAAACTTTTCTCTATGTTTGGGTTATAGAAATGTCAAATTTAACCAGTGTAACTCAAAAAAACTTTGCAGAAATGTTGATGCCTAATAAGAAATATTTACATATATTATTAGCATTTTGGATTTAATATTTTTGCACACATGTACACATCGTTTAGAGAAAGTTTAATCGGAATTAAAGCCATAGATTTCAATGATATTCAGTACAATTCATGTACAAAGAACTGCATCTTCAGTATTTCTACAATATACTCCATTGTGGTATCATGGTTATTTTTTGTATTATAGAATTCTTTGAGAACTATACCAGTTTAAAATTAAAAGCATATTATTTTCCCTTCCCAATTCAATCAGCTTTGTTACTTGAGATAAACAGAGCTTTAGCAAGAGGGGAGAAATCTAAGAGAAGCATTAAGCACATTTTGGAATCAGTAGCTGCTTTTTAAAATTGCTACAATTTTCAGTGACTTAAATGATATCAAGAGACAGTATTATCATCACTTTCAAATGATGATATACACCAATTGTTTTATTTAATTGTTATACTTCATAATTTTGCATTTAATTTCCCTCCAATATTTCTTTCAGGGGATACTTGGAAAATTTATTCCACAATCAATTTGCTAGTTTTAAATTTGTCACAAAATGCTTTGTGAAATGTTTCAAAGTAGCTTGTGCACTTCTCTCAATTACTGTCCTTTTATCTCATTGCAAAAGCAAATATATAAAAAGAATAGTTCTGGACAGATCCAAGCTAGATAAGATACTGTGCTTCCTTTATCTTCAGGTAACATTCTGATTCTAGGATGGAAAAATACAAAAATCACTCAAGGAATTGAGCTGTTTTAAAATTAACCCATATATTTCCCTACAAAAATATTGGAAAGAACAACACTTTCATATGGCCATAATTCTAAGATTTGACTGGACAATAAGAATGAAATTTAATATATAATTAAAACTAGGAGACATGCAAAGGAAGCTAAAAGAAATAATGAAAAAATAATATGGTCACTTACTCATGGTGATGGAATTCCTGGGATAAAAGCACAGCTTTTTTGTTACTGCATGAGCCTGTTGTAGTAATCTAAAAGAATCACAAGTATTATAAGTTGGACATAGGAATTTAAAAGTATTTACAGCATGAAAAATATTTATTTGAAAATATTAAGATATTACAGATGCTGACTGTGAAGATAACAGTTTTGTATCCCAGGATTCTTTGAATAATTAGATATCCTGAGCAGACCCAGTCCATAGTATATTCCAGCAAGGCTATTCCAAGCTTCTCTATTTCTATATTATTTTGAAGAGATTATCGGAATTATCAATGCACATCGAAAGGATGGGCAGAAAATATTGCATTGTATAGCAGTAATGGGAATAGAAAACCACAAGGGTTATTTATAATTAAGCTTTTTCTGCTATCCAAGACTCCAGAATGAAGAAAGCACATAGTGGCTCTTAGAGATGCACTACTCAATTCATAACCATCAATTAACCTTTCATAGCTTAGCTTATATTACTTTAAAAGTAAGGAGATCTAGGGGTAACTAAGTAAGTAATGTGAAATTACAATGCACCCCAATGACACTAAAAAAATAATCAATAAAGTCCTTATGCTATTTCAATTTTTAATAACTTCACTTCTACATAGGATATAAACAATTCATAAAATGGTACAGAGCAGGGATTTATTCCAGATTTAAATACAGGATAAAAATGTAGGATAATAAATGTGATCAGTGGTGTAGGTCAAACACATGTTTGGAAAATGTCAAAATTATGACCCAAAGTTAGCAAACTTCCAATGGCAATATATATGCAGCTAGAAAACTTCCTATACCAAACTATATCCAAGACTTGGTATCAAAATAAGCTCCTTTCTCTATGTGAAGACAGGAAGGTTGTGCTTGGGGACAAGAGGCCTGAAAAAGACAGCTATGGGACGGAGTTCTTCATGCCTGAATTAGAGCTGTAAATGCCTCATTGACAGCTTCCAGTAAAGTCTGCCCATCCACCAGGGGCAGTAGACAATTAGATTTTGGTATAAACAAGAGCAATCTCTAATATTTTCCATCCCCAGAATTACAAAGGGTACAATTTATCAATTTTTTTATAATGAAATGTTTGTGCAGTCCAGTGTCAGAGTTTCTGGCATAGAACAGAGGCATCCAGATGTAACACAACAGCATGTTTATTTTTTCTTTAAAAAATGTGACAAATTGCTGATACTTCCTGAAATGTTAAATTTCACTAAGCAAAGAAGGAAGAACACACAAAATATATTTCTGGATGGGTTTGAAACAGCAATGATACAAAAATCATACTAACTGATATGATTGACTGTTTATAACATTAACAGTTTGACAGTTATTTTAACATTGCAGGTAAACATTTGGTGCAGCTCTTGAGTTACATCCTGCATTAAACTCAAAATGAGGTTTTCATGCTATTCCAGTGGGTATCCCTGGAATATAGTAATCCATTTTCTACACTGTGGCTATAAGAAAAGCCGACTGTGCCTATGTCATGCTTTGTTAGAGGTTCATGATCACATTATCTCATGGTGGACCTGACACTTTTATTCAGTTTACAGTATGTTCTGTGTACAGGCAACTTATTTCCTTTGCCAGGGCTGCTGACAACCTTTTCCACACTATATTAATCTTGTTTACTGACTTTATCTTGATACAAATATCAGAAAACTGAACTTTTTATCTCATGGAGAAAATAAACAATGTGTTGACAGAAGCAGAAGCTATTTTCTGATCTAAAAATGGTTGTTTACCTCTAGCCATACTTATAGAAAAATGTTTCTAAGCCCCCAGCTTGCCAAACTACATAATCCATAATTTAATAAATGTGGAAATTCCATGAAAAGTCATTTAGATATATTGGAAGGGATAAGGAAAATATGAACTCCAAACAAAACACAATTTACAGACCAACATAATGTACACAAAACAAAAGCATGTTTTATGCAGTCAGCAACTGAATGCTTTTCAGATTATTTTTCACATATCAAAAATATTTTAGGGTAGGTAGGGAGAAGCTTTTCCTTTGTTTATCTTTATTCCTAACAGTTTTGTTCCACTTGGGAAGGGAATAAAGATTCAGTTCAGTCTTGTGTTGAACATGTAAAAAGTTATTCTAGAATGCTCCCAGGAGTTGTAAAAATTGAGTGGTTGTGGTGCATTTATGGATTTGTAGGTGGAGAAGACATATATGATATTATTTGGAAGTAAACTGCAGTTTCAAAATCTGCATTCTGGCAAATTTAAATACAGGTAGACTTCAATTTTTGAGCCTAAAATTTCCATTACTAAGCAAGATAGTTAAGTGAGTTTTGTCTCATTTTATGACCTTTCTTGCCACAGTTAAGTGAATCACCACAGATATTAACTTAGCATCATGGTTGTTAAGTGAAACTGGCTTCCCCATTGACTTTGCTTGTCAGGAGATCACAAAAGGGAATCACTGCTACCGTCATAAATAGATGCCAGTTACCAAGCATCTGAGTTTTAATTACTTGACCATGGGAATGCTGCAACAGTCATAGATGTGAAAAATGGTCGTAAGTCACTTTTTTTCAGTGCCACTGTAATTTTGAATGGTCACTAAATTAATGGTTGTAAGTCGAAGACTACTTGTATGTGGGCAAAAATATGTGCTGATTTCAAAATTAGTCTGAAAATTTTAAACAAATTATTCTTTAAAATATCCCCTTGGGACAGGTGAAAATGCAGAAAAAAATGTCGTATGACACAGGTTTTGGTTAAGAGGCACAAATTCTAATAATTTTTAAAATATTCAGAATTATTTTACACATAAAATGCAAATGGACAAATGTATTTACACAATCCTAGAAAACTGCCATACAGAAAGAATATGGAAGCTGTGATTAAACAATCTGGCTCAGTTTATTCAATAGAGTAAAATCTTGCTGTGAAGACCAACAACAACAAAAAGTTAGAAAGGTGTTGGCAGGCTCAGACGAGGTAATTGTATTATGTTTAGAATGAGTATATAGAGACATAAAGCAGGAAAAATATATTGCCAAATCAGTGTCCAGCTTTATGTAGCACGCAGTGAGTGGCCTCTACTGGCTGACCAAGGGCTACATAAGTCACCTTGTCATCTATTATTATGATAGCACTTTCTGAATAGCAGAAGAGAAATACCTTTGTATGAGGCTTGTTTCATTTATCACCCTACAAAGTTTATTCATTTCAAGATGCTATCGATATTCTGTATTTAATCTCTTTCTATAACACTAAGGCATGAACAAGATCATTTATATAGAAGTATACAGGAGAAATGCAAAGTACTTTTTTTTTCAAAGAAGAGACATGTAAATATAAATTAGTACTGATGATAAAGCAGGGAGACAGTAGTCAATTATTCAACTTTTGTTTTCTTTGGTGTCACAATTATACTTACAAACAAAGCAAGCTCAGGAAACAACTTAAATTTAACCTTTTATACATCTTGTCTTACCATTTCTTACTTTTCATAATTGCAATAAGCAATCAAGCAGTGATGAGCTTTTGGTTTGAATCCCTGCTTGATCAATACTTTTTTTATAATAAAACATGTTGAAGTAAAATGATGTTCAAAATTCCCCTTTATTTTAAATGCTGTAATGCATTATTGTGTGTTTTTTGCACTTAAGAGGAAAGTCCTATGTACAAAAAACTAAGCAAAAGAAAAAGTCCAATCCAAGGACAATTCACCTCAAACAAATCTGTGTATGCATGTAGTATTTCAGGGGAGAATATATTGAATGCCTCAGTCTTATTGGATTAATACAGTAAGCTTTAATTCAGAAACACCTGGAAGCAGATACAGTTGATGCCAATATAAAATAACTCCAGGCCACCATTAGATGACCAATGGCAAGAAATTATAACCTTGTATTATGCTTGTCAAATACGGATAATAATACTCAGTTGTATTTGATGAAATAGATTGTACAGCCACAGAATCTTAAAACATAATTAATACACATCAGTTTTTAAGGTGTCACAAGATATTTGTTAATATTTATTGAAGGATCTAATCAATAAGGTATATTAGCAAAGGAATGATTATTTAGTGGGCTGATTACATATAACAATTTTTTTATATCAATGCACCCCTGTGAAAAATCTTGTCAATTTTGCCCTAAAATATTCCTACATGGAAGATACACCTTCAATGTAATATTATATAATTGTATCGTATCACTATTCTATTTCTAAATATATATTCTTTGAAATAATTTATTTACTTTTAATGGAAATTAGTTTTAAGTAAACACTGCCAGGACTTAAGATTTGTTCTCTTGTTCACTATGGGATTATGCACTTGATTCTACCATTCCCTTAATTGTACCCTATTAGGGAGAATGTTGTCAGACCTAAATGACTAATGATGCCAAAAGGTGACTGTAGTTGTAAGAAATATTATTTTGCAGACGCATAGCATGGTATTCTGGGATATTTCTGGCCTTATTTTAGAGTTCTACTTTGCTTCAGAATTCAGTCCCATTATCTTGACTGCTCAAAATTGTTCACAGGGTTATCTAGCTGACATATAAGATAACCTTCCATCTTACTAGACACCACTGGGATATGACATACTGACCCACAGTAATCCTTGATTATTAGCATGAAATATATACCACACAAAAGGAGAGCTCTAGGTAAGGAATTGCTTATAAAACCCTTTCTATCATGAGTATTTTTTTAAAGAAGTGGTATAAGACATACAAATATAAATGCATTAGATGACTTAGAAACATGAAATAATGCTAAATGTTTACAATCTGATTTTAAAAATGTTACACGGAAGCAAATCACACAGGTTTCATTGGAACCTATTTAAAAAATGAGTTTGTTATACATGAAGCCTTAGATAGTTAATAGGGATTACTTGGGGGTGAGAGATTAGACTAAACAGAAAAGTGCCCAGTAATTTTTGAATTATTAATTCTATTTAATTAATCAATAGTTTACATTTATATGTACTCTTAGGAAAAATATATTATTCACTATACATGAGGAAAGCTTTCTAGCCCTTGTTAATAATGAATAAAGACCCCCAAATTAAGTTTCAAAGCAGAATTATATTACCACCTTCTAATTAAATTAAAATACTAGAAAGATTCACACCAGCCTATGATGTGACAGTATTTTTTTAAAATATTTTTGACTCCACCTTTATACTGTATTACTTTATAAGTAACTCAGGGTTGATTTTATTGTTTTATGGAAAGAGTTAGATTGCTTAATCATTCTATAACAATTGCTCCAGTGGTGGGCTGCTGGATGGTCGGTGAGGTATGGGTGAGGCCCTAGCTGTGATCTCAGGCTGGGCCTGCCCACCCGCCCTTGTTCTATGCTTTCCCTAAATAACTAACTTTTCCCCCACCCAGGCTGCCCAGGTGGGTTCCGCATCGTCCTGCTGTACTCACCGGAGCTGCCCGAGTCGATTAGCTGCCTGTTTGAAACTGTCAGTCCCAAAGCGGCATGCGTGAATGAAATGAGCGTGCGTGCATGACCAGCGAGCCCCTTGGCAACAAAAGTGCAGCCCACCTCTGAACTGCTCCATGTAGAAGAAATGAATTGCTTTTATATGAAAATAACTAAACCAAGTAGCTAATTACTAGCCCTATTCAGTATTATTTATATAATTTATAACATTTTTTGCTTTGTCTCTAACCACTTTCTGAAGTACTTGGCCATTGAAGGCCAATTATTTCCTTGTGCAAGAACAAAGGGATCATAATCTTGTTCTAAAGGAATTTTCAATATCTTAACTCTGAGTTGTCTATAGAGATTCTCCGTCATCCAGGTCATGGTTGTCCCACAGGTGCTTTTTCAAGAAGTAACTGGACTTTCTTGTTTTTCTTTGACGATGTTTTGCTACTCATTCAAGAAGCTTTTTGGAAAAGAAGTGAAATGTCTTCAAAGAAGAACAAGAAAGACCAGTTGCCTCTTGAAAAAGTACCTTTGGGTTAACTCTGAGTTGCTGCTATATTGGGGAGAATTATATATTTATTACCATAATGTTATTTGTCTTTTCATCTAAATCAAAATCATCACCTGCTACCATTATACTTTAAGACAACATTCAAGTTATGAATGAGAAGCTGATCATTCACTGATAGCTAGCAGTTATATTTCAGCAGTAACTTTGTATATAAAATACAATTCAGTGAAGATAAATGTAGCCTCTTCTTTTATATCATATTAGAGACATCATTTTCTGTTTCATGTACAAGGCCTATTCTTTCTCTGCTGGATAGTTTCCTGCCAGATCAAAATTGTATTTCAATAGAACTTATTTAAACATGACTTTAAAGGTAAATCCAAAGCCCATTGTTCATGATGTCACTACTTAGCCAATTCAATCAATAATGCTTTCACAATCACGGAAAGACAGCTAAAAACTCAGGATACAAAATGTGAAGCCCTTCTACATCTATTTCGTGTGCCTAAGAGTCCGAATTCTTTTTTATCCTTTACAACAAGGTTGTGTGTGCTAAGGATAAAATAGGTACTTTAACCCTTCCAGTTATTTTCAGCATCCATTTTATCCGTTAAAATTCCAGCAATGCTATCCTTAACATGAATGTAAACACTGGAGTGTTCCTCATGCTGAAAGTAGTTACATATCCTTGAGCAAGAAGATATGTTAAGCTTCAGGACAGATTTATCTAAAAAATATCAAGATGATGAAGTGTACTTTTTTTTTAAACAGCAGCATATCTGTTTGAGAACATTGGTAACTGTGGTCTATCACATGTGCTGTGAAATTTCTAACCTACTGTAGTTAAATGTCATGGGAATATTTGAGATTTTGCAAGTAAGAAATAGCAAGTACATTTGCAGCCAATGAATGGTCATGCATGCAGAATCTGAAATATCCAAATTTGATTTGTTTCAAAAATAAAATGAAATATATATTATATTATTAGTATTATGCTCTTCTGTCAAAACATTGAGACTTAACAGCAATACAATATCTTACAGAAATTGCTCAGTTCCCCAAATAGTACTACATTCAAAACATTTTATGCATCTCCTTCGGTTAGAATGTGGCTCAGCTTTGCTAGTAAAACCTGTCCATCTTACCAGCTGTTGAAAGTGCCTTGACAGTTCTAAATCACCATAAACCATGCAACAAGGCAAGCTTATTTCACACTAGAAATCAGATTCGGATTCCACCTGCTTCTCCTTTTCATTAAATTGTTCATGGAGAGAATAGCATGACAGAGTATCCAGCAAACATGCTGTCTTGCCATGTCCTAGTACCTCACTACTGACAAACATCTGACCTGTCACATCTACAAACATCAATAAGATTTTCTCTCTGTATGTGTGTATGTGTGTGTGTAAGTCACAGAGATGTTTTATTCCAAGTCTTTCTGCTTCACACTCTTTAAGAGGAAAAAGAAATGCAGAGGAAAAAGCCACTTTCAGACTTTATGGACAACTTTTTGGAATTGCTCAAGTTTAGAACCAAACATAAATATTAATTTTTCACAAGTTGGTGCTCAAGAATATGTGAAAACAGTATAAGAACTCCTTTCCACAAAAACACACAAATGGCCCTAATTTACATTTACAGTCTAAACTACCTCAATGGGAAAAATAAATAGAAGAAAGAAGGAAGAAACAAATAAGAAAAAAAATACTGACAATAAATAACAACATATGAAAGAAGAGTACCCAGAATGAATGCAAGCACTATTACTGTACAGCACAATTTTTGCATTCACTTTGGGCACTAATGAAAGAGTTGAACCAAGATTCTGAAAAACAAGAAGGATTGCATCATTAAACTTTTAGGAAGTAATTTCAGTTTTAAGACCTAGAAAATGTAATGGACAGAAATGTAATTTTACAGAAATTCACTTATTAACTTAAAAGACAAGCACTTCACAAAAATATGTTGAAGGAATCCATAGTGGGTCCTTCAACACTTTACTCATGGTCTCTGAATTTTTTACTTTTTTCAATATGATATCTGTTTGAATTTTGTCAATATTTTTTTTCATTTATAGTGTTTATATTTGGCAAATGAAATTGAGTGCATGTAAAATAATTAACCCCCCTTAGATCCTGAAATGAGCATTTATAGTTAGTTTTAGTTGAAAAAAATCTTAACTATTCTCTTTTGCCTTTTTGTAAGTTACATTTTTGATGAATGTGTCAAGATAAGGGAACTATTATCCTCTATATTATCCTCACTATATTTTATTTATCATGTATTTTGCATATACTGTAAATTATGGGCAACAGAAATATATTGTAAATGCATACTATCAGAGGGGAAAACATTTCCACTATTTCACAGGGCCAATTTCTTTCTACCACATCTTTCAGCTGTAACCTTTATACTGTACTATTTTTTCTCACATCTAAAAAAGATATTTGGTGTTAAGCCTAATGATGATTTGCCTGTTGAAAACTGTGTGTACTCATCTTAATTATTAATATCCTTTATCTTCCACATGCAACATTGAAACAGATTGACCACTAGATGTTTTTAAAAGGGCAACTGCTACATTGTTCCCTTGACACACCAGAATAACAGGTCAAACTTTTGTTTCTCTTGTCCTACAAACAATTTTCAAGCCCACGTTCAATAAATGAATTTGATTTCAGCACTTCCAATCAGGGCTGCACAATCCCCTCAGTAGCAGACCTATGATAAATGGACTTATTTTCCCAAATCAAACACTTGAATTTAAATTCAGATGAGTTAATGCAAAGGTCAACATTGTAATCAGTTCTTTTGATCTTTATAGAATTTCTGGAGTAATACATAATAAATCTGAAACAAGGCAATTTGCAGCTCTGTATGGGTGGCTGGTAATAAAAATCTTAACGATTAGAGCCTTTATGTACTTAGGGAACGTTTTATAGTAATAGCTGCAGTGAGAACCTCCGTGCACAAGAAACAGATAACTAGAAAGACTTGATTGCCTGATTGTTTGTGGTTTCCACAATATGTGTTCGTATATTCTATAAAGCAAATTAAATCACATCTCTGTTGGTAGTTTAATACTGCCATGCTCACTGGTCATTTGATTGCTTGTAAGCCTACAGTACAACAGAATACTATGTATGCTTATACAAATGGGTTAGCTATATAGGAAGGTGTGCATATGTCACCTGCTCTATGCTACAAACTTAAACACGCCTACCTCTTTGAAGCCTGCAGGGTTTACTGAATAGAAATATTTAGAACTTTGCATTTAATGATTTTTATTTATTCTGTTCTTCAAGTCAGAACCCAAAGGTCCTTTTTTCAGGAGGTAACTGAACTTTCTTGTTTTCCTTTGAAGACGTTTCGCTTCTCTCCAAGAAGCTTCCTCAAGAGCTGAGGATGAGAAGCGAAATGTCTTCAAAGAAAAACAAGAAAGTCCAGTTGCCTCTTGAAAAAAAGCACCTTTGGGACAACCACAACCTGGATGGCTGAGAATCTCCACAGACATTCAAGTCCGAACTGTCTTACAAGAGTAAATTCTTACTGGTTAAAATGTAATACTAGTTATATGAATCATAGTTCAACTATTTTGTTTTTTACTTTTCCTGGCAGTTATTTAATTTCTACTGTTGGTTGTGTTTTGAACTGTGTTAGCTGCACAGAGTCACCCTTGTGAGATGTCCAATTATGTAAATTGAATTAAATAAATAAAACAAAAGTTTTTAACAGATCTGTTTTACAAAATAGTTAAGCTTTTTTTAATGGTACAAAAATTGTTCTTTAAATGTATGCATTTTTTAATGTTCACACTATTTTTAAAGCTATAATATTGAATAAAGAAGTATATGGCATTACAAAACTTATTAATTGGTTATATTCAGATCCGTTCAGAAGGAACTATATAGAAGTACTTAATGCACAGGATGAATGGTAGCGAGGTTCTTGACATCTAACCCATTTAGGATTTTACAGAGTACTATCAATGTCTGAAATTAGGTTTCACAACTCAAAGGAAGCCAGATATAGTGCTGTATTCATGTCACAGTAATTATCTCCAAGCTGAAACTTCTAGATTGCTTTCAAAAATTGCCTTTTATTCAGTATGTTGCCGCTTTTCCAGTCCATCACTGTCTCTAGGTTCGTAATGGCGAACCTATGGCACACATGCCATTACCGCCGGCACGCGACTCCTCGCCCAGAGCAGGTCTACTGCACATGTGCACGTGCTGCACACCTGCCAGCTGATTGTCGGGTATCTGGCGCACATGTGTGGGGGTGCACAGGAGACGCACAGAGACATGTAGCACATGCAAGGGTTGCTCACGCATGTGCAGAGATGCACAGCACAAGGGGGGTCACATGCGCATGCATAGATGCACAGTGCATGGGGGGTCGCACGCACATGTGCAGGGGGCATGGAGGGGACCCGCATGCATTGCCTTCTGGGTGCTGGCACGTGAGCGTGCAAGCGCGTATGCAATTATTGACACAGGAGCCCAAAAAGGTTAGCCACCAAGTAATAATAATAATTAGTAATTAAATATTAATGATCAGACCCTTTATGTACTTAGGTACATATGTACTATGGATTTGTTTTGGCACTGATACGATGTTTTCAATTTTTGTTAGGCTCCCTGAATCACTTTCTTGAGTTGGGCAGCTTTGTTGAGATGGGCAACCAAATAATTGAATAAACTAAGTAAATAAAATAAATTACTGTCACACCTATTATAGAAGCACTGCACAAAGAGTAATTAAAATATGAATAATTATTATTCACAAATAATTAGAATAATTATGTTTGGTGTGAATAACCAGGTCAGCATGTGAAGAATTTAATTTGCTAATTCTGCTCATGCCTATACACATTAATCTGTACCTGGGTAGGACTGAATAAAGTTCAATAGCATACAAGAGGCTGTTGGACTTTGCCCTTTTGTGCCCGTGTAAGGATTCTAGATTAATTCCCTGCTTGACTATTCCCCCTGGCTCCACCAATCTCTTTCTAACAAAAATAAATTTCTCTTTCCTACAAAAAAATGTTCACAAACTAAACTGCCTGTTTGGACAGAAAAAACAAGAAAATTAATGACTATGCACTATGTATTACATCCCATAGTGATATTGATAGATGACACTTGATTCACTGAAATAGGAGGCAGAGGTTTACTTCAAGTCAAACTGTCACAGAAGAAATTGGCTGTTTACAGTATGTAAAGTCATTGAAGAAGAGCACTGATAAAGTTAAAAATTAGAACACTGAATGAGTAGAAAACAAAGCCTAAATATTGAAGAAAAATAATAAAAATATAAACACAATATTGGTAAGGAAAAATATTACATAGCTAATTTGAGGGAAAGTGGATAAAGGTAAACTTGGCAATGGATTACAACTGGAACATTAACAAAGAAACTAAAGGCTTGATTTTGCTTGCACAAGAGCAAGTTATTCAAATTAAAGCAATCAAGGCCAGAATTGAAAAATTATCAAATGAAGGTGCAGATTGTGCAAAAAAACAGAAGAAACAGTGGATCGTATGCTCAGCTAGTCCTCTTAACGGATGGGATCTATAGCATAATACAAAACTGGAACATATAACTGACACAGAAGACATAACAAAACCCTGCTTTATCTACAGTTGCATGAAACGATGCAACTTCTTTTCTGCAAGGCTCCCTATTTCATATTATTACTTGAATAAGCATAATTATGTGAGGCTGTGCAAAACATTAAAAAAGGCACTTCATTAATTGAGTTGGCACAAGGGAAGAACATTTCAAACTATAGGAGTAACCATATCCCCTAGTAGATATGATATAGTTCGCCAGCTTCGCCCTTATTTGGACGAGATGCCCTTGACGGTTACTCATCGCGTCACCTCTAGAATCGACTACTGCAATGCTCTCTACATGGGGCTCCCCTTGCGGACGATCCGGAGGCTACAGCTGGTGCAGAATGCAGCAGCGGGCTGTGATGGGGGTATCCCGATACTCCCATGTTACACCCCTCCTGCGTGGCTTGCATTGGTTGCCGGTCGCCTTCAAGGTATTAGTAACAACCTATAAAGCCCTTAATGGCTTGGGTCCAGGGTACTTGGGGAACGCCTCCTGCCAGCATCATTTTCGATCGCCCTGTTCGCTCTCATAGGAGGGGCCTCCTTGGGGTGCCGTTGGTCAGGCATTGTCGGCTGGCGGTCCCCAGGGCTAGGGCCTTCTCTGTGGGAGCGCCTGCCCTTTGGAATCAGCTCCCCGTGGATCTCCGTTTGGCTCCTGAGCTTGCTCCTTCCGCGGGACTTGAAGACTTGGTTGTTTCAACGGGCCGGCCTGGAATGACCCGGGAGGGGTTGGGTTTTAATTTTTAATTGTATTCGGCTTGTTTATTTGTTTAATTCTCTTTTATTGTAAATTTTGCTGTTTTAATGTTAAGCAGCCCTGAGTCCTTAGGGAGTAGGGTGGCATACAAGTCGAATAAATAAATAAATAAATAAATAAATAAATAAATAAATAAATATAGCTGCTTGCAGAAGTTTCTCATGCTTCTTATAAATAGGAGCACTTCTAGTGGGTCTGCTGACAAGGTAATGAATTCTCTGCACATGCACACTCATTTAGTAAAAACTTGAAAAAGTCCTCAAAGCTACTTCCAAGGGATGCAGCTACTTCAATGTTTCAAGGAAGGGACACTAAGGAGATCCCCTTCAAATGCTTTGTTCAGCTTTAATATATTAAAGCTAATTTATGGTATGAACTCACCCAATCTGCTTTTGGACTGAAGGCAAGAATAGAGCTCTGATACAATAAAACAGTCTCCCAAATAGAATGTAGGATTGCTCTTTGAAATTTGCTAGAGGCTTAATCAAATTGAAGAAGCGTTTACAATGTCTGATGTTTGAGGAAATCTCCAAATATCTCTAAACAGATGACAATAATGTCATCTCTTTAGAAGCATATAATAGTAATTACATAAGCACGTTTTAGACATCAGTGTTTAAACATAAGTAAGGGCATTGCTTTTGCTATATAAATTTGGAAAAAATAGTAATATGAATAAAAATGAAATACTCTGCTATTTTGGTTATGTCTATATTAAACAACTGAGCCATATTGTCCCACAGCATGATGCAATCAGATCTCTGCCCAAAATGATGGACAGCTCTGGCCCAATGAACAGGCAGAATGAAAAAAAAATCCCATTTACTCTCTGCCAGATGGGACCTACTGGACGCTTCAGTGCAAACAACTCATCCTTCTTCAGACCTTCTTGTCCAGCTCTTGAGCTGGCTCCAGCTGATAATGATGGATATGAAGGCTACAGTAAAGTGGGTGACAAAAGCAGCCTTGTTATAGCTGCCAGTCTTTCAGTCTTGTCATTATTACACATTGAAGATTTATTTGAGTTTATTGTTGTGCACTGGGCTAGCCATTTGCAATTCATCACCTAGTACAGAAGGTTCAAGATAGTGGCCATAGCTATAATTGCCACCTCCACCTGCTTCTTGAAATTATGAGGTCAGCACCTAGGGCAGCCCACTGTTGAGAGTGCTATCTGCATCAGGAGAACTGTCTGCTGTAAAATACCAGAACTGCTTTTGGCTAAATAAAAGTTGGTGCTAACCCAATGGAAATTCTAGTCTATATTCTTATATTTCCCAAACAATAAACAGTCCTGAAATATCAGAGAAACACAATTGGTTAAAAAAGAGCAAGCATTAAAAACCTAATGCTTCTAGGTTTCATTTTCAAAGATAATGGAAAGTATATATGAATGCAATAGAAATGAATCAGGTTATAAGGATAATATTCTTTAATGTAAGATATGACACCTACTATATTACAGAAATAAACAATTTCTTTAATAAACAATGTGCACTTTTTATCTGCTGAAAATTATACCCTTTGACACACATTTCCTTTTCCATGAGAATAGGTATTTTCTAAATTGTGAGGAAGGCATTTTACGTACATTTTAAGATACTCATCTATATTTTTCACAAATTAAATGAAAAGAAGAAACTAGTATTCAGAAACAGAATACTGTGCTAAAATAAGTCATCAGAAATCCTTGAAAACAAAAAGCATAGCATGATACATTAGAGTCAAAAACATTCATAGCAAAAATAAAATAGGTAATTTTCTTCTTAGAATGAAAGCTAGAAATTCATGTAGAGAACAATTCCATATTATTGGATCACTCGGTTGGATGTAGCCTGGCAAAGTGAAAATAAAAACCAAGAAACATCTATATTGTTCCATCAGCTCACTTGCTATCCAGAAGTAATCAAAGCTTAAATCACCTAAATAGTTTATCCCCCTTTATTGAAGGTAATTACAACAGTAAAAACTAACACAAACTGAAAAAAGATAAAAATAAAAATGGTAGAAGGGTTAATCTTTACTCTATTCAAATAATGTTGTAGAACTCGATCTTTTTTATTTTTTTGCAGCTCAAAACAACATAGAACAATCCCGCCAAAATTCAGTTATTTATTTGCTTATACCCTATAGCCAGAATCTTGCCAGATTAAACCTAAACTATTCAAACAATAACAAATATACTCCAGGGAAAGTTTAGGGAGATTATCCTAAATGTCTTCCTCTTTCTCTGATCCAGCTCCAGGTTGTGTTGTCTTTTTTCTCAACCCACCTCGTTAGAATTTACTCCATTTTGCCTCTTCACTGCAGTCCATTACACCACCTTCCCCTTCATAGACATAATCTATCATACTTTGTCCCTTCTCATAAAATTCTTCAATAACCAGCCTCTTTCGTAAATACAATATAGGAAAATTATCCATGTCACTCCCTTGGTTTATTGCTTGTACATCTGTTTTAATGTTTAAGATGTTGGTTTCTGTGAAAAGAGTTCAAGAAAAACAAATGGAGGACTGAAGACAGCTCTGAAAAGTGGAGCTGACGACTGTGACAGAATGAAGAGCTGGCAAGCAATACTTCTTTGGAAGGAGAGGCCTTGGGATCACTCACAAGTGCTCCGGACAGCTATTCTTTGCAAAGAGACCACAAAATAGAGACTTATTCACATTCTTTTCTAATCCCTTTCAGAACCTGCTTGTTAACTGCTTTCACCTATTAGAAACATTTGGATTGACATGATTGAGCGCACTGAGTGAGTTTCATTCAAACCTTAACAAAAGAAGTCCTAACTACTTAAAGAACTTTTTAAAAAGTTTCTCAAATAAACAGCAAGAAGGCAATTGAAATATTGATTTTAGAAAGTTACAAATGGACTAAAAATCCAGATAAATCTGAAATAATATTTTGGAAGCACTTATAAAAAAATTTCCTGTGGGAAAATGTTTCATTTTGAATGTTTTTTTTAAAACATAGGTTTTAACATAGGACCAATTCCAGAACCTTAATCCATACACCGTGCCGTGTTTCCTCTTCTATCTTCCTCTACCTTGGATTGAAAAATCCAGGTTCAAGTTTATTCAAAGCCATGGAAACTCTTAACTTTGAATCCAATCTACTTCACAACATTGTTATAAGGATAAATTGAAGGTAGATATCTATGTATGCTGCCTTGAAGAAAACATGAAAGATAAATCAAACAAAAGAATTCTCTACCATTGAAATAATTCATTAACTAGTTGATCAGCAGGTAAATGGGAGAGGAAACCACAGGTCAACATAGGGTACTGTCTTCTGCATATAACCAGCATCAAAGATTGTCTTCTAAAGCAGAGTTCCCAACCTTTCTGGCTTTGCGGATGGGGTGGGGGGAGAGATCGTTCTCCATGAGTGGTGGGCAAGCACATGAATATGCATGCAGCTCCATTTGAGTGAGCAGGTTCTAAACAGCTCAAGGCCCGGTAGTGGGCTGCTGCCTGGGGATTAGGGACCCTCTTCTATTATAAATATAAAGGTCAGAATCCAAAAAATCAGAATGAAAAAGCTTTGGAAATTAATACTATAAAGGTGCCATTATAGCTTGCATGTTGATATTCAAAAACATAAGGTAGAAGTGGACGAATCTTAAGTATATGAATAATAAAATACAAGTCTGGGGGGGGGGGAAATTGCATCTTTCAGAATAATATATTACTTATTATAGGACACATACTAAAAAAAGTACCAAAGTTTACTACCTCTAATTTGATGAATGATATAAAAGTAATCTCTTAAGAAATATAACATTATTTGCAAATTGAGCAAGAGGACCCCAATGATAGCCATATATAATCAGTTGTCACCTTGCAGCTCAATTAGCCCTCATGTAAAAACGAGGCATGTAAGGAGAAATGAGGTTTTGACATTATCTCTGCCAGCAAGATAATTACACAGTCTTCATTTAACAGTAGGGCAACACTACTGTAGCAACAAATTAACTCAGCTCCATTTGCAATTCATGGTGTGTTTTCTCATTTAACACCATTTGTCTTACTCCAGTGAATGTTTCCATTAGTTTTATTCAGCACAGCAAAATACTTTATTTTGACTTCAACATTACATCACTAAATCACTATATCTTTATCCCAGTAACTTTAAGCATGCCGATATATATCTGATTTAAAAAAATCTGCATTTTTAACTGAAAATTTTCAGCACAGTTTACCACTAATAATAGAACCAATCCTTTTGAATTTAATCAATACCACATTTTTTTCATTCTTCATCCATTTCACTGAAATAAAATTTCCTTTCGTTATTAATAAAAATAGATATATTATAATTAAATTGCAAATAAAACCAACAAAACCAATCAAGTTTATTGCTACAGGGTAGTATTAGTTCTGAATCACTGCTGAGTTAGTGAAAATACTTTAAGCATTTGGACAGTCTCACAAAACTCATTCACTATGCCTGCTTCTCTTTATATAGTTGTACCTGTGATTTAAATATATAAGCACTACTACTATAAGCAGCTTTTCTTTAATATTACTTTGGAAAATACACTTTAAGTTGCAAATTCTGATTAGGAACAGTGTCTGGGTAGCATGATAGTGTATGTAATCTGAAACGATTGTTAATATAGTAGAAAGAATTATCTATCCTGCTAAATCAAGGGTCTTCAAACTTGGCAGTTTAAGACTTGTGGACTTCAATTCCCAGAATTCCTGAGCTAACATGACTGGAGGAGGAATTCTGGAAGTTGAAGTCCACAAGTCTTAAAGCTGTCAAGTTTGAAGACCCATGCTAAATGATGGTAAGGGATAGTTTGACTGTAGTGATAATGAAAACGTTTGAAAAAAGTACTGCTCATTCCAGTTGTAGACAGCAAGATTTTATTTATTTTATTATTTTATTTATTTGCTACCTTTCATTATTTTTAGAAATAACTCAAGGTAGCTAGTACTCCCTCCTGTTATTTTCCCCCATAACAACAATCCTGTGAGATGAGCTGGGTTGAGAAGAGTGACTGATTCAAAGTTACACAGTTGGCTTTCATGCCTAAGGCATGACTAGAACTCACTTTTCATCATGGTGCCTTAACCGTTAGATCAAACTGGCTCAGGAAAATATCTGATTATACCCACACTTATATTATAGCAATAGACAGAGGAGACCTAATGGTCACAACAGCCACAGTATTTCATTCCACCCATTTCATTCAGCTCTGCACTAGGCCATGTGATTTGAAAGGAAGAATAAACGGGACACATGGACAATGAAGGAATCAGCAACCTTTCAAACCATTGCCTAACTGCCTGCTCCACAAGGGAGGTTTTTTTTTCCCCTGTAGGATTTCTTGTTTGTGGGAAGATGCCTTATCCATACTCTCCAGTATGTTTTTGTGCATTCAGCTCCAGCCTACTACCATAGGACACTTCTATCATTAACCAATATGAATGATCTGAACAGGTCTTCCATCTGAGCCTAGTTACATTTGCAACCTTCATAGGGAAAGCAGCAGTAGGAAAATGCAGACCCAAGTATTCTATCACAGCTTATGACAAATTAAAAGAACTAAAAATATCAGAGATAAACCTGTGATAACTTTCTACATTTAAATGTCACTTTTTTCCTTCTTAAAATAACCTCTGATTGATAACCACCTGACTGTCTTTAGTTACAAAAAAATTGTAATTTCTCACATTATTTAACACATACAAATATGAACTTTGAGACAATGTCAAAGCAAAACAACTGATTCTCAAATTAATTAACTGAAGAGCAGTGGACAGTTGATCTATCTGAGTCAACTATACAAGATCTATTTAGCCCATAGCCAGAGAAAGGGTGTCACTTTCTGTTATGCGAATTCAAGGTGACTGCTTATATTTTGAATTGCTGGACTAATTCTAGCCTGAGCAAAAATCTGTCTTTTATTTCATAATTACTTCCTGTGTCAAAACTGGTAGATGTCCTTTTGTACCAACCCATTAAGGCTGTTAACTATAATACAGCAAAGTGTGATTAAACATTATTACTGAGCCGACATTTAGAAAATAGGAAAATTAAAATAAAGGCTAACAAAATGGCAAACAAGCAAGTTGCCTTCTTTAACAAACTTTTAAAGTCAGTTTAAAACCTTATTATTATATTTATAATCACTGTCAAAAGGATTGGAAGCTGCTTATAATCTTTAAAAGTTTTAATTCTTATAATTTTTTTCTCTCTCACACATTTTCTCTTTTCTCACAACTCATTATCTGCTCTATTCTTTTTCTATTTCTGTAAATTCTGTATCAGATGTGTGTGTATATATTCATATTATCAAATCTGTTTTTAAAACAGTTTCAATACAAATTGTTCATCTGCTGATTTAAAGTATACATTATATACCAAAGATCATGTTACGTTTAAGGATACTTTAAAAATTACAGTCTCAGTAAAATGATAGAAACATATAGACAAATAAATTTGCTGAAATAAAACATAATTATTACAGTAAGTCTTGTCCCTGCAATGTGGACTGAATAGAAGTTACTTGGGCTTTCAAAACAAAGTTGCTCACCAAGGACTCCACAGAAAATCTAACCAACATGATACAAAAGAAGTACTTTTATAAATCAGTACCATAATTCAGTCTTCATTAATACATCAGTTATGGGTGAACAATAGGAAGCAGAAAGTAGAAATAAATTAACAGGTCTGATAAATCACTCAATGGAGGAAGGTAAACAATAGGATTCTGTAACTTTCTGAAATGGGATCAGTACTTTTTAATATATGTATAATGAATCTGAATTAGGAATGAGCAGTGACATGTTCCCAAAACAACAAATTAATTAAACTGAGTAAAACAAGGTCTACAAAAGCATCTCCATCTCTCTCCCTCCCTCCCTCCCTCCCTCATGGAGGAATGAATGTAAATGAAGTGCAAAGAAAGCAAGTGCAAAATAATGCATGCGGGGCAACAAGTACATACACACGAGTCCTCAGCTGGCAATGACACATGAGGGTAGAGAATTGACTACAATGCACTTCTTCCAATGAAAACATTCGTGTTTATGGAAAACATTAATCAAAGAGCATCTTCAATAATAGGATCAAATTTCTTAAGCTATTGGAAAATAATGTCTGAATGTGTGCGTGTGTGTGGGGGTAAGCCTTAGATGGAAGCTCTGAAAGCTGAAATCATGGGTAAATTTTGGATAATATTCCATACCTGAGATGGCGTCAATAGTTACAGATTCTACAGAATAGTTAGCCCATTCCTCAAATTACAGATAACAAATTCAATGTGTCTATCAGATAATATTCTATGAGTTGATGATTTTGAGGGGCATTCATTGGTGGCCCAGCGTCCTGGACGTCCTCGTCGGCCTCCCTGTCCTGATGGCCTTGTCAGCCTTGGTGGGAGCACAGGTGGACATGGAGGAGTTGGCGGCGGCGGACGGCTGGAATGCTCTGAGCCTGAACTGTCGGTGCTTCCTGGCATGGAAACAACGGCTGGCTGGTTTGACTCTAGCCGCGAATGCTGGTTCCGTCGGACGTTGGCCGGGTCGGGTGAGCTGGTACTGGCCTGGTGGGGGTCTGAATCGACATTAACATCTGAGGGGCGACCCCCACGGTTGTCCGTTTTTTTACGGCTCTGGACCTTGGCCGCGATGGTGATATTAACAGCTACGCTATCTCTTGACTCTCTACCTGGACTTCCTGCCTACCTTATGTGTTACTCTTGCCCCGTCTACTGCTCCTGCCTTTTACTGCCGTTTCTGCTGCCTGGACTCTCTTGCTGCACTCTTGTGGGTGCAGTTGTCATCTCTTAATCAGCGGTCATGGTCCTTAGTCCTTCTTGGACCTCTCCCTTTTCAGGACTTGGTTTCAGGTAGGGCCCCATTGTGGTGTGAGGACAATGGGAGGACTACCCCTCTATCGTGAGAGGATAGAGGGGCTTAACAACTGACCCATCAGTTCCAATGTTGATTTGACCATCGCGGTGAGAGAGCACTTTGTCATCCATCTCTACCCTGGCCCCCCAAACAGGTGTGAGAGGCCTGTTCATGGTGTGGAATTCTTTGGACACTGTTACCTGGACCTTTATTCTCCACCTAGACACTTTACATCTGTGTAACATCTATCACCTCTGCCGTATGACGTTTTATTCTACCTCCACCCTCTATGAATTGTAATTTTACTGTTCTATGGGTGTTTACTCGCTATCGGAGTTATGGGCCCTCAGGACTGCGCCCTTGTCCTTGAATTGGCCCATCGGGTTATCAACAGCTTACCTTAATGACGGATCCTGGGATCCCGAGAGGTGGCATGGCACGACCAAGGGGTTAAATTTTAAATTTGGTTTTAAGGGACGACTTTTAAATTTTTTAATTCGGTGTTTTAATGGGATAGGGAGGAGGGAGGGGGTTTACCCCGTGTTGGTAGATTCTGGTTTATCCAGGCCGGAGAGGGGTCTCGCAGTGGAGGGGCAGGGTGAAGGGGCCACGGGGTCCGCATTGAGCAGGGAGGGATTAATAATCCCTAGGGTGATCGGTTATGGCAGGAGTAGGCGAGACAGAGGGCCAAATTATGTGCCGGGAGCGCGTCTCCGCTGTTTATGAGTGGTGGAGCGCTCCGACCCTCAGGTCTCTGCCCGCTCCCCTGGGGTCCTGGGAGGTGTGGTCCCTGGGCTTAGGCTGGTGTACGTAAATGCCAGATCTGTGGCTAATAAGGCCCCCCCTCATCCGTGAACTTATTGAGGAGGCTGCGGATCTGGCGTGTATTACGGAGACCTGGCTGGGACCGGAGGGGGGTGTCCCTCTGTGTGATCTTTGTCCCCCAGGTTTCCGGGTGCTGCACCGGCCACGAGCTCAGGGAAGGGGCGGAGGAGTAGCCATTGTTATCAGGGAGACCTTGTTTCCAAGGGAAGTCACTGTCCCGCAGATAGGCGGGTGTGAGTTCCTCCTCTTGAGGTTGAGCCCAGGTGGTCGGTTGGGCCTGTTGCTGATGTACCTGTCCCCCAGCTGCGTTGCAATGGCCCTTCCCGAGCTGCTGGACACCCTCTTGGGGGTGGCGGTAGAGTTTCCCAGGCTTATGGTCCTGGGGGACTTCAACAAGATTATCCATCTTTGGCCATAGGGGGAGAGGTGTTGCCCCCTGTGGATAGGGCGCGGAATCTGGGGGTCCTCCTGGATGTACGGCTCGGTTGGAGGAGCAGGTGGGGGCGTTACTAGGGGGCCTTTGCCCAGCTCCGCCTTGTTGTCAACTTAGCCCTTTTCTGGATCGGGCGCCCTGCGCCGATCACTCATGCCCTTGTTACCTCTAGGCTTGACTACTGCAACGCTCTCTATTTGGGACTGCCCTTGCATACCATCCGGAGATTGCAGCTGGTGCAAAATGCGGCGGCGCGGTGGTGATGGGAGTTACCGGTTCTCCCATGTGACCCCCCCTCGCGCGCTTGCATTGGTTACGGTTGCGCTCGGGTGAGATTCAAGGTTTTAGTGTTAACATATAAAGTCCTTCACGACATGGGTCCTCAATATTTAAGGGGCGTCTTCTTCCGATGTCAAACACCGATCGCCCTGTTCGAGCTCATAGGCAGGGACTCCTCGGGGTTCTGTCGGCAAGCCAATGCCGACTGGCAGTTCCCCGACGACGAGCCTTTTCTGTAGCTGCCCCTGACCTCTGGAATCAACTGCCTTTGGAGCTCGCCTGGCCCCTGACCTCCGCAGCTTCGCTGAGTTGAAGACCTGGTTATTTGACCAACCCAGGCTGTGACCCTTTGGGGAGGGTTATTTTTTAAATTTTTAATTTATTTTATAAATATTTGGGCTTATAATTTAATCTAATCGTTTTTTAATGTATTTATTGTTCCCTGTTTTTAGTTGTAAGCCTTGAGTCTTCGGAGATGGGGCGGCATATAAGTTCAAATAATAAATAAATAAATAAATAACTTGCCTTCTCTGGGAGTGGCGTCTGGTTTGGCCCGGGAGTTCTTGGCATCCATGACAGCCATGGACCTGACCCAGGTGATTCAGGGACCCACCCATGAGGGGGGGAACATGCTTGACCAGGTTTTTATCTCAGGACAGTGGTGTAGTGATCTGGGGGGTGGATCTCCGGTTGTTTTACCCCTATCATGGACAGATCACTATCTCCTGAGGCTGGTTTTCCAACTGGCTGCCCCTCGCTGCTGGGATGAGGAGCCGATACGATGGTTCCTCCCCAGGTGCCTGATGGACCCGGAGAGGTTTCAGACGGCCCTGGGGTTCTTGCCCACCTCCCTCAACCACAGCCCGGCCGAGACCTTGGCGGCGCAGCAGCAACAGGCCACCTCGGCAGCGCTTGACCGGGTTGTCCCCTTGTGGCCTCTTCCTCACCGCAGACCTCGTTTGGCTCCTTGGTTCTCGGAGGAGCTTCGGGGGATGAAGCGGCGGAGGAAATGCCTGGAGAGCAGGTGGAGGACTAGTCGTTCCGAGTCTGACTGTGTCCAGCTAAGAGCCTATATTAGGACTTATCTGGAAGCGATTAGAGCTGCGAGATGTGTTTATTTCTCCGCTCTAATCGCATCCGCAGATGATCTCCCTGCAGCCCTGTTCAGGGTCACTCGCTCCCTCTTGCATTTAGAGGAGAGGGGGGACCCTTTGCGGGGCAGAGCAGAGGAATTTAGTTTACATCTGGCGGATAAGATCACTCAGATTCGGGCCGGCTTGGACTCTGACTGGCAGGGGTCGGATGATGGGGTGACGACGAGTCTGGCTGATTCTACTTGGGTTGAGTTTGACCCTGTCTCCCTGGATGAAGTGGACAAGATCATGCGGAGGTTGTCTTCCACCATGTGTTTATTGGACCCGTGTCCTTCCTGGTTGGTTTACGCCTCCAGGGAGGTTACATGCGGTTGGCTCCAGGCAGTTTCAACGCCTCTTTAAGGGAGGGAGGTTTTCCGGCTGCCTTGAAAGAGGCGGTGGTGAGACCCCTCCTCAAGAAGCCTGCCTTGGATCCAACCGTTTTGCACAACTATCGTCCAGTCTCCAACCTTCGCTTTTTAGCGAAGGTTGTTGAGAGCGTGGTGGTTCAGCAACTTCCGTTGTTCTGGGAGGAAGCTGATTATCTAGACCTGTACCAATCGGGCTTCAGGCCCGGACACAGCACAGAGACAGCATTGGTCGCACTGATGGATGATCTCTGGAGGGCTCTAGACAGGGGTTTTTCCTCTGTCCTGGTCCTTTTAGATCTCTCAGCAGCTTTTGAAACCATTGACCATGGTATCCTTCTGCGGCTGCTTCGGGGGTTGGGAGTGGGGGGCACCATTTTGCAGTGGTTCTCCTCCTACCTCTCGGGCCACTCACAGTTGGTGTTGGCAGCAGAGCAGAGATCAGCCCCAAGGCCCCTCACTTGTGGGGTGCTGCAGGGGTCAGTTCTCTCGCCTCTCCTGTTTAATATCTACATGAAACCGCTGGGTGAGATCACCCATGGTTTTGGGGTGAGGTATCACCAATATGCTGATGATACCCAACTCTATATCTCCACCCCAAACCAGATCAGTGATGCTCTCTCCATGATGTCCCGGTGCCTGGAGGCAGTGCAGGTCTGGATGGGGAGTAACAGGCTCCGGCTCAATCCAGCCAAGACTGAGTGGCTGTTTTTACTGGCATCTCGGTCTTCATTGGATGTACCATCTTTGGTCATGGGGGGAGAGGTGTTGCCCCCCATGGATAGGGCGAGGAATCTGGGCATCCTCCTGGATTCGCAGCTCAGTTTGGAGGAGCAGGTGGGAGCTGTGGCCAGGGGGGCCTTTGCCCAGGTTCAGCTGGTTCACCAGCTCTGCCCTTACCTGAGCCGAGATGCCCTTCAAACAGTCACTCATGCGCTCATCACCTCCAGAATCGACTACTGCAACGCTTTCTACATGGGGCTGCCCTTGCGGACCACCTGGAGGTTGCAACTGGTACAGAATGCAGCCACGCGGGCTGTGATGGGGGTGTCCCAATACTCCCATGTTACACCCCTCCTGCGCAACTTGCACTGGTTGCCGGTTGACTTGCGGGAATGCCTCCTGCCAGCATCACATTCCGATCGCCCCGTACGCTCCCATAAGAGGGGCTTCCTTGGGGTACCGTCGGTTAGGCATTGTCGGCTGGCGGTTCCCAGGGCTAGGGCTTTTTCTGTGGGGGCGCCCACCCTATGGAATCAGCTCCCTGCGGATCTTCGTTTGGTCCCTGATCTCCGCTCCTTTCGTCGAGACCTGAAGACTTGGCTGTTTCAGCAGGCCAGCCTGGATTGAGCCGGGGGTGGGTTTTTTTTAATTGTATTGTTTTTTTATCGTAATTCTAATTGTTTTTAATGTTTTTAGCAATTTTAGACTTGTTCTGTTTAATGTTGTTTTATTGTAAATATTTCTCTTTTTATATGGTCGCCGCCCTGAGTCCTTAGGGAGAAGGGCGGCATACAAGTCTAAATAAATAATAATAATAATATCCTAATAAATCAGATTTAAAAAATAACAAAACTGCAATACAAAAATTTAAATACATCCACACAAATAAATATTGAGAATAGAAGTAACACTAACCAAGTAGTTCAAAATTAGAGGAAACAGCATTAAAACCCCCAAGTTATATTGGAATAGCAAAGATTTAATTGTCTTCCTACAAACCATTCAGAACACAAGCATTTTTTGTTTGTAGGGGTTGAGCCTAAACCTTTTTTTTCCTATCCAGGCTTTAATAATTTCCAGGCACTATAAAAACATTTTGGTATTGTCTATTCAATCCAGGATTGGAGATGTAATGTTGAGTATTACCTGCATTCTAATTGTATCTGACCATAGGTGATCTTTCCAAATGGCTTCAGGCAGATACTAATAGGAGCAGAGGGTGTTGACCCAGATGCATCGTACAATGGAGAATGAGCTTACAGCTTGATCTCTCCATCCCTATCATCACTGATTATAATTGCCTACTTAGGAAGGACTAACTACTGGATGAGCGGGAACATGCTTCGACTCAACCCGGCCAAGACTGAGTGGCTGTGCATATCGGCCCCGCCCAGTTTAGATTATCCATCTTTGGCCATGGGGGAGGTGTTACCCCTGTGAATAGGGCTGGAATCTGGGGTCCTCCTGGATGTACGGCTCGGTTGGAGGATCAGGTGGGGGCGCCAGGGGGCCTTTGCCCAGCTCGCCTTGTTCGACAACTTCGCCCTTTTCTGGACCGGGACGCCCTCGCGCGTCACTCATGCCCTTGTTACCTCTAGGCTCGACTACTGCAACGCTCTCTATTTGGGACTGCCCTTGCATACCATCCGAGATTGCAGCTGGTGCAGAATGCGGCGGCGGGTGGTGATGGGAGTTACCCGTTCTCCCATACGACCCCCTCCTGCGCGCCTTCATTGGTTACCGGTTGCGCTCGGGTGAGATTCAAGGTTTTAGTGTTAACATACAAAGTCCTTCATGACATGGGTCCTCAATACTTAAGGGAGCGTCTTCTTCCAATATCAAATACCGGTCGCCTGTGCGAGCTCATAGGCAGGACTCCTCGGGTCCCGTCGGCGGGCCAATGCCGGCTGGCGGTTCCCCGACGACGAGCCTTTTCTGTCGCAGCCCCTGACCTCTGGAACCAACTGCCTTTGGGGCTCCGCCTGGCCCCGATCTCCGCACCTTTCGCGGAGTTAAAGACCTGGTTGTTTGACCAACCGGCTGTGACCCCCTTGGGGGAGGGATGGTTTTAAGGTTTTTATAATGTTTGAACTTATAATTTAATTTAATCGTTTTTTAAGTATTTATTGTTCCTGTTTTAGTTGTAAGCCGCCCCGAGTCTTCGGAGATGGGGCGGCATATAAGTTCAAATAATAAATAAATAAATAATAAATCAGTGCCACAAACTCTTCTAATGTAACAAGGCTACCAACACTGAATGGTGGCAGATCCAGTACACAGTAAATGAATGATAAAATTTACTGAATGATAAAATTTGCTTCTATAAAATGTAATGATAGCTGCTAATGTTGATGTTTTCAAAAGGAAAGACCAGAGAACTGCACTACAAATGTCTATGAATTATGACAACTTATTTCCAATATCAGAAGCAATAAACCTCTGTAGATCAGTTGCCGAGAACACAAATGGAGTTCTATGCCATGCCTGTCATCTTCTGATGCAATTATGTGAAAGCTATTATCTTGTTTACTGAATATCTTTATCCATAGAAGCTATCGAAGTTTGATGAGAGTTTTACTGATACTGAATGATTGAAAAAGAATTCCAAAGTTTAGTGCTTGTTTCATTTATTTCAGAGACAGTAAACAGACCTGCAATGTGCCAGTATGAAAAATATATATGGCGCCTTTTAACTGATTCAATTAAAGGGATAACTAGGGCCAGTGATGTGAGTTCTTCATTTAGCAATATGGCCTGATTTGTCCTATATAAATCTCACAAAGTTTCCCTATACACCACAGGGAATGAATGAAGTTTTCACCACAAAGATGTTAGAAATTCTGTCTAGCAATTAAATGTAATTATTATTAAAATTCTGAATATGTTCTTTAAAAACTCATTGATGCCTATCAGTCTGGAAAAAAAGTACATAAACATTTCTAAAGCTCCAAAGCTTCACCAATTCATGGTTAAGAGACTTATCTTGCAATAGTGAATCTTTTTAAATATATCCATCCTATCAAAATCATTCTAGCAACTCAGGACATCAGAAAGGACTCTAGAACAACATCCAGGAATCTATAAACTTCACTTGCTTTAGTTAAAACCAATGTTTATGACTCCATTGTCAAAGAAGCACTGGATAAAAATGAGAGATCAGCAAGGTAGAAGCAATTACTGAGAATAACACTGATGATCAGCTCATATTTGATTGTCCAGTTTCCTGGAGGAACGTTTTATGGAATGATGAATAAAAAATCTGGGACTTTTATATCTAGAAAAATGAAATACTATGTTCTAATTTTGAGCCTCATACCAACTTGTGAAGTGTGAAGATGACATGGTTTGGGGATGATTTGCTGCCTCAGGACCTGGATACGGTGCCATCACTGAAGGAAGCATGAATTCTGCTTTGTATCAGAGAATTCTACAGAAGAGTATCGGGCCATCTGTCCATCAGCTGAAGCTGAAGTGCAAGTGGATCATGCAGCAAGACAATGATCCCAATCATACAAGCAAGTCTATAAGAAAATGGATGAAGAAGAACAAATTCAATGTCTTGGAATGGCCAAGTAAAACTCCAGATCTAAACCCCATAGAGATTTTGTATCAAGATCTGGAAAAAAAATCATGCTAGAAAACCCTCAAATGTTACTGAGGGAGTAGTAGACCACAATCTGAGAATCTGATCACTAATTACAGGAAGTGGACAGTGGTAGTTATTGCAACTAATGGTAATGTAACCAATCATTCATTTGTACGTACGCTGCATGTTGAATAATTTTGTTTATGAAATAAAAGAAACAAGCACCAAATGTTGATAACATTTGTTTTCGTAGACTCAGTTTCTCTACTAGTTTGACCTACATTAATTTCTGATAACTTTCAGCACCAACACCAAAGAAATGTTCAAAAAATCTGAACAATGACAATTGTTTTTTCACAGAACAGTAGACATCTAGATATTTTGTCGGGAATGTTCAACATCTGTTTTTATTTATTTACAATATTTATAACCTATCTCAATCTTGCTAGATTTTGAACAAGGAACAAACATGGAAATAGAATATAAACTATTGGAATTATATAAACATCATTATTAAAATCACAGGCACTCTTACAGTAAACTAATGTAATGATGCAGAAACATATACTGGGACAAAAATGTGTTGATAGTTTATGAAATGCCAGTGGGATCAGGAACATCTGAAACTCCAGGGAGAGAAAAGTGGAGCCACACAGAGAAGGTCTGTTGCCTCATCCACAGTCAATGTACTCTGTAAGGAGGACCTGAAACATTCCTTTTTTAACATAGGTAGAATTCTCTGGTAAGACATTTCATGGTATTTCTAGTGCTGTTATAAGATCTTTGAACTTATATAGTGTGGTATTTTTATGTTCATGCCTAGAACAGACAGTTGGTTTACTGAAAACAGGAATGAAATTTTTCCATGGGTCCACTGATGTTCTATCAAAATTAATGTTGAATCTACAGTTACACTTGGATGGACAAAAACTCTACTCAGTGACAATGCAAGTAATGTACAGTGTAAGCATTTCAATTGAAAACATTCTTATTTGCAAGAAAAGCTCACTGAAATCAATAGGACCACTTTTGGGGTAAACGACAACTGCAATTGCTGATTCTGAACAAGCAACAATAAAATTAGGACAGAAGTGATTGGTACATCAAAGTATCTAGAGCACAAATATCAGATAATAGATTTTTGAACTGGCTGGCAATGGTTTCATAAGAATTCAGTGAAGAGATGTCAAGGGATCTATGACAAATAATTTTATGTCATGTGATATGTAATGGCTACTCTACCAGATAGTCAGACTTCCCCTGCCCTTGGTTTAAAATAAAACATGTTCCAAAAAGAGCTGTATAAAACTGTATAAAAAGATAATATCTATAGCCAGCAAATATGTAAATAAATAACTCTACCTTTCAGGCTGAAAAGTATCAAGAATTCAGAACTGATGTTCCTAGATTTATTTTTATTGAACTGCAGTGATCCAAATACATTCACATCATGAAGTAATTCCTTTTGAATTAAATGAATTCTATTATAATGGAATGACTGAGAGACTTGAAAGAATTGCTTACAAATGCACATGGAGTGGGGGTGGGGGGCAATTGCTAAGTCTAAATTAAGATGTCGGCTATGAAGTTTCCAATAGGACCTTGACATGACTGTTGACCTACTCATGACATGATCACACCAATAAGGATTTGGAATTCTATTAGTATTACCAGAGGAAAAAAGTCAAGGAGTCATCAGGAAAACAAATCTATATCTGCTACTCCATCAGCCAATTACTGTTGTTAAAGTGGAATTAGATGGGTATTGACAATGTGAAGGGGATAAAGATTAAACAGATGACTGAGTATACAACTAGCTACATTGCCATGCTTTGCTGCATAATTTAAAAAAAAAAACTGCCTGAGAAAGTAAAAGAATGTTTCGCATCAAGATATTATTATGAACTTCAAAATATCCTTGACAAGAATAAGTATTTATATTATTATAACAGAAGAAAATATAACTTATTGAATGAATAAAGAACTGCACAAGACTGCCCAATAAATTATACTGTTAATTTGGTATCATAGCTCACCAACAATTACCTAATGTGTAAGGGATTCTGATTAATTATAAATAATTAAATATTCAAGTAATTTCTTTCTAAAAAGGGTCTGGGAGGCCTGAACTTAATAGTAAATTCCACATCTTTGGTATAGGCAGGCAATATAATGCTTCTCTCATTGTGCCCAACCCTTTCCCTGCGGTGAAGCACTGCCTCAGATATATGTACTGCCCTTCACAAGGTATTATCATAACTTATTATCACAAGGTATTATCAACAATGATTGCAAGAAATTTACTTATATAAGCCATAATTTAGAGGAGTAATTACAGTGAAGTTAGCTCTGCCTTTACATTAAAATAGAAACAAATGTTTTCAAACTCTTCATAATTGTCCCAGTGGAAAAGAAGAAAGGAGAATCTTTACTACCAATTGTTTAGTGTGACATCTGAAAGGGAAGGAAGAACAAATTAAGAGCTACATGTTCATACACAGGACATGTATTTGGCTAACATATTTGGCTCATTTACCCCAAGACTGAAAACATTGTTAATGACTCCTGTTATGGGCAAATTCTTCTGCTATTGGGAAATCAATTGCATTGGCTAGTACAGTAGTCCTCTACTTGCAATTATTCAAAATTATGACAGACCATGAAAAAGGGACTTACAACCCAGTTTTTGAGTTCCCTCCCACAATCATATAGCTGCATTTTGATCACTTGGAATGGGGCTGGCCTTTATTTATTTATGTATTTAATTAATTAATTTATGAGATTTATATGCTGCCCTATCTCCCTGAGGACTCAGGGCGGCTTACAATACTAAAAACAGAACAACACAAATATTAAAAAGTATTAAACCAAAAATCTCATAAACCATTAAATTTAAAACTACAACTAAAAACCCTCCCCGCCCCATCAGTCCGGGTAGGCGAGTTGGAACAGTCATGTTTTTAGGCCACGGCGGAAAGATCGGAGGTCAGGGGCAACCCGAAGCTCCAGGGGCAGCTGGTTCCAAAGGGTGGGTGCTCCCACAGAGAATGCCCTACCCCTGGGGGCCGCCAGCCGACATTGCCTGGCTGATGGCACCCTGAGGAGGCCCTGCCGGTGGGAGCGCACAGGGCGTCGGGAAACTGTTATTGGCAGCAGGGTCTCCTGCAAATACCCCGGTCCAATGCCATGATTACTAGCTGTCTGCAATGTCCTGGGGTCAATGTGACCATGATTTAAGATGTTTTTGCCAGAATCCAGCATTTACTTCTGGTCTACGGCAAAAAATGCCCATAGCACACAATGGGTTCGTTTAACAAGCAGTGTTCACTTAATGAATGAAGCATTTGCTTTATGATTGCAACAACAAAAAATTGTACAGCTGGGCACAGTCACTTGATGACCCACTTTACAACCATCACAACTTACAACCATAATTACGGGCTTAATGATGATCACAAGTCAAAATAAGCAATGGCTTCCAAAGGATGGAACCTTTTGTTCATTGTTTTTTTTTTGTATTCAAACCATTTTAATTACAATTTTTTCTTTCCTCAACTTTTTGTGTTCCAATTGTATTTTTTTCTTCCTTGGGCAGGAGATTTTTTAAAAATATTACAGTGATGAATATACATTTAGTAGCTTTATAAATGGTAATTAAAATCTATTATATGGATTTAATTTGAATGTTTAAATAATAAAGTCTAAATTGATTAGAGATTACTATAAAGGCTAAATTGCAGAATTAAACATTAGTGAAAGTATTAATGCTTTCATAAATAGATTAAAAAGTAATGAAATATTATCCAGTACTAACTCCCTCACACTAAATAACTCTCTATTTTGTTTCAACCAGGTAGTTTACTTGTTAGAATGTTCTATTCCTGACTTATTTGATAAGTTGGCATGAACAAGGGACTGAACTTTCTACTTTCCTTTTTTGTTCTCTCTTTAGGATTTGATTCATAAACCAACATTAAATTCTGTTTTGGACATAGAATGAAACAATTGGGGGGGGAGATAATCAGTGAAAGTACTGTCAAAGAGTAAGTTGTGGTTGCTAAACAATGGATTACTGAACAGAAAATGAATATCTGATCTATCAGATATTCTAGACTACACTATTTCTAGCCAAATTTCCAGAGAATATCAGTTAGCAGGAAGAATTAAATATTTTCCATTTATACTTCTACAGATAAATATGGATATCTGTTGACATTATAAAAAACAATTGATGAATAGAAGATCAAATCTTTATTACAGGAAAAATGTATCCAAAACAGTTAAGTGGGAAAATAAAACTTGCACAAATAAAATTATTCTGTAGTCTCTCTTTTGGCTAGAATATAACACCCTGTACCTTGAAAGTAAAGTTGCATTGTGACTTCAACATGATAAACCAATGCAAGCATCAGAAAGTTGCATGTATTTTATAGTCCCATTCATGTTTTCTATCACATATTATTGGCAGAATGAAAGGCTGAATTAATCCCTGGTAAGATTTTATTCTGGAAAGCAAGAAGGATTCTTTCCAGAACTAATTACACTTTTTAAAAAATCCTTGAAGCTTTTCTAATAGCAACATAAAAATTGTTCAATACATTTCCACAACCTTAACCATTTTTCTCATTGGCTTGATATACTGAAGCACTGCAAGTCCTAAAAGAGATCTTATGTTCTTTTGACTGATTGCAGCGTACTCCGGTTAACATTATCTAGTATGACATAGAACCTATTTTTCTATTTTGAGAACCTAGGCAAATTTCATATTTACTTTATGTATTAATGTACACTCACTGGCCTCACTTGGCTACCCAAGCTATGTGACTTTTAAGGGTGAGAGAATATCAACAATATTTGCTTCATACTATGTACATTCTTGATTAACCAAGAGAAACGATAAGTAATTACTCTGAACATTCATACAATAGTATTTTAGGATTAATTTTCAAACAAGCCAAACAGATTTTACAAGGTCTGCTACATACTTTATATAGTGAAAATGTCAGAAATGATGACATTTTAAATAAACTTTATGGCACTCTTTCAGTTATTAAATGAATAAACACCTCTTATTCAACCATGCAATGCATCTTCCTGTTGATTCAATGAAGTCCCAATTAAATGGCAATAAGCCTGTTTGATGGGAAGATGTTCTTCCTCAGATTAATAAAATAGTTGACACTTTGAGTTTGCAGATTATTTAATTATTTTTCTGCCATGAGGAAAAAGACAATCACTTTCCTGATGAGAACAAAATCTGGAAAGTATTGACGTGCTCAAAACTATCTAATAAAAGTTTCACTTTCAGAGAATGCCTGCTATTTCTAAGTCACTAGTACTGACCAGTTTCCTGTGAAGACAGATACTCTCCCTGTAGTAACAGTAAGAATGACTGAATGACCCCTTTTGTCTTTATTTAAAACATTTATATTTTTGGGGCTCTATGGTGGTCATAAGTCAAGAACTACCTATATTCTAAATAGCAATACTACTTGGTGTAGTTTTCTCTTGAAATTCAATAATGTCACACACAAAAAAGGACAGAGAAAAATGATTAAATTAATGCTGAATTATCCAAAGATGCTAGTTTTACAATTAACTGACCAATCAATTCTTTTGTTTAAACAGCTAACATATATAGTTATTTAATGGGGCAGCATATCCATTACAAATATTAAAGAGAATTATATCTGTGTGAGGATAAGAATTTCAAAATTCTAATACTTACTAAGAATACAAGGTAAAAAGTGAAAATATTTAATATAGAAGTAAGAAGTACAAATATACGTTTAAAATTAACTCACACAATGAAATCTACCTTGCCAAATCTTTTTAACTTACTGTAAAGTCTTTTCACTTAATACTGGCACAAAGATGAATAAATCAATACATTCAGAATGAGTGATATATTTTAATTTAAAAATACTCAAACTATAGCAGAAAATCTATATATTTAGCACGAATAATAAAAAATATATGTGTTTTGCAATTTAATATCAAGATATTACAGGTCATTCTTTGCACTGCAAATTCAATTTTTGTAAAAAAAAAATCTTGATCTCCCTAATTGTTGACTTTTGCAGTCACTAAAAAGAGGGAACCTACTTTGCTGAATTTGGTACTTAGATATCTCAAAGATGAATAGATTCTAACTATTACACTAACTCAAAAATGCAGTACCAAATGAACTAAACTTGTTCTTAAGCTTATCTCATAATTTTGTAACTTTACTATGAGCATTCTGTGTCTTGTGCTCTATTTTTGGATTTTTTCCAGTTAACATGTACAATTATATCCAGTGAAATGACATAATATTAATATGAAAAATATAGAATATTAATTCTAACTTCTAGGATCTTATCCCAGCATATTTTGATGCTGTTAATGATTTTTGTAGATTCCATGAACCTAAGGCACAAAGCAAATTAAAGCTTCATAGATCATGGTCAATAATTCTGGATATTTCTTGAAAAATATCTAGAAACCAAGGCTATAAGACATTCCAAGTAATTCATATTCCTTAAGTAGTAAGTGAATGCCTTTATCTTAGGTGTCATTTCCAAAAAGTTTCAGCAATTTTATATTAAACATGATCACTGTGGCTGATATGTATCACAGTAACTATCAGGCTATAGATTTTGATTAGTGAAAAAACTTGGAGGCAATAACATCCCTTTATTTGGTTTATACAATGGATGAGAACAGTATAATTGCTGTTGCTTTCTTTAAAGAAATAAATTGTTCTTTTAAATAATTAGTTTTTTAACAAAAATATTTACATAAAAGGATAGGCCATCACTGTACCTAATAACAAGAAAGATCAGATAATTTGGATAAAAGAGTTATCTTTTCCTTAATATTATTTTCTTTCAATACGTCTGTGATAAAAAAATATCCAAAACACTTTAAATAGGCTTCAAGTGATTATATGTCAGGCATTTTGCCAAGGGACAGACCATTAAAGATTTCAATGATCATTTCCACACTGATGGACATGTCAAGACAGATCATCTCAGATAAAACAAAGAGTTTAAGTGAGGTCATAAAGTCTTTCTTTTCACAAGCTATGGGCGCTTCAGCTCCATCAACATTTTTCAGACCAATCAAGGAACATTTTGAGTTTAAATTTAATTAGGTTGATGCCAATAGAATTTATCTGAACTGCTACTATGTTCAGGTTTTGTCCAATTTGATTAATTTAGTACAATGGTGAACTGATTCTATCAATTTAACTATAATAATTTGTTTGTGAAAGTCAAAACCATTTGGCCTATATATATATATTTCTGTTTTTTCTAATATGGAATAAAAATAAAGCATAGATACTTTAAAACAGTATTGCAGTTATTAGAGGCATTCTCTCCTGTTTATTTGAAAATATCAACTTTTTTCCAAAAAAAGAAGAAATTTAGAATTGGGAGAGATATTTTCATAAAAATAGCACAAGTTCATTGTAATGTAACTAGTAAGTAATACTTTATAAAATCCTACTTCACTGTTAAGAGAACTTCACTTGCTCAGTAATTTTTTAAAAAAATGTATTTCAGGCTGTCACAAGTTTTCCTATGAAAACAAAACAAAATTAAAGACAGAAAACCAAACCTATCCACTATTTTTAGATGAATTGTTAAGACCTATATTTCATATCAATATCCAAACTCTGTGGGGTAACAAGCATTATATGCACAATGCAGTAGATGTCACAGGAGAGAGAGAGAAATACAAACACATGTTTACAGAAAATAAAATGATACCGCGGCTCTGGGAAAAGTGGTAAGAATAAGGAAGAGACTAAAATAATTTTGGCTTGATGCTGCACAGAATAATAGAGGGCAGAAAGGAATTCTGGGAAGCTTTCAAGACCCTGTTATTATTCCCTACAATAGAGTTCCAATGGTCCTTATAGCATCTATTTCCTGCCCGACTCTATCACAAAGGGATTGTACACAGCAAAACTACACATCCAGTGATTTGCAATTCCCCCTCCTTGACTAACATCTGTTACTTATACAGTGGTTGAATAGATGTCACTTCTAGATTTTCAATTCATAAGCAAAAAATTATATGTATTGTTAACCAGTGAGATCAATAAGAGCATAAGAATATAAGCAATGGATCCTTGGCCCATCTAGTCCAGCAGTCTGTCCTCACAGTGACTTTCGGAGGCAGTCACACAGTCATCAAGGTCCCCATTACTTCTGTGAATTGTTCAATATTTTTTTGAAGCAGCCATGCTGGTAGCCAGCACCACTTCTTATGGTAGTGAATTCCAAATGTAAATTTGCTTGTTGTGGAAAAAAATATTTTTATTTCTCTTGATTGCTCTAGAACTTAATTTCATCGGGTGACATCTGGTTCTCACATTTTGAAATGGAGAAAATACTTATCCTAGTCCATTTATTCATGCCATGCATAAATATGCCTGTGAATATGGCAGAAGGGACTTATGTCTATGTATATAGATGTAGATAGATATAAATCTCCCATACCTCTGGAATTAGCTTGAAAACAAACAAAACCTGCAATGGAATTAACATTCCAGGAATGGTTCCATCCTTACACTTGACTCAATGTTCAATATTTGGAAGCTTATTATATCTTTTGGTTAATTCTATACCAAGGTTCAGACAACATGAAACATGTAACACCACAGTTAAAATAACCAAGGTTAAAAGAGTACCTCTGGCTTAACACCAATTTCAGACATTGTCCATTTTGAATAACACAATAACATCACAAAAATACACTGTACAAATTAGCATTCTATCATTAGCAATAGCACTTAGACTTATATACCACTTCACAGTGCTTTACAGCCCATTCTAAGCGTTTTAGAGTCAGCATATTGCCCCCAACAATTTGGGTCCTCATTTTACCCACCTCGGAAGGATGAGTCAACCTTGAGCCTGGTGAGATTTGAACTGCCAAATTGCAGTCAGCTGGCAGTCAGCAGAAGTAGCCTGCAGTACTGCACTCAACCACTGCACCACCGCAGCTCATAAATGTCCTCACATTGAAGATGGGAAACTAAAGAGAATACATGCTAAAATCAACAAGTGAGTTATATTTAAAGTAAGCTGATCTAGCAACACCAATTTACAAATGAAAGTCACAGGATTAAGTCCATTTATTTTTTAAAAGTTTTGTAATTATATTTTTGTACTGGATATTTGAATGATTTCTGTTTTCCTAATTTCTTCTAGATAGAAAATACTAGCATGACATGAAAGTATATAAAGAAAATATAGAAGATGTTCTATATAGTTCATATAAAAAAAGGCTTACTTCTGAAACATCTACCCAATTTTGTTTAAATTTCTGGGCTTTTACTAATTTGGGCAATTTCTATTACTTAAGTGTTTTGTCTGGCTGGTAAATTAACCATGTGATTCCAACTTGTTGGGACACAAAAGCTGAATAAACATACTTTAATTATGCATATTCAGTTCATATATCATATGAACTGGCAAGCTTAACAGACAATACACTTGTGGGGTTTTTTTTCAATGAACATTCTGGATCTGCAAATAAGCAGAGTCTCATCTTACACCCTGGAAGAAGTTGATATGTAAATATAGCATATGGACCATGCTTAAAAATTCTCCTTTTGCCCTCATTATCTGTCATGGGCATTTAATCCTAATATATATCGCTCAAAGCATTTCTTTTTATCAAATTCCTGGATGCATATAAATCACGTTACTACAATTCTAAAATAATCAGAAAAACATTTTTAATTAACATATTTTTGTTAATTAAATTGGAGTATTGTAATCTAAAACATCTCTTGAAAAACTATCAATAGCTTGATGCGTTCATTAACATAATTTTATTTGAAAATTGTCTTATTAATGAGGTCTTGACAATTCCATAAAGGCAAGACTATGAAAATCAACAATTTAGAGAGAAAAACTGAACATATTGTCACTATTTTTAGATGAACAGGTAAGACCCATAATTAATGTCTGCTCTTTAGTGAAGAAAACAGATGCTTTCTTCACTATGTAATTAGTGAAATTAATGAATTCTAATGTTCCCATGCAAATGATTTCTTTATCTCTCAAATTAATCATTTCAGCGCCCAATATGTTATCAGGTCTTATCAGATTTACTGATATAGTATACCAAGCTTCAATTTTATCTACTATATTTATTAAGTCATTTTTCCTTTGTTGTCACTGCAGTGTTTTATAATAGCTCACTAGTTTATCAACATGTTGTTATGATACAAACAAAATAAGATGAGGAATTACATTTATTATAATTACATGTAATTGCAATTATGTAGTAATTAAATAAAAAGCCAAATACAGAATCTGAAAGATATATCGAGTGATTTTTAAATGTGGCTGAATCAATATGTGCAATAAAATGAATTCCCATAAGTTCTTACATAATGCAAAGTACTTTTCTACTTCAAATTATAATTGGTGAAGGAGGATCATATTTTTAATGCTGCATTGTGTCAAATGAATAGCAAGATTTGATGTACAACTTCTTGGTCCAGAAGGCAATGGCAGAAACTCCTACATGGACTATTTGTCCATATAATCCATTTAGAGGATTCATTCATTCATTCAAAAAATTTACATAGTCACCTATTTCACACAAGCTACTCTGAGTGGCAAAAAGAGTTTAGTATAAGAGAATTTTTTTTTGTAATAACTCTTGTGGGTGTATATTTTTAATCCCAAGAAAGAATATTTTATTGTTGTTTCTTTTTTTAACATAAGGCAGAAGGATAATTATTTTAATGTATAAAGTTCATTTTCATACAAGGAAACCAAATGGGATTTCTGAATCTCCAAGGATCACAGAATGATCTAAGATTAGGATTGGAATGAAATGCTGTTTATTAAACTGAGAAGATATCTTAGTGTAAATAATTTATTTATTTCTATAGTTGTCCATCTCAATAAGTGATTCCACGTGATACATATCATAGAAATATAAAACAAAACAATACAGAATGTATGTATGTATGTATGTATGTATGTATGTATGTATGCTGAGTAAAACTATTGTCATAGATTTTTAATATAGCCAAAAATGGTACCCTTAACACACCTGGACATGAAAACAGGTCTTCACAGCCTTACAAAAGAACAGTTGTGTCCATTGTCATCCTGGTTTCTGAAGTGAGCATTTCCCAGAAGACAAGGGCTTGGCAGAGAACCCTAGTCTCTCACTAGTCAACCATTCTTGGCTGATGGGACCCTAATGCACTGGCAACCTATGCAGCTCATGAAGTAGTTGTGTTATATGAGTTGAACATCCAATACCATTTACTACCCATGCAACCACATTTTGCAACAGTTGAATGTTCTGAATACTTTTCAAGAGCAGTCCCTAGTAGCATGCCTTGCAATAATCCAGATGAGAGGACATGAGGACAAACGTGCCTGTGAGCAAAGCCTTCTGGTCCAAGAGGTTTTGCCACTTTTTTGAAGGGAAGAGATTCTTTCACTGTTCACTATGTAAACATAGTGCCATATTCTTGGAAAAAAGGTATTTGAGCCATTATGAGTTTGGTAGTTGGAAAATTCAGTTCTTTTATAGAAATCACAATTTTGTATTATTCCTTTTCAGATAGTTTAGGTATTTTTTTTTAAAGCAAAAGGTGGAAATGCGAATGATATCTAAAAATAGGCAATATGCATCTGTGGTGTTTTATGGCTATAAAAATGTAAAAATTGTAAAAATGCTTACTATTTTATTTCAGGGATAAAAAAATATAAATTTTTATATAATATCTAAAAATAGGCAATATGCATCTGTGGTGTTTTATGGCTGTAAAAATGTTAAAATTGTAAAAATGCTTACTATTTTATTTCAGGGATAAAAAATATAAATGGATCTTAGCATATAAACACAATTGGGCCTGGAATTTCCATTCCATCCATTCATTCAGCAACATCATAACACTGAATGGTTGCTGAGCAAATGTCGTAAGTTAAGGACTACCTGTACAGCACAACATTAATTTTTCTTCATATTCAACTATCTTACATTTGGTTTAATTTATCTGGTGTATGCAAATAAAATCTAGAATAATTATCTTCATACTGGTTGTTTTACTATCTAATGCTTTCAAAGCCCATAAAAAGTATTCTGATTGTCTTATTGGGCTGAATCAAAGTTCAAGGGTATTAACATGTGTAAAGGACAAAAAAGAGAAGTGGCTAGGGGATAGATTTTAACTTTTAAGTAGCAAATGGATTCAGAATAGATTTATAATTTACAATGAATCAAAAGGAAAAAAACCCAACAACAATAGACTATAGCAAAAGTGGTGCAAATGTATCAGGCAGCAAATGAATAAACATTTGAGAAGATTTATTATTAGAAATTGCAATAAATTTTGAAAAGATGAATTGATTTAGTTAAAAGGTATAACTGACAATTTATTGGGTAGGAAGATGCATTATTTTCCAATTGTTATCCACCTATAGTAAAACTGATTTGTGTCTCATTGTATTTTATGGAAAAGGAGAGGGCAACTTTCAGTGATTTAGATTAAATGTATTAATCATAACCAGACACTGTGAACTATATATCTACTATTAAAGAAGATTTTTGACATTTAATTCTGTAGCAATATTTTGACTCTGTACCTCTCTTCCTAAATCTAATTCCTGCTACAGTTGGCAGATTTCTTCCTCTAAATTTTATGAGTCTTAAAGTAGTATTTTACCCATTCATGCGGTAAATAATGCAGGATTAGAAATATTTAGTGTTTTGTTTCTCTTTAAAGAGTAGAAATCCATCAAACCCAAAGAAGTTTCTGATTTCTTAAAACTGTAGTTTTAGCATGACCAATAACAGCTCAAATAAAATCCTTTTTAAAGAAAGACATTATTAAAAAGCATAGTTTTAAATTATATTCCTACACTTAAGAGTTGAAAGTCAAATATATCTATATCTATTTTTAACACACTAGAAATTAAAATAAAATCACAATCCAGACTAATAACTATACAAACACATACAATCATAAACAGACAAATGTGTATATATATATAATCTGTAAGCAAGTACAATGAGATATTAGAAAGAGACATGATGAATAAAAAAGAGCTAATGTGCATGTGAACTGGCTTGTGTGTGTCAAACAACTTTCCTTTCTCTTAATATTCTGTGTATGAAACAATTTTCCTTTTTTTCAACATGATCCACAACTAGAAAAACTAGGAAAATATTAATTATACTCCCTGCCTCTGCATTTTCTTGCACAGGAGTCATATTTTCTGGATTTCTATCAAGGTCCTTTTGGGACTATTGTTCATCCCCAAAATAATTGTTAGGAGCTTATCAATGGATTTGAGAAAGCCTATCTCCCACATCCTGCAGTGCGTATGAACATTGGGAGAACAACATACCTCCTGCATATCTCCTTTCAGCCATGGAGGCTTGACTGTTTTCTGAGATTGGCAAGTTTAGTCAGGCAAGTTTAGACTGTCTTCAGGAGTGAGAGATTGATCCATACCTCCTAATCCACTTGCTTCTTTGAATCACAAACTTCCCTTTGGTGTTCTTGACTGTTTATTTCCCTTCTCTGCCTCTCCTGAGTTTAATTTGTCTTTCCCAGGACCTTCCTAGTTTCCTTTGTACCTTTCACTGTCAAAAAAATATTCTTAAAATTGTTCACCTTTTCTTCCAATAAATGCACAAGCTTACACATGTGTTCATTTTATGGATTAAAATATTTTCTAACAGGTGATCTTCTATTAGGAAAAATAGAGATTCACAGTATGATATAGACCCTGTGGCAATCTTTTTCCAATTTTAATCTTAATAGAAAACACCAACATAATATACTTCTTGAACGTTCCTTGTCCTTCCCTCTCCCCCAACTTCACAGAATTTAAATCAATTGCAAGCTATACCATATTTAAGTACATTCTTGAAATTATTGTTCTATAATTAATAGAACCATGAGTAGTAACACTCTAATGCTATATAACAGATGGACTACACTGACCACCACCAGAAGTATTCAGTAATAAATAAATGATATTATAGCAAGAATGTCAGGATAGATACACCTCTCTCCACACTTCAGTTAATTTCTTTCATTTAAAAAAAATCACAGCCTAAGTCTTTATATTATAATATTATTATTTTAATTATGTTTTGATTTTTTGTAGATGCCTCTTGGAAATAGTTATACTTTCAAAGGCTACATATCAACAATTCCATTCTAACAGAAGAAACAAATTGGAACTTTCTACATAAATATATAATAAAGGCAGAATTGCCAGCAATGAGGCATATAGATTTTATCTTCTCCAGAATCTGACTAATATCTTCACTTACACTTTTGATCAACAAAACGAAACGAAACGCACACACACATACATAAAATCTTGTACCTCTTCACTCCTTTCCTGACCCACTTAGTTGAGTTCTTAGGATGCACGAACACTGTAGAAGGATTTATTTACATTGCTATTACATCATATGTACCTACTACATCATACGTAATCTATTACATCATATGATTTAATCAAGCTGAACAGAAGTGCATGGTTAAGGTTATGTGCATTGCTATGGGCATCGCTATGCAGTTTATGATTTGGCCCTTTCTTCAGATGAAACCTCATCAGAAAGTATGTCCTTTTCCCTTCCTCCCTGTCCTTTCTTCTTTTCATAGGCACTGAGCAACTGTTCCTATAAAGGCTTTGCAAACTCATCTGTGTTAAAAGTAAAAGAACAGGTCATCATCTCAATTCTGTTCAAAGAGTTGCATTTGCAGTATCCTATTTAGCTCAGGGAATTAATCTTTCTAAAAGCACTTTTGCTTTCAGTGTAACAGTCTAATAGCAGTAATTACTTCTTGTTCAGCATTACCAGATGTCACAGGCATTAGATTCCTCCTTTTGTTATTGGTTTTCAGCATTTTTAAGATTGCTTTTGAACTTTCTTCACTGATAACTAATAACTTTATGTCTTCTGTCGTGACAGGTCAAATTTTCAAGGCAAATCTATTGGGTGTGTCTATAGTGTAGGGAGTATAGGCTGCTTGTACAGTAGGAAATCAGCTATACTGAAGTTATTCTTCATCCTTCTTTAAATTGCATGAAGCAGCAATGTACATATTAATAATATTACAAGCTTAATACATATGGGAAGAGAGATGGGAATTTTTATCAGAATGAAAATTATCCACAAAAATACTTTTCCTATCAAATTTACAAAGAAATCAGAATACCCCCACCAGTCTAACATTTCTAAAGTGAATAGTAGTAATTTGTTATACAAAAAATTACGTAAAAAAGCATAAATTATCCAGCTTTCTGAAAATTATTTAATATAAGTAATATTTGTATGCAACATACATACATACATACATACATACATACATACAGTAGGATGTATTTTCCAGGAAAAAGATAATATTTCAACTATTAAGATCTCATATCAGAAAACAAATCTTGACTCTTCCCATTTATTTACATATACACAAACATACATTAATGTATGCATATACATACATACACGGCACATTCCCATCAATTGAAACTTAATCACCTTTTTCACAATTTAGAGGAGAAATGCAGTTTTTAGTTTGGTTAAGTCATGTGTCATCAATATCATGAACTTAATCTATCAGTTGTAATAGCACCTATAAAATACTAGAATGAGATTGCAATAAGCCTAGAAAATGGGCTATGTTCAAGCAAGCAGTGAACCAAAAATAAAAATACGGAGATCTGTAACCAGCAACTAGACACCATTCATCTGATTCATTACCTCTAAAGACAAAGTTCACAGGCCAAGGTCTTAAAGTAGATTTAACCCAGAACTGCTACTCTTGCACAAGGAAAGATACAATTTCATACAGTTAGCCAAACTAATTTTCACAAAAGACTTTTTATACTAACCAAAGGTCATGTTTATCAAGCATACATGTAAAAATCACATGTACATTAATATTAGTCTAACATTTCAAATAAACTTGACAGATTCAAGCTTTTTTTCCTGTTTTCAGATTTTATCTACTACAGCAGGATAATTTTTAGTTTCCAGAACAAAAGATGGTTTTGTTCTGAATAACAATGAAGGTTGAAATTAGGTTTCTCCAAATCTGTCTATAGTATTTGATACATTGCATTCTACTGATCAAACCTTTAAACATTTGAGGGTAAAAGATACATGGATTTCCCAGAATTAGAGGTAAGCAGGTCATCTATACTACAGAATTACAAATACAGAAGTTTGAGACAATTGCTAAATACATTTGTTAACAAATATGCTAACTGCTAAATAAATACGCTAAACAAATAAATATTGTCTATCACATCATTTCATCACATCATCATTTAATATAACTACTTTTTGTATTATGGATTTGTACAGTTTTGAAAAAAGTCGACTATTAAAAATGGCAGGAGAATCAAATGTTACTGTAAGTTAATTGCTTTATACAATTGTTTGCAGACAGTTGATACTGGCATATGGTTTAATTTAGTAAGAAATTGTGGCTCACAATAAATTATGAGAACCAGCTCACCATTGCAGTTGTGTTTCCTGTTACCTTTTTGATGTTCCTGGCTGGCATTCCATGAAGATGACTAAGCCTTGTCTGAAAATCTAGAAATAAAATTACAGCTCAATTAATATATAGTAGTATACACTTATAAAGGGACAATCTACTACAAGGGCATAAAAGGAAATGTGCAATTATTATCTAGACAAGACAACAATCTCCTTATATATAGTATGTAGGTTTCAAAGGAATTGTCAATGACAGATTAAACAGTTGGACTACTACCCTGCATATCACACATGCTTTCCTAAATTCTATCCTTAAATTGCAGAGAAGAACAATAAAGATGTTTAGGGGACTGGAGGCTGAAACATATAAAGAACGGTTGCAGGAACTGCGTATGTCTAGTTTAATGAAAAGAAGGACTAGGAGTGACATGATAGCAGTGTTTCAATATCTCAGGGGTTGCCACAAAGAAGAGGGAGTCAAGTTATTTTCCAAAGCAGCTATATAGCTACAACAGCTATGATGACAGATGTAAACATTTTCTTATTTACATTTATCTAAAAATAAAATATGGCAAATCTCTACTCCAATTTTAACAAGTTGCATTATCAGACATACATATTCATATACATGTTATATGAAATTTACTTGTACTATTGAATACATAATGCTATCACATTTGGAATGTTGGAATCATTCCAAAATTGGAAACTTGATAATTATATATATTTATAAATCACTCTCTTGAAGGTAGTTATATCATCGTCCAAGAGATGAATAATCAGACAAGGCACAATTAGATTGTTTACTGGATTGCAATTTTTAAAAAAGTTATAAAAGGAAAAAAGTGAAATAGAGTATTTGTATAGATGGAACTTTTGAGAAGTCTTCATTTTCTTTTAATAATTTTAAAAGGAATAAATGAATAATAAATAATTCAATAAATAAATGAATAAATAATAACTAGGGATTTCTTACTCAAACTCTTTCAAATTTTAAATACTCCATTTCAAGTCTGAAATGCCTCGCTTCAATTGCAAAATAGCTGTTTCAAGTGTAAAACAACCTATCACTGGGAAATATTTCAAGCTCAGTTACAAACTTGAAATAGAACTGTCTCGAACTTTACGCTCTTTTAAAATGAAGAGTTTTGAATTAAACAAGGGTTTGAAATAGAAACTGTTCATTTTCTTAGTAATAGACCATCCTGAAACCAGGATGAATTGGCACAAAATATCAAAGAATCTCATGGTGCATTGAAAACTAATTTTACTGTGGACCATACTTCATTTTATCAGGTGTGGATTCCACAAGGTCCTTGCCATATTTACTGTAAGACAGCAGCACTGCTGTCTTCTTAGAAGTTGGCTCTAGTTATTACTTCAGAATATAAACATATCACACTGTTATTTAAGGACTGAAAACTGATTTTGGCTTTTTCCCAGTTACTACTTATGTATTATCAAAAACTTAAAAAAAGAAAAAGCTAGTTTTAACCAGAGAACACAATGGGAAATGTATAGAGGAGAAGGGAGGAATGAGATCTAGAATATTGAATAATGTTTAGAAAGTATTGGAGATAGCATACAGAATTGTAAGGGGAGGACACAATCAGCCCAAACTATGTCCCTTTCTCTTCCATAAATACCTGAACTTTTGACAATGAAACTCCAACCCCAGTTGGGATCCAAATACCTTTACAATATATAACAAAGCAAGCTTTAGACTGGAATAAAAAAAGATAAGTTGATTGCAGACTTCAAATTCTATTAACAATATTTAATTTAATACAATTCTAATTCAAAGCAGTCTTTTAAAAGTTACTGACCTCTCTTGCCTGAATGTGACATAAGTGGGAAGCTGCCTGTTAAAATACTTTCAAAGATGGGATCAGGCATCTCTTTCTCCAGTCCTGCTGAATCTTCCTTTTCCCACCAAGGAATAATTCCAGTAATCCCACAGGCACCTCCAGGTTCACTTTCATGGAACCAGTCACTTTGCTCATCATCACCTATAAGAAACATTTCACATGTTTTTCAGACATACTGAAGTTTGTTATCCTCCCAAATGTTTCATCTGTAATAAGAATTATTTCTTCTTTCTCTTCTATATTGTTATTTTCTTTGGCAGCAGAACTCTTTGGGATTTCTCATTTACAAGCATGAGATTCAAAAGAAATAAAATTCTATTTGTGGGTCATTTAAAAATCTGAGAAATAATTTAAAAACCAAACAATTATATTTCACTTAGTGTGGTTTCAACATTAAGAAAATAAACTATAATCCCATATGGGAATTTTTTAAAAAGTATAAATCTGTGGAATTAGTTATTTGCAGATTATGATACATAATTAACTTAATTTTATGATTTGTGTGGTACATAAAAGGAAACAATCATAAACAAGGTATGTCCAAATAAACTTAATTTTATTAAGATTAATTAAGAAACAAGTTTTGAAAAAGTTATTTTCAAATGAAGGATGACAGCTTCACAGAAATATTGACCATCCAGGGTAATAGTTCATAGAAACTAAAAATTCAAAAGAAAATCTCAAATATGCCGTTCACAAAATTATTTGAAATCTTTGTTAGAGTGCCCTAAAGTTATTCTTCATTTTCCATATAGCTAGAATGATACAACTGATCAAAAGGGTGGGTGATGTCAGAAATACCAACTTGGAACTGTAGCCACTTGAAGCAAGGATTTGTTTTAGCTTGGGTGAAAATTTTCAGAATCACCATGAGGAATTAAGACCTGGACTGGACATATAATAAAGACTCTAGCTCCTGTCTTTCAACTTCAATATTTGAAGTTACCCATCCTCTCAAAAGAATTCATCCCATGGTCTGTCTGAATACATCTGAGAAAGTACTTAATGATTTAGATGCAGCTCGATCAAATCTCTTTTCCGATATTTATATCCAGATTTCCTTTATCTTTTGTTTGCTTGTTTTCTTTTCTTCTTTCTTTCTTTCTTTCTTTCTTTCTTTCTTTCTTTCTTTCTTTCTTTCTTTCTTTCTTTCTTTCTTTCTTCTTCTCCTTCCTTCCTTCTCCTTTCCCACACATATAGATTGGATAAAACCAGGCGTAATAGCAGTAATTGTGAGAGGGATCTTGGAGTCTTAGGGACAATCAGCTAAATATGAGCCAGAAATATGAGCAGCGGCAGCCAAAAAAGCCAATGCAATCCTAAATTGCATCAACAGAGGGATACAATCAAGATCAAGTGAAGTACTAATACCACTCTATAAAGCCTTAGTAAGACCACACCTAGAGTACTGAATCCAGTTTTGGTCACCACACTGTAAAAAAGATGTTGAGACTCTAGAAAGTGTGCAGAGAAGAGCAACCAGGATGATTAGGAGACTGGAGACTAAAACATATGATGAACAGTTGCAGGAACTGAGCATGGATAGTCTAGTGAAGAGAAGGACCAGGGCAGACATGATAGCAGTGTTCCAATATTTGAGGGGCTACCACAGAGAGGAAGAGGTCAAGCTATTTTCTAAAGCACCTGTAGGCCAGACAAGGAATAACAGATGGAAACTGAACAAGGAGAGATTTAACCTGGAAATAAGGAGAAACTTTCTGACAGTGAGAACAATCAACCCATGGAACACCTTGCCCTCGCAAGTTGTGGGAGCGCCATCACTTGAGACTTTCAAGAAGAGATTTGACTACCATTTGTCAGAAATGATGTAGGGTCTTCTGCTTGGGCGGGGGCGGGGGTTGGACTAGATAATCTACAAGGTCCCTTCCAACTCGGTTAATCTAATCTAAACTGTAAAAGTTATCCTTAATATAAAAGAGATGATACAACAATTCAGGGGTTTTTGGCGTCCAGCACAATGGAGATACAGATAACACCAAAGTTAGAACTGCAGTTTTCTTCCTGGAAGAAGAAAGGAAGTAATTTTTGCCACTTCCAGTTTCTGCCTGCAATCTTACCAGCCACATTCTTCCACATTTATTTTGAAAACGTTAATGTGCAAAATGGGAGTGGGACAGAATTGAGTAAAATTGTATCTGATTGCTTTTGCTGTTTTTGCTAATTAAATAATATATACTGATGCTAGGGGAAATTAGAAGGTCTGTGCCCAGAAAAGGTATAGGCTGTGCACCCTATCCAGCCTGGCACCTAGCTAGTTGCTAACTAGGTAGAAAAATTCTCCTGGTACCTTACGAAACTTAGTGAAGAAACAATAATCCTAAAATCTCAGTAACTATACACACACATCACAGTAAGTCAATACTAAACATTTTGCATGCAAATGCAATCAATATTTCTTTTGCCTGTGCTTTATAATTTTTAATAGTTATTCACTGGTAGAGAAGTACTCTTGATCAACTAGAGAGAGAGAGAATTGCCATCTTCGATAGTTCAGTGTGCACAGAACATAAGTAACCCCACCTTATCACAGAGAATGAATAATATTGAATGTTCATTGATCACAACTAAACACAGAAACTCCTATTTATTACAACAGTCTTAAATCAAATATATTATCTTTGAAATTAATTCTTTGGGACCATGAAACAATAAATAATTTACAATGTATATGTCTCTAAACTCAGTTGTAGTGAAGCAGAAGAGAACAATTGGATTAAAGTATACTTAATGAAATTATAAAAATAAAACAATGTTTGTATCAAAACCCAACAAACTGGATTTTCTATACAATGTTTTTAATCAAAAAACAAAAACTAGGATATTGATTATCTGCTTATGTAGTATACAAACACTTAACTGGATACATTTCTTAAAATGTTTCAGTACCTTGTCTTCCCTCATCATTGGTAAACAAACCAGCATCACTACTGCTGAGGCTGCTGGATTCACTGTGATAATAGGGAAAAAGAAAAGATCAGAAGTACAATTGATATCTCAGTCATAAAATTTTAAACAGGCAAGATTGCACTCAGATGAAACTTAAGCCTTAACAAAATCTAAAAGAAAATAGGATATTATTTTAAAAAGAAAGAAAGATCAAACTGCAAATATCACGGTTCCATTAACTACAGAATGTATTATTTTTGGCACATAAAACCACAGGAATCTAATGGGACCTTGACAGTAAGCCAGATGTGACTGCAATGAGGTGATGATACAATTGACGCATTTTATTATCTGCTTCCATCAAAGGCTCACTGTTCTTTTCTTATGCTGTGCTATTCAGCTTGATCCTAAAATCATTGCTCACTTTAAAAAAAAGGAAGAAAAAAAAAGGGGGGGGGAGAGAATTTGAATCAAAACTATTTCAGCTTTTGGATGCATGAAAAATAGGTATCGCACGACTGAATACCCATTCTTAATATTTGGAAATATTATGGGCCTACCTCATAAATGTTCATTGCAATTCTATTATTTAATTAAAAAAGAAGAGCTTTTGTACAATGATGTCTTTTAAATCAATGTAAAAGGTCTCTTGAAAAAACAAGAAAAAAAATCAATATAACAAAAAAGTATAATTTCTGCTACTTTCTAATTTGTTTCTTATAATGTATTTTATATTCATTACTCAAATGTTTGCATGTATAAGTAAAAATGTAGAAAATTATGTACAAATGTAGATTTAATATTATGAACATTTAATATTGTAAAACAGCACCAGGATTCAGAATGCAATCAATGTCCAAATATTTCTAATATTCTGTAGGAAGTAGTCCTGAGTTTTAAAACTTATCAAAATATCACTGCTAATGAACTAGTGTTTCATACAAATTATTATTCTAAAAGATGCAAAGTAAAATCCCACAATAACTTGAAATACACTTATTTGGAATTTAATTGTAACCAACAAAAAAGGACTTTTTAACATTTGCAGTAAATTTTCACTTTTTTACAGCTGAGGTTAATTCCCATCTATTTATAAATCCTAAGGAGAATAATTATACTGTATCAATATGTTGATACTGTATAAATTTTGAACTTAGTCCACAGACTTAGTATCAGTAATTTAATACAAATTAATCCAGTAATTTAATCCAGTAATCCTATATTTTAATTTTTTAAACAGTTCTTAACTTTGTTATTTAAACTTCTTTTAAAGTTATATCTTTGAATTAGGTTATCTCATAGATTTTTAGCAATTTTGGTGCCTAATTTCTCTGATGGTTTGGTTTTTTTTAAAGTATACTTTTGAACTTTTAAAACTGTAACTGTTCTATCATTATTGTTGTATGTACACTGAGAGCTTATGCACTGGAGACAAATTCCTTGTGTGTCTAATCATATTTGGCCAATAAAGAATTCTACTCTACTCTGTATTGTACACAACTGGATGCTTAGTTACTTTACTTACCCAAATTGCATAAGAAATGCTGTGAGCTTCATCAATTCTGGTAAAGATTTGGAAGTTATTGTTAATAATCCTAAAAATTCATCTGTGTTCAGTAACATTCACCTCTCCAGAAATAGTTTTAATGGTAAATTAGAAATTGGTATAATCTAGGCCTGTAGGCAAGCAAGTCACAATTGTAACCAGGAAAAAAATCTGATCATAGCTAAAAGGGATTCAGCAATCATCCAATCATCACATCTAGCCAGAACTGAAATGCAATGCTGTCTGCAATAACAAGGATTGGACTTAAAAAGAATCAAAGTTTTCCAATGCCAATTTGCTTAATAAGTGTGTAATTGTGCAGTCACATGACTGCATCTATCACAGTAACTGCTGGTTTTCTCTGTTGGTGCTAATTTATAATGTTCATAAGCGGTACTTTGGTTTTTATGTATGTTAAAAATTCTTTTCAATATTTCAGTGCATCAAGAGTCCGCCACTTATCTAGGAGAGCTGTTATCAAAAGCAGAACAAGAACAATTTTGCCATGAACAAAAATCAAATTAGAAATGTCCTTTATAAATGCCTATGGAGTTTTTTTAATTAAGATTTTAAGGAAGCCCTTTCAAATTTCTTCCAATGGTTCTTTTAAGTTTTCTCCATACAATTATTTAGCCATTTTATTGTATACAACAGTTAGGCAATAGTGAAAATTGTTTACAACAAGTTAACCTATTGATCCATTTACCTCTGTTAGTGCAGAGATTAGTTTACATTGGTTTTCAAGGTTTCAGACAGATCTTTTTTTCCAACTACTATTTAAATAGTCAGGAATTGAAATGGCTTGCCAAGTACATACTATTTCCAATCTGTTATCAGTTGTTATATGTTTCCCATGCTAAAGGAAGAGGAGGCAAATGTTTCAGTAAATAACTGCAACTATTGTTGGATTAAAGTTCTCAACAAATAAAAGGCATTGTACTAAAAGGGAAAAGCATTAGCAAGAACATAGAAATAGTGTTGTATGAACTCTATTCATATTGGAAAAACACAAATTATTAATTACATATATAGTAACATTACATATATAGTATCACTGACCCCTGTAACTTACTTACAAATTAGGCCAAATAGGATAGGATTGCACAGGAGTTGTACTTTTTGTAATAAAAGATTTAATGCAGAATGGCAAAAAGACTTTAAACAATTTTAAATAGTTCATCTTTGGCAGTATACTACAGAATTCTAAAGCAAAATATAACACTTTAACATAAGAATAGCACCACAATAATCTAAATTTCATAATTAAAAGAAAAACTGAAAACAACCTGTCACTCATATTTTCATCTGAGCCCTTTTGCTCTTCATACTCCATTTTATCCTTGTTCACAGGATTGATTTCATCATTCTCTATGACCACGCCTTCATCCAAAATGTCTGGGCCTTGCCTATTTGCTGCTAGCTTTCTTTTTTTAACTTTACTTTTTGATAGTTCCTGATGGGAGCAAGATTTGTTGTCGTTGTCCATTTCCTGGTCCTTAATGTTGCCTTGTTGGGGCAACGTAATTTTGTTTGTTATTTCAGAAGGTAGATCAATTGCCATTCGTTTCACCTTTCGACGTCTACGCAGAGTCCTATTACCTAAATTGTCAACGGCTAGATCAGGTTCATGCCAGAGAGGTCTTTTGCCTCTTAGGTTATTTAAATTTGAATTTGGTCTGCGTTTTGCAACCAACAGTTGGTCATCAGAATCACTATGGTCTTTCTTATTAGCAGCATAGTTCTCTCTATAATCCTTGTTTGGCTCTTCAAGGCTGGAATCAGAACCTTCACTTAAACAATATCCAGTCTCCCAGGGATGATGTGAATTAAATGAACGTCTTTTCCTTCCTCTTCTCTTTCGAGCCTGGCGTTTTAGAAGACATGAGATACTGCGAGAATGATCACCCGTATCTGCAAAGCCACCTCTTGCTTGCTCTGAACTTTCTTCCAGTGCAGAGACTAGATCATGAACTAGTTCCTCCATAGTCTTACTAAAATGCCTGTAAATAGCAAAAAAAATTTTTTAGTTAATTAGTATCTTGTTTTAGCAAAGTGAAATAACTATTCCTTCCCTCATAAGGTATTTGAAGATATTAGAGGAGATAGCATCTTTGCTCGCTTATGTGGTGCTTTGGAATTGGTGGCACTATACTGTAAGCATTTTTTGCCCTAACCATTTTTTGGATGGTAAGTAAAATAGAAACAATCACCTACCCACCTCCATATCAGACATTTATGCTTATGCAAAGCCCTACAAGACCAAAGCAGTATCTTGCCTTTGTCTGAGTCTCAGGGAAAGAAATATAATAGAGCATTATAAATTGTGAAAAGCTGTGCAGAATTTACTTGTCTTAGTTCTACTTTTTCAAGAACAAGAGACAGACAGACAGACAGACAGACAGAGAGACAGACAGGCATCCATCCATCCATCCATCCATCCATCCATCCATCCAAGCTTGTTGGGAAGTAGGAAAAGGAAGGATTCAGTAGTCATCATAGATAACAAGAGCCAAAAAAATGTTAACACAATGTCTCCATAATAAAATATCACAAAATAATTCTTATGATGCTTCATGTTTCCTTAACATGAAACTTAAAACTTGACAAAAACATAACACACAATAACATTAATAGAACAATCTATTTAACTGGTAAGGTAAAAATTTAGCACAATGATTAATTAAACAAACAAAACTTTGTATGCTATAATTGCATTGACTTATAGTGAAAATTAGAAAGGCATTCAAAACACAAATACAGAAAACAGAATAGTTTAGTTTTATTTTATTCTAAGAGATTATATGAAAAATGTAATTTACACATGTTATTACTAATCTATAAAACAATGAGTTTACAGGTGAAACTCGAAAAATTAGAATATTGTGCAAAAGTTCATTTATTTTAGTAATGCAACTTAAAAGGTGAAACTAATATATGAGATAGACTCATTACATGCAAAGCAAGATAGTTCAAGCCATGATTTGTCATAATTGTGATGATTATGGCTTACAGCTCATGAAAACCCCAAATCCACAATCTCAGAAAATTACAGTATTAAATGCAATCAATAAAACAAGGATTGTACACAGAACAATATCGGACCTCTGAAAAGTATAAGCATGCATATGTACTCAGTACTTGGTCTGGGCCCCTTTTGCAGCAATTACTGCCTCAATGCGGCGTGGCATGGAAGCTATCAGCCTGTGGCACTGCTGAGGTGTTATGGAAGACCAGGATGCTTCAATAGTCACCTTCAGCTTTTCTGCATTGTTCCATCTCATGTCTCTCAACTTTCTCTTGGCAATACCCCATAGATTCTCTATGGGGTTCAGGTCAGGCGACTTTGCTGGCCAATCAAGCACAGTAATCCCACAGTCATTGAACCAGGTTTTGGTGCCTTTGGCAGTATGGGCAGGTGCCAAGTCCTGCTGGAAAATGAAGTCAGCATCCCCATAAAGCTCATCTGTGGAAGGAAGCATGAAGTGCTCCAAAATCTCCTGGTAGACAGCTGCATTGACCCTGGACTTAATGAAGCACAGTGGACCAACACCAGCAGATGACATGGCTCCCCAAATCAACACAGACTGTGGAAACTTCACATTGGACTTCAAGCATCTTGCAGTGTGTGCCTCTCCATTCTTCCTCTATTCTTCCTCTGGGTCCTTGGTTTCCAAATGAGATGCAAAAGTTGCTCTCATCAGAAAAGAGGACTTTGGACCACTGAGCAACAGACCAGGTCTGGTTTTCTTTAGCCCAGGTAAGATGTTTCTAATGACATTTGAAGCCCATGTCCAGGATCCGTCTGTGTGTGGTGGCTCTTGATGCACTGACTCCAGCCTCAGTCCACTCCTTGTGAAAGTCCCCAACACTTTTGAATGGCCTTTTCCTGACAATCCCCTCCAGGCTGTGGTCATCCCTGCTGCTTGTGCACCTTTTTCTTCCACATTTTTCCCTTCCACACAACTTTCTATTAATGTGCTTTGATACAGCACTTTGGGAACATCCAACTTCTTTTGCAATTACCTTTTGAGGCTTTCCCTCCTTATGGAGGGTGTCAATGATGGTTTTCTGCACAACTGTCAGGTCAGCAGTCTTTCCCATGATTGTGTTTCCTACTGAACCAGACTGAGAAATCATTTAAAGGCTCAGGAACCCTTTGCAGGTGTTATGGCTTAATTAGTTGATTAGAGTGGGACACTTTGAGCCTAGAATATTGAACAATATTCTAATTTTCTGAGATTGTGGATTTGGGGTTTTCATGAGCTGTAAGCCATAATGATCACAATTATGACAAATCACGGCTTGAACCATCTTGCTTTGCATGTAATAAGTCTATTTCATATATTAGTTTTACCTTTTAAGTTGCATTACTGAAATAAATGAACTTTTGCACGATATTCTAATTTTTCGAGTTTCACCTGTATTTACTTGATTTATAATCTGCTTTTCCAAGACTGTAAGGCAACTTACATGGGGATCTCCTTTCATTTTAAATCCACAACATGAATATCTTTACATAGTCATTCTATATATATATAGACCAAATACATTCAATTTAGTTTTTCCTTAATCATAGAGTTTCATCATTTAAAATATGTATTTTGCTATCTGTTATCCATGTTGCTAGGCTGGACAAATGTTTTTGACAGCAATCATAAACTATGACTAACATTTAAACTAGCTAATAATGTGCTTTTCAGACCACAAAAATCAGTTACATCTATATTTTACCCTCTAAATGGCATAATCCAAGAAAAACACAAGAGAAATGAGGTAGGGCTGCAGGATAGTTTTTTATAACGTTCTTAATTATAATGAAAGAACAATACAATGTAAAATCAGTATGAGCATAAATCAACTGTGAAAACCATGTAAATTTAGTTGAAATACCCTCTATTTGCAGATACCCCATTATCCATGCAGTCTTATTTTTCAAACCTGATGTCTGCTGTAGTTTGTGCAAGTAATGACATCATTTGAAAAAAATTGGTAAAGTATATGTTTATGAGATATAGCAATAAGCACTGTGAGTTACTCAATGCCATATTTTTGATTCCAATTTGATCTCTGAAGGTTGCCAAGAAATCCCATTAAAATCACTTTACAAATGGATGCAGGAAATAGACTCGCTTATCTGTCTCTTAAAAATCCAGCTTGAATTATATTGATGATATTCCATCAGCTGACAGAAAGCTGTTACATGCTGAAGTATAAAAGGAATGCTGAATAACTGTAACCAAAATTCTGATCTGCTTGGCCTTTTGTAAGGCCTTGAAGATCTGGCTTTGAGCCTGGGCCCAAGGCCCAGAGGATATGAAGGGTCATGTTTCCTAACTATATTGATATCTAAGTTGATTTTTTTCATGAGGGAAATGTGCAGTCATGAGGAAATGTGTAGTCTAGAAATATAAATAAAAATATTAAATTTGTATTATACTGTAATTGTTTTAACTGTTTTATGTTCATTCACCACCAAGAGTCATTTACTTGTGATGGGTGGCCATAGAAATGTAATAAATAAAAATATGAAGTCATATAATCTTCTAGTGATTTGCTAAATGTTCAGCATCTTATTCTTTTACCTATTTATTTTACCCAAATAAAAAATTCAGCTTTATGATACTTTGTTACACCTAATGAACTTCACTCAAGGATTGTATAGTTCAGTGATGGCTAACCTTTTCCACGTTGCATGCCAAAAGTGTGTGCACATGCGTACGCACGTCTGCCTGCGCCCATGATGGAATGCGCATGCGACTCCCCCGCTCCCCTGCGCATGCGACCCCTGCACTGCATGCCTCTGCATATGTGCAATCGTCTCTGCATATGTGCACGCATGCATGGCAGATACCTGACAATCAGCTGGCTGGCAGGGGGTGCATGCACAGTGGGGCTCTTCCGGGTGACCTCTCATGTGCTGGCAGAAGTGGCTCTGCGTGCTACTTCCGCCATGCATGCCATAGGTTCACCATTACGGGTATATTTCATCTTTACTAGGCTTTTTACATCATAGAACTGCATGAAAATTCAGGGTATATAATTATAAAAACACAAGGAAAAATATATTTTAAAATGTGTTTCAACTGAAGTCAGAGTCTTTTAATTTCTATATTGTATATTGTTTAAAAAACAGAGTGAGGAAAAGCTATTCTATTTTTAAAGTAGAGAACTATCTAACAAATTACTTGACAGAAAAACAAAACACTCCTCTTTCCAATAATTACCTCTGGAAAGGAGGTGGTTTGTCTTAATGTTTGTTGAGAAAATGGTGTGGAAAATAAACAAAGGAGCAGGATACAAATCACTGCAAGCAAGCATTGCTGCTTAAAAAGTAGATACTTTTGAAGAATAGCCTGAAAAGTGTGCATGCCTTGAATATTAGATTAAAAATTACTACTGCCTGGGAGAAGCTGTTTTTAAACTGTTTTTCTTTTTTTTCAATTCACTTAGGTCTTCTCATGCCCACAAATCCAGCTTTGATTTTCTGTAATTTCTTTTCTTCTACAGTTAATATTGTTCCATATCTCATAGTATATTATATCCTTTACTTGATATTTCTGCTTGTAAGTGTACAAATGTTCTCTGTACGTGCATGTATTTGAATGTATGACCGATGTTTACTATACACAAATGTCTATGGAGATCTTAGTCATCCAGCTCATGGTTATTTCAGAGGTGCTTTTTCAAGAGGCAACTGGACTTTGTTTTGTCTTTGAAGACTTTTTGCTTTTCATCCAAGAAGCTTCTTCAGCTCTGACTGGATGGTGGGGAATGGAAGGATTTATACTCCTTGAAGACAGCTGGTCATTTGCATTCTTTTATCGGGTTGTTAAGGTCACCCGGAGGTTTATCTGTGTCAGAACAAACACATCAGGACTAGACTCAGCAGTCCATCTGCATTTAAAGACAAAGGCCACTCTTTTGAAGACAAGGAGGACCACTGGTTTCAAAGAGAGGTCAAAGGGGCCATCTATGTCAAAATTGAACAACCCTCTCTCAACAGAGGGGGAGGGATATGACATCATCTATCTCCAATCTACAACACAGTCCTTTCAACAGTTCCAAGAAGGCTCCACACCCATTTGCACCATTCAGGTGACCCTGATGACACAGATAAACTTCCAGGTGGCCTCAATGACTTGCTAAAAGAATGCAAATGACCAGCTGTCTCAAGGAGTGTAAATTCTTCCATTCCACACCATCCAATCAGAGCTGAAGAAGCTTCTTGGATGAGAAGTAAAGCATTTTCAAAGAAAAACAAGAAAGCCCAGTTGCCTCTTGAAACACCTTTGAGATATACACAAACGGAAGATAAATTAAGCAAGTTGACCAACCAAGACCACACCAAGAATAAGGTATGGATTACTCTGGGAAATCTCAAAGAAATTTAGGATAATGTCTAATGAACCAAAGGCCTCTCTTGCATTGGTTGAATGTCAATGTTATGAGACCACCATCCTGAGAACACTGAACAACAATGGTATGTGAGTGTGTAGCAGGATTGCAAGAAGAAAGAAAATTGCTGCCCATCTACAGTTTATGGAAGACCATGCATATAAGCCAGAAGCCTATTAAGAATATTCTGTGGATGGATGAGATCAAAGTAGAACCTTCTTGATTAACTGAAAAGGGTTATATGTGGTTAAAGGCAAACATTGGATTCCTGCATAAGAGCCTTATTCTATCTGTGAAATGTGATGGCAGTATCATGGTTTGGGTCTACTTTGCTGTCTCTGGATCAGGATGGCTTGCCATCATTGATAGACTATGAAGTCTGAATGGTACCAGAAAATTCTACAGTTAAGCGTCAGGTTACTCTGTTCATGAACATAAGCTTAAGAGAAAGTGTGACATACAGCAAGATGATCCAAAAGAGACAAGTCATGCAAACAAAGGATGGTTAAGGTTAGCGTTAAACAAGTTTTAATCCTATAAAAGTGTTTTAGATTATATTTATGCAGAAATATTAAATTCAAAAGGATTCACAAACTTTAAAGCACCATTTTATTATAAAAGAGGCCAGTGGTTGTTACGCTCTGCCCATAAAATGAGTCAAGTTTATAGCATGGCTATTTAGATAGCACTATAGAGTTAAACCTCCCTTTTATGAATCAATATTTTTTCAATTATATCTCACACTTTAACTGTGCTCTATATTCCCTACATCTTTTTTCTCTAGCCTTATTTATATGCAATTAAAGAAAATTAGCTTTTTACCCCCTACCGTATGAAAACAAGCATTCTGGATCACCTGTATGTGTGTCAAAAATTGCTGTGCTATTCTTTATCTAGCTACAGCATGTATTTTCTATAATTTCCTTTAACAGTAAAGAGTTACCAATTTCAGTATTAGTCATATATTTTAAATTATAAAAATGAATTTATCCTTGTTTCCTCCTTCCTAGATTTGCAGTATCTCCTATTCTTGTACCTCCATATATGTACATCATTAATCTCTTTGGAAACTTCTGAATTTTTTTTTTAATTACATTTATATGCCGCCCTTCTCCAAGACTCAGGGCGACACAATTTTGGAGCACAACCCAATGCGCTCAGCAATAGCCTTCATTCCATTGTATATGCCTGCTTATTACTAAGCGGCATTTTTACAAGGTCAGCTAATTGCCCCCAACAATCTTGGGTCCTCAATTTACCTACCCCGAGAGGATGGAAGGCTGAGTCAACCTTGAGCCTGGTGGGATTCGAGCCTACAGTAATTGTAGACAGCTGGATCTTAAGAGCAGGCATTTAACAGCCTGAGCCACCAAAGCTCTGTATTTCCCTATGCATTCATGGAAAGTCAGCAAGAGAAAGCCAGTTTGGTCTAGCAGTTAGGGCAGCAACCTACAAACTAGTAGACTGATTTCTAGTGCCATCTTAGATATAAAAGCTGACTGGGTAACCTTGGGCTAGTCACTCTTTCAGCCCATAAAATCAGGCCTGGGCCGATTCCAATGTATCAACACTTGATACACTAAACAAACCATCCCTGAACTTGAGAAAATACTAGAAGAAAAAATCAATAGTCCACAAATGTGTTAGTATTTACAGCAAACTTCCTTTTTTCTTGCATTTAGCAATACTTTTATCAGACTTCTGTTGGACTATATTTCTGAAGGCGCTGTATAAGTTTACAAAGGAAAAACAAGTTTTCCCTATCTTTCTGTTTTTCTTTCTATACTTGCAGCATGTAAGACTATTATATAAAAAATAGAGCAAGGAAGAGGCTGCTAATCTCCGGGTGAGATTCAAGGTCTTGGTTTTAACATTCAAAGTCCTACACGACATGGGTCCGCAATATTTAAGGGAGCGACTCCTGCCGATATCGAGTGCCAATCGCCCTGTGCGAGCACGCAGGCAGGGGCTTCTCGGGGTCCCGTCAGCAAGCCAATGGCGGTCCCCCGGCGACATGCCTATTCTGTGGCGGTCCCCGTCCTGTGGAACCAGCTACCCCTGGGGCTCCGTCTGGCCCCTGACCTTTGCACCTTCCGCCACGACCTGAAGACCTGGTTATTCGACCAATCTGGGCTGTGACTCCCTCCCGGGGGGGATGGTTCTTAATTCATTTTTAAATTTTAAATTTGGTATTATTGGGCTTGTGTTTAATTCTTTTTTAGTTATTTATTGTGTTGCATGTTTTAGTTGTGAGCCGCCCTGAGTCTTCGGAGATGGGGCGGCATACAAGTCCAATCAATCAATCAATCAATAATAAATAAATAAATAAATAAATAAATAAAATGAATTCATGGCCTAAATGGTTTTTTTTAAAGGATGTTTAATCTTGTAGCAAAAGAAGTGCTCTGTTAGTTCCCAAAATACCACCATCCTGTTCAGAGGTATCCCTTTGACAGCAACCATAAAAATCACATCTTAAATTCTGATCACTCCCCAACCTATGGAAGGTACAGTGGGCAATGTCTTCTGGTACCTAGCGTGATCCCAATATAAGTAAACGTATGACAATCTCTTTCAGGTTTGCAACAGAGGGAACTTCAGCAGATGCTCAAGGGCTAACCCACCTTTTCCAAACCAAGGATTCACACCCTGGCCGCTCATCCCAGCCACCCTTTCCTTGCATTCTCCTTTCAGCCATTTCAGGAAACAGGTTTACAGTCTTCTGCTATTTATTAAACCTCAACTTTACCCCTTAGGTTTGGAGATTCGTACACGGCACGCCAACTTCTTCCACAAGGCCCTAAAAGCCAGCCTCACCCAGGAGACTTAAATGAAAACACTGACCCAAATTATAACCCGAGTCTCCATGCCGCAGCTGCTCTAGAGTTGATTTGCGAAAGAATATCTCTACGCAAAGCTCGTAGTAGGTCACCGCTCCTCTCCCTTCGACGCCTGCTGTACTCCCCAGGGCAACCTACCCGTCGCCCCTCTCCCTCCGCCCCAGGGCCAGCCGTTCCTCTGCTCCCCGATCGCCACCCCTGTCCCCGCCCCTCACCAGCTCTTCCTGGCGGCCGGAGGTCTGCTCGGGTTGGGCTGAGCCACCCGGAACATGTACTCAGCGCCCGCAGTCGGCCGCTCCCTGAGGAGACAAATGCCGCTTTGCAGAATTCGGGAAGGAGGAGGAGGAAGAGGAAGAGGAAGAGGAGGACGGTTCACCGGGCCGCGGACGGGCTGCCGCACCTCTCACTCCCTCATGATGGTATCCCGGAAGCAGCTTCGGCGCTGGAAGGAAACCGGGCTCGACCATGTCTGCTTCCCTGTTGGGGACGTTACACAACCGTGGGGGAGTGGTTGTCTCCCCATCGCTGCCGCTTCGCCTAAATTATTACACCCCCTTTTCACCCAGCGGAGCTAAACCCGCCGCTTCTCTCTCTGTCTTTGTGCGTGTGTCACCCCGCAGAAGTTGTATCCTTCTCCCCTCTCGGCGACTGGGCTCAGATGGTATGATCCAGTTGCCATGACGAAAATTTGTATACCATCCCTGGGAGCCGGGTGGGGGGGAAGATGGCCTCTTTGGCTCGGATGCAACAGCGGCTACCGAGCTTCAAGGAGGAGTATTTCAGTAGAAACAGGTAACTCGGGCCTCCTTCCCAGGGTTCTTCAATTATTCGTCCAGAACCGATTCCCTTCCTCATCTCTTGAGATGATTCCAGGTTTGCGGGTGCTCCCCCCTTCTCCTCCCCGTCAAGAAGTATCGGGAATTCCCACCCCGCAAAGTAGAGTTCACAGGTGTAGCCTATGAAAAAGTCACCATGGTAACATAAGAGTAATGGGGAACGTAGGTGGAAAGATCAGGGAAGGGGGGGGGGTTCTCACGAGCATTGGAATTGAAAAGGGAATCGTGTTGATGTTGTGGAAAACTGAAACTTAATGATACTTATTCCTGCTTCTAAAAGTGAAGTTTCCTCCAGAAGTAAACAGTGCAGCGTCTTCATTCCCATGACTGTTAACTTCACCAAATTCATCTTGGCGACAAAGAGAAGGCAGCTACTTCTGCATTTGTTCCTCACCTTTAACATTAAAAAGAGTCTCTTGGCTCTTTCCAGATGTCATGGGAATTTTGTCACCTTTAAATGAAAATAGAAAGCAGTGTGTCTGAATAGTTCTTTAAAGAATAAAGTTGACAACAGCTTGAGGACACACAACTTGTTTGCCCTTGGTTAATAATAGGAGAGGAGGGAAGAGTTGCATTGCAATCTGACATAAACTCATTGACCTGGTTAGCAGAACATACAAGGCTAAATTGGCTAGTTAGTATGTGGTTGAGATGTGTTAGCCTGCAATTTCCATTGGAACTGCGTAGACAGGCTGGAAATGATGAAAGCTGTAACTATACTTCAAAATTGGGAAGAACTGCTTTTGAAGTATCACTACTTCTCCAAATAGCTGACTTTTTAAAAATAATTTAAAAAATAATAATTTGGCCGTAGGAATAAATGCGAATATTGCCATAATAACACAATAGATAAAGAGATACAATTTTTCTTTCTTTTTTGTTTTTTTTAATGTGGGCAGCAAACTGCCTATAAATGGTTCAAAATTTATCAACTGGTGTTGTAAGTCCCATTTGTATTACTGTTCTATTTACCAGTGCATTTACTAGATCCAGTTCAAAGTGCTGGTGATAATTTCTAAGCTACAAATGATTTGGGGCAGTGGTATGAATAATTATTGACTGATTATATACCATGAAATCCTTGTCAACTCTTGATGACTACATAGATTTTTTTCATGGCAATCTGCCCTTAATCAAGTCTTTCAGTGTTTTAACTATGCCATAATCACCACTGTAATAGAGTCCACCCACCTTGCTGCTGGTTCTCCTCTTTTCTTTCCATCTTTGCCAGCATTAGAAGCTCTTCTAAAGAACTAGGTTTCCGCATTATAAGTACAAAGTACAATGATTTGTATCTTGAGTGAGACCTTTGAGTTGATTTGTTCAATGATCCTTTTGTTTGTTTTCTAGTCTGTTCACAGTTTCTCAATAGTCTTTTCCAACACCGAAGTTCAAAAGCATGTACATTCTTCCTATCTTGCTTCTTCAAAGTCTAACTGTCACTTCCATAGAGTGTCTCAGGGAATATCTTGGCTTGCATAAGGCATTAATGGCTGCTTTTTGGAGTCCTAGTCTGCCACTTATTTCTTGACTGCTAAATAAATATACCCATGATTTAAGAACTTTTTCAGAAGTCCTACTTATTGGACTTCAGTAAAATCAGTAGGGTTGTTTGGGACTAAATAGAGTACCTTTAGTAGCTTCTAATGTTTCAAATCCATATATAAATGTGTTTGAAAGCACTTTTAAAACAAACTTGCATCGTCTTAACTTCTTTTAAATATTTGAAATATTTTTCAAACTTTGAAATATCTATGTGTATTTGTTTATAAATAAATACTTATATTTATTTGTATCTCATTTTTATTATTTTTACAAAAACTCAAGGTAGTGAACATAGCCACCATACTTTCCTCCTCCTATTTTTCCCACAACAAGAACCCTATGAGGCAAGGTGAGCTGAGAGAGAATGATTTGTTCCATATTATACTAAAACTCCATATCAGGTTGTTTGTTGCTTCATAGGACAATATTTTTTTAATGAATATAAAAGAGTGCAAAGCAGAACAAAGATGATTAGGGGACTGCAGGCTAAAACATATGGAAAATGATTGCATGAATTGGTTATCGCTAGTGTAATGAAAAGAAGGACTAGGGTGTGACAAGGTAGTGTTCCAATATTTAAGATGAAGGGGGTCAATCTAGTCTCCAAAACACCTGAAAGCAGAAAAAGTAGCAATGGATGGAAACTAATCAAAGAGAATCAACCTAGAACTAAGGAGCAATTTCCTGATAAAACAATCAGTTCTTGCCTAAAAAGTTGGGGGTGATCCAACACTGGAAGTTTTGAAGAAGAGATTGAACAGCCATTTGTCTGAAATGGTATAGGGCAGTTCCCCAATCTTTCTGAGTTAGCAGCCCAGAGGCGGGAGGGCAGGCACCTTTATGCGTGCATGCGTGTGTACAAACAGGGCTGTGAGCATATGCATGAATGGGGCCATGAACACCCATGTGATGCAAATGGGGTCACGAGCATCCACGCAACGCTAGCACCTGCCCGATGCTGCAACGCTAGCGTGAGTGGGGGGATGTATACTCACAGCGAAGCTAGCGCATGGACGCTACTGCAACCCTAGTGCAAGTAAGGGGTGTGCGCTCGCAGTGGTGCCAGTGTCTGTGTGATGCAGCATCGCTAGCATTCATGCGACGCTATGATGCTAGTGCGAGTGGGGATCATGCACACATACCTGCACTGGCCAGGTATTTTAAATTTTAATTTTAATTGAATTTTAACGTTTAGGCTTGTATTTGGTTTAATTTCTTTTTATTGTAAATGTGTATGAGTTTTATATTGTTAGCCGCCCTGAGTCCTTAGGGAGAGAGGGCGGCATACAAGTCTAAATAATAATAATAATAATTCATGTGGCCTTGGTGGTGCAGGCTGTTAATAGCTTAGCACTTAGTTCCAGCTGCCTGTAATTATTGCAGGCTCGAATCCCACCAGGCTCAAGGTTGACTCAGCCTTCCATCCTCTCGGGGTAGATAAATTGAGGACCCAAGATGGTTGGGGGCAATAAGCTGACTTTGTAAAAATGCTGCTTAGTAATAAGCAGGCATATACAATGGAATGAAGGCTATTGCTGAGCGCATTGGGTTGCGCTCCAAAAAATTGTAAGCCGCCCTGAGTCTCTGGAGAAGGGCGGGATATAAATATGAATTAAAAAAAAAAAACAGGCCACGGCCTGGTAGTGGGCCACAGACCACAGGTTGGGGACCTTTGGTATAGGGTCTCCTGCTTGAGCAGGGGGTTGGGCTAGAGGCTGTCCAAGTTCCTTTCCAGCTTTCTTATTCTGTTCCTTTGCTTCAGTGCTGCCATGGTGCCACAGTCAGCTGCAGTCACAGTCATTTTTATATTCCCTGCCAGCTTCCTTCAAAGTCAGAGGGAAGCTGGCAGGAAGTTGGAAGTTACTCCTACTCATCTGTGGTGATTCTGTTTCTCTGTTTAGGTAAGGAAATATCTCTGAAAAAATGATCCAACAGCCCATACGTTGTCTAGTACGGTAGATATATAAATATAAGATCCTAGGCCTTGTACTCTTCAGTGTTTTATTAGACAGAATAGTTAGCAGCTTCACAGAAACAAAATTAAGTGGGATAGCATGATAATAGGACAATCATACAGGCTAAAAAGAGAAAGAGAAAGAGAAAAAAAAACAAAGGAGATTAGGCCCATCATTAATTAAAAACAGAATCCAATATACAAATGACATTTATAAAACCATCTAAACCATTGAGTGAAAATAAGAATGAGAGAGAAAAATCAACACAATTTTAAACTATTTTATTCCCTTTATAATTAGCTGCCACGGCTGCTACTGCTTTGGCTCTAATCTTCCTTGCTGCAGCAACATCCAGTTCTGCTTGCTGAATTATATATACCAGTTAGACTGATGTAACCGTGGATAAATAAATTGAATTCTTCATGCCAAGTATAATTTACAGATCAATACATAATGCATTAAATCTTTTGCCCTCAGAACACACAGATAAACAAGGATTTCACTGCTAGTTCCCCCTTGTACCTCTTATCCAGATATGATGAAGGCATTTATTGAAAGCAAGGGACTAAAAAAACATACCTCAAGTAGAAATCTGTCAAAGCCTGAAGATAAGTGGGCTTTCTACTACAGGTAGTCCTCATTTAATGATCATTTGTTTAGCTACTACTTGAAGTTATGGCGGCACTGAACAAATAGTAATTATGCCCAATACCCAAAGTTATGGCCATTGCAGCAGCCCACGGTCATGATCAAAATTCAGGTGCTTGGTAATTTGCCATCATTTACGATTGCAGAAGCACTTCAAACTCTCCCTACCTGCCTGTTTCCAGTGAATCTCTGCCCTTTGGCTATCCTGCACTCTTTTGCTTCTGCTGGCCCTGCTGCCATGAGCTCCACTGGTCCTACTGCCCTGCTGATGTTGTAGCTCCCACTACTGGTAAGGCAAGCACAGCCTGGCCATTTGCCATTACAGTCCCTCCCCTCCTGGTCAGGTGGTCAAAATGCAGGTACTTGGCAGCCCATTTGCACTTATGATCCCCCACCCACTTAACTTCCCCCATTTTTTGCCTGTCCTTCACCATCTCTGCTGTTCCTGCCAATCTGTGCTCCACTGGCCTTGCCACCCTATCTCCAGTGGAACTGCTGTCCTGGGCTTCCAAAATCTTCCAAAACGTTGTGAGAAGACTGCACACAATTTGGCAAGGCTACACATCACTTCGAGGAAAAGGCCTGGTGCAGCCAGCAGCTGCCTCATGAAGGGCCAGCCAGGCATGCCTCAGCAGCAGTGGGAAGTAGAAGACAATGAAAGTCAGCTGGGGCTGATAGGGCAGCAGAAGCAATAGAAAACATGGTGGCCAAAATGGCAGAAATGGGAGGAAAATAGGCGAGTGGGGAGAATTGAAGAGGAGGCAACCCCTTACCTTACTGAGGCTCAAGCCTGGGATGGACCAAGTCAGGAATGACTTGATTTGAAGTAGGTTCTTGCCCAATAATGATGTGGGATTCAGTTAGCAATAGCAACGGGAAGAGCTAGATTTTGGCCACTAAGAGATGAAGTCAATTGGCATTAGACGTTATGACTACCTTGCTTAGCAATGGAAATTCTGATCACAATTACTGTCGTTAACCAGGAATTACATGTACACAATTTAGTTAAAACACACTTTAGAAAATTCTTCGTTATAAATTGTGCACCAAATCTGGAGAAAATCTACCAAGTGAAGCCACTTCCTCAGGCTATCCTTACATCCTGAAATATGCTTGTGTTCTTCAGGTGGGGATAATATATGAAATATAAACAAAATTAAGCTCAGATACCCCTTCTAGTACTTCTTCCAGACATATGCCTGGCTAAATGGGAATCTGTATTTCATCAGTCTTTTAAAATATAGAAGGACCTTAGCTACATTAAGAATAATTAAAGCATCTTCCGTACTAAGCAAAGCTGCAAGGGAATCTTAGAGAAGAATGGAGATTGCCCTTGTATTCTAGGGGAGAGTTTTTCTGTGCTGTAGGGTATCCTAAGATTTCACAAAAATGTCAGGTTTTGTAAAAGATTAAAGACAAAAAAAATCAAGCACAACCAATTTTCTATTACTAAAACTTTGCCTCTTGATCAGGTTTTTTTAAAATTAGGAAACATATTATATGGCCTGAAAAATGTTCAAATGTTTTTGTCTGAAATATAGAAAAAAAATATGTTCAGCATTGTCTTGGTGAGTTGCAAAGAGGGCTGAAAATAACAGAATGGTAAATAAATATAATACTTTAAAAATAGAACTCCATAGATGGTGATATCTTTCTTAGTAATATCACTTATAAAAAGAACATGAGCAAATATGAGTGTGCTGTGACTGTCCCTCAACAAAAGCTAAAGCAATTTTAGAGGGACCAACATAAATATAGTTTCCAAATTACAGAAAATAATTATTCTGTTTTTGTTTGTATTGTTCATTTCACCTCCAATACTGTGTTCAATTCTGGGTACCAGAAGTTTCAGACAACTGAAAAACATTCAAACAGTGAGGATGATCAAAGGCTGGAGTCTACGTTACTGAACTAAGTACTGGTGGAATTGAGTATGTTGAGCTTTTCAAAAAGATAGTGGAGTTGGGGATATGATAGCACTTTTCAAGTACCTGAAAGAATAGCATTCATAAAAAGGTTAAAACCTATTTTCTGTCATGCCAAAGTAAAGAATAATGATTTAAAATTATAAAGCATGTTCCTTCCTAATGTCATGAACTAAGAGTGGGACCAGTAATAAGGAAGCTAGTAAGCTATTTTTCAGTAATTGAAACTTTGGAAGGAATCCAAATTAAAGCATCCCTAACTAATATTCATACAACCTTTGTTAAGGATGTATGAACATTTGTCAATAGTGCTTTAATTTGGATCCTTTCCCTACACACGGTTTGGACTTGATGGTTTCTATGGTTTTTATTCCTATGGTTTTTTTAAAATGATACTAAAATGATACTATGGTAATTAATGTACAATTCAGTTATAAATGCTTTTATAGTTTAATACTGAATGTTGTAGGTCAGGGGGTATTGCAAGTTGTCTTTACACCTAAGAGTGGTAAAAAGGTATTAAATAAATAAAGGTACTTGATTTAATAAAAATAATACTACCTGCGTATTCTGATCTTTAATATAAATGATCACAGCACAAATTGTGAAAGTTATCCCTTTTGCTTTCAGGTGTGTAGATGAATACAGAAAAACAGAATATTATGCTGCTGTAAAAATTCAGAGTTGGTTTCGAGGGTGTAAAGTCCGGGCATATATCAGGTAATTTAAGGCAAGCTATAGCTGTAAACATCATAAATATCTTTATCTGAAAACTAACATGCATGTCTACTTACATTAGAGATAAAATCCTTTTTTACATGAAATGCGGAGTTTAGGTTTAATGTTCATTTTCTTACAAAATGATTGCATTTTTTTTCATGTTTGGTGCTGTTTGAAATTGGTTAACAAGAAAGAACTACTGAAACATACACATAGGGGGAGCAATGCAAGAATAAGAACATTTGTTATATAATCAACAACCACTTTGTTGGTTATACAGCAAATTAATACTGAAAAGACCATATGTTTGAAACAGCATTAAGAGTTATACTCAACATGATGCATTGAGTGTATCTCAAGATACGGTCTTCAGAATACAAATTGTTCTAAAACTGAAATTGATAAAATTGATATTGAAATTTCATATTCAGAAACTTAAAAGCTGTAAAAAATCTCTGTTAATTTACAGTATTATATCCTTACTAAAGTATTTTGTTTTAGGTATCTGAACAAGATGATGGTATTTATTCAGAAATGGTGGCGGGGTTATCAAGGGCGGAAAAAATTCAGAAAAATGCTGGAGGTAAAATTAAGTTTTTAAAACTATATTTTAAGTTTTCCATAATTTGCATCAGCACAAAACAGGTGCAATTATTTTATTGGAACAAATATTTAATGCATCATGTATTTTCAGATTTATGCATTTTTGGTCATGCATAGGTGTTCAGATATCTGAAAAATAAAGCAAATAGGCAGAGATAAAAAAGAGAAATAAATCTTATATTTTTGCTATTTGGAATTTGTGCATTGCAAAACAGGATCTCATTGGTTCCTTGTGCCACTATCCTCTTAATTCAGCACTGCTACATTTGTTAAGTGTCAAAGTATTATTGTACCACAAGTTCCAGCCTTTTGCGGGGGGTACCATCAAGTGTCGGTAGAAAAGTAGTGAGGCTTGTGTCACAGCATTGCAATTCTACTTTCATCAGTTCAATCTTCCCTTCCACCTCAGTGGACACCGCTGCTGTTGTCTAGAATTTCCAGCAGATAGCACAACTGGCCAGCCTTATATGAGATTTGAAGTTAAGCAAAAGAAGGCTTAATAGTATAGGTAATTCTCCTTTAGCAACTGCCTCAGATAACAGCTGTTCACAAATATAGACTAGTAAACAATAATAAAAAAATAATTCTCTGACCAATGCATGCAGTAACAACAAAAGTGTTCAGTGTGAAACCGATTAAGGTTTGGCCGGTTTCAAGTGACAACCATGAGCTTGTGAGAGATCAACTAATTAAGATCACAAAACTGAGCTTTTTAACTTGTAACTAGCACATTTTAGGAAAGTGCACTACAGAGAAAAGCATATTCTTGCTCTACAAGGAAGGCAAAAAGGGAAAAAATACCACGACAGGGACAGGACATTATAAGAGAGAATTTCATTTAAATAAGATGGCAGTAATCAGCAATCTTTGCAGCATCTTTCTCTCTTTCTCCTCTCCCCTCTCCCATTCCCTGCCCCCTCTCTCTCTTCACTTAGCAATTGTGTCACTTAATGACCATCTCTCTGGAAACAATTGCAGTCACTAAACAAGAACTACCTGTATTTGATTGGAAGATTACCAGTGAATTCCTTGGATGTAGACTAGACTCAGAAGTTGAAAAAAATAAATAAGGCAACTTATTTAAGAAACCGCTTGGATGTCTTCATTCAAGAGTAACACTTGATTTGAGGATGTCTTTATTTCTTAATCTAGCTTCCATACTTGATGAATGGAGCAATGGGCATCCATGAAGCTGGGGAGGGTTATACAGCTTTCTTCTTTTACCCATTAAAATAGAGCATCAGGCGTTTTGGAAAAGTATAAAAGCTGCTTTAGACCTGCTATCACGTCCCACATTCCAGCACTTTAAGATATAAAATCTAGAGCTTTATAGATGTAATCTAGAGATAATATATAAGCCTAATTACTAGTACCCTAAAAACTACGAAAGTAGCAGTTCTAGATATTGATAAAACTTTTGGGGAATTTAGACTTCCACAATAATATGTGTTTTAACTTGTCACCCCTGATCCATAGCATTCCATTCCCAGTTCAGTGTATTTGAAACATACTAGTAAAGCAGAGTTAGATAAAGATTGAGTTATGGAAACAGTGGCTCCTATCAATTGTAGGGATCTGGATAGGAGGTGAACTTTATCACCAAATTGAAGGATTTCCTGGCATAAGTATATTACTTCCCCCCCTCGCCCCCCAAAGAGCTATTTCTTCTCTATTTTTTTTCTTTTGGGTATATTATTGAGGAAGCAATATGATATTAAGGTAAGCATTTAAAAAAGTGGCTTAATTAAACAAAAGCAATAATGCCTCAACTTAAAGTAATGAAGAAAGTGAATCTAAAATGAAGTAGCGTCATTGTGTTCATTTGTAAATAACATATTGCAGCCAACTGCTTCTTAATTGCCCAGACAGTTGATAAATAATCCAGTCCTGCTGCTCTCCACAGACAATTTGCTTTGGATCAGACTAGGCAATTCCAATAACACTAATTACAGTGAAACTCTTTTACAGTGATTTTTTATTTTTTGCCAGGAGGGAAGATCGAGAGTACAGGGAACTGCATATCAAGGAGAGGTTCTTTCTCTCTGATTTGTAGTTAAAACACACTCCTAAGCCCCCAGAGTCTGCATGTTATGCTAAATAAAGGACGTTCTTCTATCTCGAAAGTACTTATTTTACTTTTTTTATGATACTGTTGTGAATTATGTTCATTTTGCATTGGTAATTAGAGGCTAGAACAGATGTGAAAGCTTACTGTAAAGTGATGTATCCATTAAAATAACCTATCTTGCCAAGTGAGTGTTTGCTGTAACAGGAGATTCTTTCACCGAGAGTGGAATTCATCTTTATTGGAAGGGAACCAGGAAATGTTTTTTTTTAATATATCAGGGGATTCGCTGTAACATGTTATCATTGTATTTATGATTTTATGATGTTAGAATGAATATTAAATGAAACAAAATTCCCAAGGATTACTCAGGAGGCAACTAAGTACATAACGTTTAGTACAGATGGTTGGAAGGCACAATTTTGCTCCATCGCTGCATCCATATCCTTGAACGATTTCGACTGAAGACAGCATTTCTTTGAATTTTTCATTAAACCAGGCATCCTGAAATATGAATTCCTTTTATGTTTCTGTGAGTTTTGGTTAAAAGAACCCTGGTGAATAAATCATATAATACTATATGTCACCAGCACTTGTGAATATTTCTGCTTTGTTATTCTACTCTCAGTAGAGCACCATTGATTATCAAACTCAGCGGAGAGCATTTTATGATCATATATCTCCATTAGCTGCTGGTTTGACTACCATAGATTTTTCTGGTTAAGCCTGCATTATGTATTAGCAAGCCCATCTCTTCGATTCTAAGTTTGATTTTATTCCATCCAAACCTAAAATTCTTATTATGTGTTATGTATAAAAATTCTTACCTTTTACATGTAAAAATAGAAGTAAAGTATTTGTGTAACTGAAATGTATGCCATTTTTTTCCTCTCTATCCCTTGTTTCACAGACAGCATATTTTATTATGAAGATGAATTTCTACAATGAAATGGCTGTCAGGGTAAATATTTCTTCACTTGTTAAACAAATGAAAAGTCAATTGTGCTCTGAATTTGCTTTTAATAAAATAAGCAACCCAGAATAATATAAAGTTGATTGATATGCTGATGGTAAAGTGAGGAAATGGTACATAGTTACAAATTTCAAGTTACGCTAAGTAATCCCAAATTGCATTTTTGAAAATCTTGGTTAGATTTAAAAGTACAAAATCATTGTCTTTTCTAAATATTGTGGCATTTCATCTTAGGTGGAAAAAACATTTTCTTATGTTTGCATGCGTTTGCATTTAAATCCCACACTTCATCTATGATATTCAGGATTTCGTAAATAGGTTTTACTGGTGTCATCCAGGCACTAAATAAATATCTGCTTAAATTTAGAAAATACATTTTATGATGTGACTAAAAACAAGCTTACATTAATGGCCAAATGTTACTATGTAATCTAGTATGGTTCCCATTGATGCAAGACTTTCCAATAGATGTATGCAAATTTTAGAAATGGTTCTAAATTAGGTACAGGCAGAAAAGAAAAGCACCTGGCTAAATAAAATTATAGTCCTGTATCATCACATGTTCTTTAACATTGTACCTTAATTATATTTGACCTACTATTTCAAACTCTCATATTTGGAGCCAGAAAATAATAAAGAAAACAATAATTATAATGCATAATTTTCTCTGAATCAGATTTAGTTTTATAATACTAGATTGTGATATAGTAGTCTTATTTTCATTTGGAAGATTTAAGGATTGTTGTGAAGAAAAGTAATCCCCATTTTTTAAAAAAATATCTGTATGAGCAGATGGCTTCTGATATATCAAGGTTTTGCCATTTGTTTAGCATTTAAAATAAACATTATTTATAAGACCAATTTTGATGTTACTTAATGAGGAATATGCATCATTGATTTGACTAGCTTAAGAGGTCATTCAGAACTTGCCTGTTAACAAGCTGTAATCTGCTGAGCACACAATGACTTTGTTTAAAATTATCTGTTTGGTACTGATCAATGACAATAATTGTTTGGTACCAATCACCACACAAACTTGTTAATTACTTTGAAGGGCATATATTTTGTAAGGGAGGATAAATATTCACCTTGGAATTATAAGAGATACAAGTAGTGTACTATTTTCTATGAAATGTGTATGTCAGTGGGTTGGATTATTGGATAAAATCAGAAAAAATAATTTGATACGTGGAGAAAAATTATACAAGGTAGGACTCTTTGGTTTATGTAATATAAATGTTGATTGACAGACTGCTTGATTTATGTATTTATTTATGTATCATCAAGCCTTTAAAACACCAATATTCAAAGGCATTAATACCCTTTCTGCCATGCTACTTCAAAGTCTAATTCCTTGCATCTATAGGGAATCAAAGGGAAAAAACATTGCCTGTACACACCTCTGATCTTTGTAGATATAGAAATATCATGGCATATCATTCTTTTCCAAGGCTTTTGTTACAACCCTATCGTGCTATCTGTGGCTTATTTCTTGATTGCTGCTCCTTTACTAATGATAGTTGATCCTAAATAGCAGAAGCTATCCATCACTTTCATTATTAGAGCTTGCAAATCATTTGCATTTTCAGCTATCAGAATAGTGTCATCAACACAGCACAGATTGCTGATGTTTCTTTCTCCCAGATTTAAAACTACTCTCTTTTTTTCCTGTCCAACCTCCCTTATTATATATTCAATATACAGACTGAATAATTAAGGAGAGAGTATACAGTCTAGTCTCATTTTTTTGCTGACCTGGAGCCAGTGTTTTTCACCATATTCTGTCTGGACTGTGACTTCCGACCCAGTTGTTTTACATGAGCACAATCAGGTGTTCTGAGACTCCCATTTTTCTAAAGACATTCCACATCTTGACATAATATACCTGAAAGCCTCTCTATTATCTGTTTACTATTCTTTGTTGACTCTGTTTACTATTCTTTGGCTTCCCCAATTACCCAGCATATAAGAGCAATATTGTCTCTTGTTCTTTGTCCTTTTCTAAAACAGCTATGACTATCTGGCATTTTCCTTTCCATGTTGGATGATCCAGTATGCAAAAGATGTAGGCCTGAATGCATTGGAAAATGAGAGACAGCACTAATTTGGGGGGGGGAATCTACCAACATGCAATGATTAAAGTTAGTAAGTTTACATAAACAGACTCCTCCCCAAACATGCATGCTATATAATATCTATGTTTTTTTTAATTAAATTTATATGCCACCCTTCTCTGAAGACTCAGGGTGGCTTACAGTTTTTTGGGATACGACCCAATGCGCTCAGCAATAGCCTTCATTCCATTGTATATGCCTGCTTATTACTAAGTTTAAGAGTGAACACTAAGCAGCTCTGTATGGCAACATAATATTAGTTTATACCAAACATTTTTTTTAAAATTCAGCTGAAAAAAAATCATTTATCCATCAGTAGTCCTTGACTTACAACAATTCAGTGACCGTTTGAAGTTATTGTAGTGTTGAACAATCCCCAAAGTTACAGCTGTTATAGTCACATGATAGCAATTCTGGCACTTGGCAGCCTGCCTGCACTTACAACTGCAAGGGTGCTTCAACGTCCCCTCGTACTTTCTCCCTCCATCTATGGCTTTTTGGTCCCGTGTACTCTGCAGCCTTTGCTGCTCTAGCTGACCTTTTGTCATCTTCTACTCTTGCTGCTGACCATGCATGCCTGCCCTAACCTTTCACAAAGTAGCTACTAGCCACACAAGGCTTTGTTGCCCAGGTCTTGCACTGCAGTTTCCTTGTGAGACCTGAGAAAGATGGTCTCTCACATGCAAAGTCCCAGGAGGCGCATGCCTCATCATCAGTGAGAGCAAGAAGACAGCAAAAGTAAGCTGGGATAGCAGAGAGTACAGTGGGAGAGGTCTCGGAGTGCAGGATGGCTGGGCTGAGGCAGGTAAAGCTTCGGGGACAGCTAGGACTCTGTGTTGCACTATTGAGTCTTCCTGGGGTGGCTGGGCTTCCTATCGCACTGTTGGGCTGTGACTTCACACTGTGCTTCCTGGGGTGGCTGCGGATTCCTGGGAAAGCTGCAGTTTTGTACTCCATGTTCAACTGCAACTTTGTTCTATGTGACTGAGGTGGCTGAGGCTTTGTGCTTGATGCAGCTCAAGGCTCTTTGCAACCCTGGAGCTGTGGCAAACCCAAAAACTCCTGAGCTGCAACATAGCAGGTATGCTGCCTAGAGCTGGCAGTTCTGGGGCTGCTTGCCTTTCCACAAGCAGGTGCAGGTTGGCACAAAGGCAGAGACAGACAAGTGGGGATAATGGAAGAGGCAGTGCCTTACCTTACTGATGCTCAGGGTTGGGAGAGACCAAGCCCAGAATGGACTTTTTATATTCCTAATTTTAAGACCTTTGCCAGTTACAATGGGAAAATGTAGCTATTGGCAAAGTAGTTTGTCAAACATTTTATTTAAAATTCGAAACAATTAATGTTGTTCTAGATGAACAGCTAGCTCTTTTTTAACTGGACCAGAGATTGATATTTTGCTCATAACAAATTCTTCTAAGCTTATTGATGCTCCATCTTTCCTTTTTAAAAAGAATGATTTGTATTTTATAATTATTTTGAAACAAGGTGAGAAAAGAAAAAAGAAAGCCCCCCTTTTATTGAACTCCTTATGTCTGAAATATATTGGGCTTCGTATCTTTTAAGTAATTTACTTCTTCCAGGTGGCTTCATTGTTTTTACTTAGTTTCCTACTTGGTTCTAAGCCTACTGAACTGATTGATATATTATTTGTCTTGGGCATCAAATATATATAGTATTTATTTTTTAGTACTGAATTTGAACAGCCACTGTGTCTTTTAATAGAAAAGTAGGATGAACATATTTTGAATTACTTAGTTAATATGGAGACATGCTGTACGAGTGAAAAAATATTTTTATATACCATCTTACGTCATTCTTCATTCCCAGGATAGTTCTGGCAATTTCTTAAGTATCCAAGCTCATTTTTTTAATAGGTTTTCTAGTTTAATGCATAATAAAATTTGGGCAAAGTCAGAAATGTCATTGTTATTCCCAGGAATTTTAACATTATATTTATTTATTACAAGTTTTGAATATTGAATTAATTTAATCAGAATTTTCACAGCACTTAAACAATTTGGGGGGCATTTTTTCATTATCCAGTGCCTATTTAAACAACATAGTTTTTACCAAAAATGTTTGAAGGAGGAAAGGTACAAGCAGTGTCTTGTAGCTAAGTATGTTGATATGCTTCCACCTTCTGAAAAGCTGCTAGACTGAAGGTGGTAGATAAGTAAGTTTTATATGGTGTAAAGTCAAATCCTGATTCATAACATATTTGATATGATCTCTTATCAGTATTTTCATTCTACTAAGGTAGAAATGAGTTGTTGTTGTTTTTTTTACTGGGGAAGGACTACAGGAACAGACTTCCACTTCCCGTAATCTGTTCAAAAGATTTTAATTACGTTATGATATTATAAAAAGATGGATGGTGAAGCAGATACTTTAATTAGCTTCCCATTTGTTTGGATGAAAAGTCTTATGATTCTTAACAGATGGAGTTGAAAAAGTGGATTTCTATGTGATATACCAATATTATTGTAATATGCTACTTTAAAATATAAAATACAAAATGTAAAATACAACTGCCCATTTGTTCACTACATGTAGTAAGTTATCTTTCTCAACTTCGATTTCACTTTAATGTGATTTAATATTAATGATTTAATGTGTTTTAATGTTAATGATTTATCTTAGCAGTATTATTAACAGCAAGTAGCCAAGTAACTAATGTATGTATTTATGTCAGTATAATAATGTTATCCATATTAATATGTATCCATATTAATGAATAGGCAAATATATACACAAGCTAGCATTGAAGCAGTTGTTCCTTGTAGAACAAAATAAATATTTCTTATAATGTTTGGCAGTTATTTCTCTATTGCAAAAAACCCCAACATTCAGTGAAGCAAACATATGTACTCTTTTTTTCTCTAGATTCAAAGAAGATGGCGAGGCTATTACGTACGAAAATATATCCATAATTATTATGCACTAAAGAAGTACTTGGAAGTTGTTGCATTGAATAATGAAATGGTCAGGTAAAAATGAAAGTACTGAATGGTAAAACAGATACTTTAAAATGGTAACTTTAAAATAGATTTAAATAATTCGTAGTGCTAATTAGATCATAGAAAGAATTGCCTTCTTTATCCCAGTACGAAAACTGGTCTATTTTATCTTCTACCTAAGTGTATGTTTTCAAATTATTATCTCGTTTATACCAGCATGCAGGTAAGTATGATACAGTTGAACCTATTTGAACTGGAGCAAAACTGAAATGCATAAAACAGAGAATTGCTCTCCATAGAAAAAGTACTGTGGACCTCCTGAACAAGTGAATCTGCAGAATAATGCAGTACTATTAAAAGTTTGCTATTGCAACGTATTTGTGATCTGCAATTCTGAGCAAAGGATATGATAAGTACTATGGGGCTAGGATAATGTGCTGTATTAGTACTAACTTTCAGTAGGTAGAGTTGCCAGGTTTAGACAAGGAATACATATTGTCATCTGCTCCACTGAGAAAATCTGCCTTGAGTGGGCCAGCCCAAGATTAATCTAATCCCTATTCCTCCATGGTGAATTTAGCAATTGATTTAAAATCGATTTTTCAAATGCCATCCTTTTTATTTCTCTGGCTTTATTTTGCTTTTTTAGGCTATAGGACTAAATCCCGAGACAGCATCTGTATCTTTATATATCACTCAATGTGGTTTTTTTTTCCTATTCTAATGTTAAAATAATGGGAGAAGCCTTATTTGGCAGGTTTGTTTTTTCTTTTAAGCAACTCTGGGAGACAATTTACATTTACTTTAACCTTCTGGAGATAGTTTTTGTTCAGAGGAAATATTATGCTGAGTTGCTATAGACCAATGTACTGTACATTTTGTTATTGTAGTCATAATGGCATTTTGCCTGGTTTAACATTCACTGTTAACACAAATAATAAACATGTAGTTAGAAATTTAATGCCATTTGGAAACATATAATTGATGTTATAGTCGTGAGATCAGAAAGCTAGATGTCTGGAAAGGCCATTTTGTCATTATATTTATGTAACACATATATAGGATAATGTTTTCATAGGGATACTGTGCCTCTCACAAAAGATAAATTGGTTTGATTAATTTAAAGGCTGAGTATGCATTTGCTAGAGGTGTACACTTGTAACCTATCGCCTCATA
>CM019148.1:55323982-55394632 GCA_009733165.1 Naja naja
CACTGGAAGTTTTTAAGAAGAGATTAGACAGCCATTTGCCTGAAATGGTATAGGGTTTTCTGCCTAAGCAGCGGGTTGGTCTAGAAGACCTCCAAGATCCCTTCCAGCACTGTTATTCCATTCCATTCCGTTCTATTCTATTTCTATATCTATGCCTTGATGCTGTAGTTACTGTCCTTTTCCCTAAGACAGTAGGCTGATAGCCAAATCTGCATAGTAGCCAACCTGCTCCAGAACTCGGTGTCTCCAGTACAGAAAGGAGTGAGTGCCTTTCTCCAAAACCAGTTAAATTTCTCTCCTCCCTCCAAAAAAAGGTTGAATTTCCTTCTTCCCTCCAAAACATGTTGAATGTGTTTTTCCTCTTCCCTCTAAAATAGTTTAATTAATATCTGTTGAGTTTTGGGATACATAACTCCATAATTGTTGTTAACTTTATAAAACAAATCATTTTAAAATCATATAATTAAAGTGTATATATGTTTAAAATATATCTGTTTTCTGTCTTTCAATTTTTTCTTTTATTACAATATCCAATAAGAAAAAAAGAAAAGGAGGGAGGGAGGGAGGGAGGGAGGAAAGGAAGGAAGGAAGGAAGGAAGGAAGGAAGGAAGGAAGGAAGGAAGGAAAAGGAAAAATGGTTACCAAATATTGCTTGCAGTTTATCAGTGACTACTGAGTTTATATTGTAATCTATTAGCATATTTATGTGGAGCCAGTTTGGTATGATAGTTAAGGTGTCAGGCTGAAAATCAAGAGATGCTGTGTGTTAGTCCTGCTTTGGTCAGAAAGCCACCGAGTGATTTTGGGGCAGTTAGGAAAAAAAGGATTCTCAAGTCACTTCTAAAAAATGCTGCCAAAGAAAGTGCAGAGGGCAGTTGGCAGGAATCTATGAGACATGCTATTATACTTTCTAGTTTCCATACTTTAAGAAATACATAAATATTTTGACATATCCGAATTGCATGTATATGTAATTTACTCTTGTATTGTGGCATACACATTTATGCTTGGTTTGGGGAAACCTGCACAAAACATTTTTCCCGTCTGTATAAAGTTTATCAGAAGTTAGAGGGAACATTGCAGGGAGGTAATAAATGTGAGTAGGAGTGGAGGAAGTGGTTGGCAGATTTTGTAGTAGGCCTGAAGGAAGCTCAAAGTAGGGTGGTGTGTGTATGTGCGTGTGTTTATATAAAATACATATAATATTGAAGAAAATGGCTCACCTTAATAATGCATTTCTTTTTATGTATTAATTCTATCTAACTCCTAGGTGATTTAATGTGTTGATATATTAATAAAAAGAGGATATAAGTTTAATAAACATCCATTCTCATAGAAGTTAGGTATGTGGGCTTAAAATTATTTGCAAAACTGTCATTATAAATAAGATTAAACATGTGGAGCTGGTATTGCTTTTTAAGGCCATTAAAGAAAAACCTGGGGATTAATATGGACTTTAGGCCTCTAGGAGCCTTTAGAGTAGGAACAGCCAACACATTCATTTATCATTTTAGAAGTTCATGGTATTACAAACTTGGAGAATTCCAGGTTTACTGCATCTTGGTTCCTATACCCTCTTTCCCCATAGCAGATTTTTGCCCCAATATAAGGATGGTTTAAGATCAACCCCATATGAGAGATACATGCATATGCAGACAGAGAGAATGTTTTTAATTCACCTTTATGCCTAGCTGCTATTTAGTAAATAATGGCCAACCATGCAATTTAATCCCATCTAGTCTAGCTCTATAATAGATCAGATTAATCTGCTATAGATTTTCCTAAGTAATTGTCAGGATAATTGAACTGTCACAATCCACTATTTTTTGAGATGGATAGGAAATGTGTGTTGTATATAGAGTGTAAATACCCAGAAATTATTTTGTTTGCTGAACAAAAGCTAAGCAGAAAAATAATATTTATTCAGGTAGAAAAGCAGATTGAAATAAAACAAAGCTTCAAGAGTTTAGGGAATATTTCATTAGGAGCACTTCAGGTGATCATGTTCTTGATGTCAGAAGTCAAGACCATCTATTGAAACTAATGGAGACATATTCATCTTCAATAAAAATGCTTTACTAAATTCATGGATAAACTTCTGATTTCACATATGATAGCCAGTACTTTGGATGTTCTTTTTTAAAAAAGGTATTAGACTGTTTACTCCATATTGTAACAACCACAACAAATGGGCTGTAGACAAAATAGTATAAACAGAAGTCTCCAAACCATCAATATAAAAAGTGAGAAAGCAATAAAAATTCATGGCATACCAGGGCACTACTCTTCCATACATCCTCACACTATCTTATTGGGTTCCATGCTATCTTAAGCCTTATAGGTAAAGCCAACTGTTCAAGGCTTCAGAAAGACAAGGAGGGAGGGGCCCTGCTGGATCTCTAGTAAAAAGGTCAAAAGGTCAGCAGCAGAGGAGCCATGTATTCCAGGCTCCACTAAATTGCAGCATTTAAAGGAAGGGACCTGACATGCATCTATCCTGTCTGATATGGTGGAATACACAGATATCCTCAGGTAATACCAAACTGTTAACTTCTCCCATGCCATTTTGGGCTATAAGGTAATAACCAGCACCTTGAATTGCACCTGTAGAAATTGCTGTCCAGAAACAGCACATAGTGGCAAACATGGATTTGAACAGAAACTTGTATTAAATGTAGAATAGAAAGCTCTTCTGAAATGTTTTTGAATATAAATAGCTTGAGTTGGTAGTTGGACTGTTGGTCTGAGCTCCGAGCTTGGCAGTTTGGTTGTAGACACATCATCACCATTCAAGGAGACATTGTCAATATGCTTTGAATTGTGCTCGTCTTTTAGAGCACTGGTCTTTAAATACCTTTTTATGTGATGCAAATTAGTGTGGATGTTGTTTGTTCGGCTACTTTTGAGTCATGGTTTGACTTCAGACTGTTTGATTGGCTGGCTGTTGTTACTGAGGCATGGTCAGAAGAAAGCCCTTCTAATCAGAAGGATACCACTGGAACCTATCTAATAGCATTGCAAATGATGTTCCAGTTGATGATTCTTGGAAACAATATAGCTAATGCACATCCTAGAAATATTTCTGCTAAAACAGATGGGATGCCAGATGTTGGCATCCATAAATTACAAACAAGAACAGTCTTGCCTTTCTTCTACGGATTTGGTGTGTGACAGAAAATGTTACACAAGGTGTTGCTTGGATCCTGTTGTTACATCAGCTGTAATGGATGGCATCTTTTCCTGGGACTGTCTTTTAGAACCTCTGAACTCTGCTTTAGCTTCCTTTGGTCAATGTTCCTTAGAACAGAAATGCTAAGTTCTGGGTCAAGATTAGAACACCTGCGAAGGGACATGCTGTGGAGTGAAGCTAAAGGGGTGAACACTCAAAAATGTGCTTTTTTTGTCACAATTCTGTGGAACAGTTTTGCTCATCCCCAAAAGAAAGATAATCTCTTCCTTATTGGAATTTAAGAAGAAATTTGAAATGATTTTCTTCCATTATGCTTTTGTATCTTAATTCTTAAATCTGGCTATTAATATGTTGGCTGTAGTTGTATATTTTATGCTTTTATTGCAATTTTCAGTTTTATGGCTTTATGTCCTCTAAATTATTCCAAGACTCCCAGGGTTTTTGATGTGAACATATAAAATCACTATTGTCTAGAACCCTTATAGAAAAAGAGAATTTCTGTAATATCTATTCTAGCATCATGTCCATTCTGTAACTAAATCTATATATTACTTTATTTTTCAACCAGCTGTTTATTTCCTTTCCTTTGCCGTTAGTATGACCAGTAGCTTCTATAGCTAGGAGATAAAAAGAAATGAAGTCCATCTGGACGAACCAGACTGAGGAAGTATGATGTAGTAAATTTATATTTACAGATTTTTGTTCTGCATGACGGATGTGCTTTGAGTCCCTTTCTTGGAGTAATGTTAATGTTAGGACACAGTAAGTGAGCCTTTTTCATTGCATCATCTTCTCTCTAGAATGATACCCCTTTCCCCACCAATACATGGCTAGTCCTCATCCTGCTAGTTTTCAGAAAGGCACTAAAATTTGATTCTTTCTTTGGGCATTGGGCCCATATTGATTGAAATTCCTATCAGAAAAATTTGGGTTCCTGATATGGGCTTTTTACTATGGACTTTGTTGTTGTTTATTATATGTTGTCCATACACAACCATATACATTTCCTAAATAAAATAATTTGGATTTGTACATTCTAATGATATCCAAAAGTAAAAACTATCATTTATTTTAGTAGATTGCCTTGACAGAATTCAAGCTTTATATTGTTCTAGGGTGAGGCGGAATAGAGGAATAATATGCTTTTTAATCATTTATCATTGAGACATTGTGATTAAGAGTTCATGATACTTTAGAATAGTTTAGATATGTTTTGTATGTTGTATGTATGTCCATGTGGGAACATACATATTGTTCTTCTTCCTATACTATGAATTTAAAAAATTAAAATCAATGTAAAGAGAAAAGGCTTTGGATTATCATCAGATTTCCAAGCAGAAAACTGTTGAATGCTTTATAAGAACTGTCCATATTCTACATTTGAAGAAAAGCCCTCAATTCTCAAATGTAATCAGAGTTAGAGTTATGTTCATTATACATAACATTTTGTGTGTGTGTGTTGTTAAGTACGTCTTTTGGGATAGTGTAACTTTTCACAGTTAATAAAGAGCATTTGGAAAATCTATGAAGAATAGCATATTACAAAAACAGTGTGTCTGTGAAATATGTACAGCTATACCTTTGTATGCTTTTTATTAGCTAGTCAAAGTGATCGAAGATTAATCAGCAATAAAAAATGATAATTATTAAATAAGAGATACGTGCACCAATGTTGACAGGTGTAATTGTTTAAAAATCCGGAAATGTTTTATATTTAATAATATTGTTGCAAAAGTGCTCATTTTATTCACATTTTAGAGCTGAGCTGTGCTCTTTAAGGACAAAGAAAGGTCACCAGTCTCTCCAACTCCTAGTTCTTTGTCAAAAGTGGACACAGTTAATGAGGTTGATTTGGTACGGCACAAATTCTCAGACACAGATAGAGATCCTTTCAATGGAAACAAATTTGTTTGGCTTTACCAGGTTACTTAGCGATTAATAATAGCCTTGAGATGCAGGTCAAAAAGGTCAGTGTACCCACTTGCCAACACAATCTAAAATGTGCAGAACTCCAGGTCTTCAGGCACTAAGACCCCGAAAGGCTATGCATAAAGTAAAACAGGCTATTTTCCAACTTCTTTTTTCATATTAATAAGCAATTTTCAAGAGAAGTGTGGTAAAATGGGGGCCATGCCACTCTAAGTAATTCATTTATTTTGCAATTTAATCTTATGTTGAAAAAAATTACACTGCTGCAAAAGCAAAGCATGGTGATTTTTAAATGTCAGTATGTTTCATAAGTAACCTTGTATGAAATATTGTATAAGGATCCTTTAGCAGTAAGCGGCCACGAAAAAAAAATCCTGAGATCAAAACAGAATAATATATCTTCTTCTATCTTTAATTCATTTCTGTTTGTTTTACTTTTACCTTGAACATTTAGAGGAAAAATGTGCAAGATTTCTTAGCATGTGTTCATATACTATGTGCCATGGGTTAATATTTAATTTTTAAAAAGACACAACGGCATGTAGATTTTTAGAGAGTGTTATGTACTTTTGATAGAATTTTTCCCACATTGCGATCTTGACATAAATATATCTCATCACAACAGTTGAAATATTTAGAATTGTAGCGTGCTGCATATGCTCCAATTCTTGGCTAGACATAGTTGATTCACACATGTTTCAATATTTGTTTGAATAATTCTACCACCTGCCATGAGAATGTAGTTAGCTGTGAAGCTTTTACAAGTCCCGGTAAGAATGAGTATTCTATCAAAGTACTATAGTGAGTCTACCTTATCCAAGGCCCTCTCAATCTTGTATTTCCTTCTAGCTATCAGTACCCCCATTCGGTCCCTTCCTTATCGACAGAACATAGAAAATTTGCAGTCTGATGCAGTATTATGTTGTGGGTTCAACCTCTTAAAGAAATATTCAATCCTGTACCTTTAATTTAATTAAAAGCTTTAATTCTTCAGAACTTTTAAAAAATAAGGTGATATTATCCATGTTTATTCTTTTTGCCTTATTTCACAATTTTCTCCATATACATTACCTTCAATTTTGGAACTATGTTAATTTCTTGATTAGCGATCCTAGTTTGCATAGAATAATATTAGAATGCTTGAGGTAAACCCAAGCTTCTGTTGTGCTTATAATGTATTGGTTAAACTATGCTATCACTGACCAGTGCTATCCTTATCATTAGTGGGGAATATTGTCTATATTATTGGTCCTGTTAAGGCCGATAATATATTCCTATCTTATCAATTTTATTAGAAGTACTGTGTGCTATGACTTAATTGACCTATGTCATGATGAGCAAAGTAATCAATATATGTGGGCCCATTTGCAACTTGGAATGTAAAAAAAAAGTAAATGGTAAACACTATGAATTAATTAATTAATGAAAAATGAGAAATAGATAGGTTGTGAAGCAAGTCAAGGGGGAAAAGTTATAATAAGATTGAATGAAAGTAGTCTGATTGTAGAGTGAAGTTGGAAAGAAAAAAGGGAAAGAGAAAAGAAAAAGGTCTAGAAGCTAAGGTTAGAAAGTATGAATTGGTATCATCTAGATTTTGGATGGATATGCAAGTTGGAATCCACACTTCAGTGTTAGTTTCATGTTCTAGTGAATTATGATAATGAAGAACCAGAGATCAGATTTGGGAAGAATTCTGCAATATTCTGAATTAATGTAATGTAATGAAAGTTAATATATAAGGAGGAAAATAATTCTGATTATTTAAATAATGATCTGATAAGTGGGAATGTATTGAGAAAGTAAATAAAAAGTGGTTGGGACATTCAGAGATCAAAGATCAATAAGTGTGATGATATCATTAATATATGCTTAGAAAAAAGTCTGTTTCAAAGGTGCTTTTTCAAGAGGCAACTGGACGTTCTGATTTTTCTTTGAAGATGTTATGCTTCTCATTCAAGAAGCTTGGACAACAGCTTTGGTGGTGCAGGCTGTTAAACACCTAGCACTTAGTTCCAGCTACCTGCAATTAGTGCAGGCTCGAATTCCACCAGGCTCAAGGTTGACTCAGCCTTCCATCCTCCTGGGGTAGGTAAATTGAGGACCCAAGATTGTTGGGGGCAATAAGCTGACTTTGTAAAAATGCCACTGGGGAGGGGGGCAAAAGCCCTAGTAATAAGCAGGCATATACAATAGAATGAAGGCCATTGCTAAGCACATTGGGTTGTGCTCCAAAGATTGTAAGCCGTCCTGAGTCTCCAGAGAAGGACGGCATATAAATGTGAATTTAAAAAAAAGCTTCTTCAGCTCTGAGAGTTCTATAGTAAGCAGTATATTAAAACTACTATATTAAAATATACTAGATATAGACAGATGCCTATTAACAACAGAGTCCCTATTACTATTAATAGGCATCTGTCTATATCTAGTATATTTTAATATACTAGCTTTACTTATCAGATGCAATCAATATTCTATAGAACTTAATAACAAAGTTCTATGGAATGTTGATTGCATCTGCTGTTTTTAATTGATTTGGAATATGTTGAACTATTATAAATATTTACCCTACAGGAAGTGAATTATTTTTAATACTGCATTTTATGTAAGATGCCCAGAAAAAGGTCATAACATACTTAATTAACATTTATTAAATCTACATACTTCACTGAACAAAATTTATGTCTTTCACATACAAGGTTAATTTAAATTAGCTCTTTCTTAATACCAGTACCAACAAATGTTAATTAAACTATTACTTTGATATGTATGTGTACAGCTATATGTGTGCGGGGAGGGACATGCCATTATACAGTATTAGCAATAGTAGTATTCACATTTAATCTTCAAGACACTTCAATGTTTCTATAAATATTCTGTACAATATTTTAATACAAAATAGAAAAGACTTAATGAGTAAAGAGGTAAAGAGAAACCGCAAGATGTCCTTTGACTGTATTTTTACTGAACTAGACCCTGAATTCATCTGATCTAAGAACAGTTCTACAATGCCCCTGGAAAAGATCTTTCTCTATTTGAAATTTTCTTTATTTATAAACTAGCTATAATGTCAAATTCCCATAGAATTCTATCCTATCTTCTATTTTTTCTATTTCTTTTTTTCTACCACAGAAAAATGGACAGAAGTTTATTGAATAATAGGAGACAGATATTTCCTTGCTTTCAAGCCCTAAACCATTGCCTATAACCATTGCTACATATATGTTGCACACTCCTCTAAATTATTTCATTTTAAGATCAGTGTACTCTGTTGTTATGCTGCTTACCCTTCCAAAAACATGCCAGTACTGTATGGTTCCTTCCAGTTCTAACATTACATAGAACATTTTATTTCTTTTTCTTAGTTCTCCCCCAAAATTAGAACATTAGTTTATATTTCAGAATTAATGAAATTAGAATCCTTATATCTAGTTTCTGAGGAAGCTTTTTTTTTAATCTGGATAAAAAATATTCATGTCTCTATTATCTGTGACCTTCCAGTCTTCCATTTGCTAAACATCTAAAACATGCATGTAGCTGAATCACACAGAAAGGTCAGTCATTACAGCACACGGATAGAATGCGGCTGTCCTGCTTTTGTTCTAACAGGACGAGGTCTGCATTGCTAAATCGACTTAGCAGGTTCTGAAGTTGATGACTTCAATAAACAAAATCAGCAAATCATCACTGGGAGAGAAAGGCTGTGAAAAAGGGTTGTTGTTTTTATTTTTATAATCATCTACTTTTCCCAAACAAGTTACATGCAAAATTGTTTTGATGCAGGAAAGAACTAGAAGAGTTTGCAGAGATGAAGGAGAAAGAAGAGGTGAAAAAAGCTCTTGAAAGGGAAAAAAAGAAAAAGGATTACCTAGCTCGAAAGATGCATTACCTCCTTAGCACTCAGCAGGTTGGTGTACCTGTCCCTGACAGCTCATGCAAACCACTGGGACCCCTAGCTTGACAAAGATAAACTAGCAGGCTGAATGGGACATGACTTGTTGAAAAGATATCACAAAGGCACTACTTCGAGTTCAATTTAGTGCATTTCTATAGGCGAGAGCAGGTACCATGACTGCTGCATGACAACAGCTTCATAGAGACAGCATTAGCACGGCTGGCAGAAAGAGCCCAAGTCAGCAGTTTGATCTGCCACTGTGATAACACAACAGGAAGGGCATAACCTCACTTTAGAAACTCATTTTGACTGGCTTATTGTTATGTTATCTCAGTTGTCAAAAGCTAGTTATTAAGCCAAAGACCTATTTGATTTTTTTTAAATTTTAATTGAACTGAAGTTTAGATCAGAATTACATTCCTTCATTGTGGTGTTTGATTTAAATTGTAAGTCTAAGATGTCTTTTAAAAACTTTCCGGAGAGCTCTTTAGCTCCACACAATTACTTTCATTGCTCCTTTATTGCTGTTCAAAAGTATTCAGACAAATTTAGTTATTCCCTCAGAAATACATTTCAGTTCTGAAAAGTAGTTTGATAAGGGAAGTATTCCTCTTTTTAATCCTGATTTCTCATCAATGGGAATTAATGTTTGTAGGTACCACCTATTTATAATTAGGAAATGCAGCACAATTATTTCAATCTTTATTAAGTAAATTTATTATTGAGAATTAGTGTGTGTGTGGGGGGTTATAATAGCATGTGCACTTGCTACTTAACAAGTGTCATTCCTACAATCAAGGATCAATCACAATGCCAAATGCTTTCATAACCAAAATTGTCTCACCCTCTTTTTTCTCTCTGTCACATCAATCATGAATAAGTAATGGTGGAGTTTGTTTATATAAGCTACATGGCAATTAATTATGGGAAAGTGAACTGATTAGTAGAAATTAGTTATTTTAATTGTAAATTTAGTGAAATCAAGGTTTGTTTGTGAAGAAACAGAAGAAAAGACTAATTAGTACATGAATATTATTAAGAATGAATTATTCATATGCTGCCAGAAAGAGTACTGTGAAAATAATCACCCTGCAAAAAAACACGTCATGTTGTTTTAAAACTTTAACTAGAATATATAATAACCTCTAAATAGTAGAAAAAAATGGAAAACTGGACTCAGGGCAGAAGATCATAATCCTTAAGGTTAATGTGGAAATTAAATATAAATGGTTTACATGGTTTGGAAGAAAAATTCAAAAACAAATTTAGTGCAGTTTTCATTTGTTAGGTTTTTGGGGAATAAGCATGCAAAAATCATGACCGTGTCTGAAAATATAATGTATTCATTGAGATACTACTTAAGAACTGGTATTTCAAGTTTTAACCTCCCCCCACATGCCCAATTATTTTTGCAAAATTGAAAGGTATTACACATTCACTATGATCTCGTGGACAGCATGTTAATGCAAATATTATTCAAAAAAATGAAATTATTTGCATTCGTTATAGTATACAGATTTTCTATATTTCTTTACATTACTTTTTCAGTGTGCTTAAAGCTGGTATTAAGTAAGCATGAAAAGAAGTTAAAAATAGAATCAGAATTGTACTTTGATTAAAACTCACATTACAAGAGGATGATGCCTAAAGAAATAAATGACAAGCTCTAAAACTTGATACTTATGAAATATTGAGCTTTTAATCAACGTTCTTCGTTTATCTGTGGTTTCAATAACTAGTCAAGTAACACCTAACCCATTTAAGCCTTCCTTTGTTTGAAGAAAATTCTTTCTTCATGATCCCTGTAATTATGAAGAAACCTGCTATAAAATCTTTGCCAATGTTTCCCAAGTCATAAATTATGTTATCTGCTCCACCTACTGGTTGCCTTGTGCAAAATAATTGCACTGAAAAATCACCCATACATACAGTACAAACATATCTTTGTATACACCTATTTCTGTTGATTTGACAAGATTTGAAAAAGATAATTTGAATTTACTTAGTGTTTTTCTTTGTTTGTTTTTATTAGAAACAAAAGAAACTTTGTTAGCAAAAATATGAACCATTTTTCCTCACAAACTATTCCTATTTTATTATTTTGATAATGACTGAATAAAAAGTTTATTTTTATGATAAATCAAATATGGGAAAACAAATAACCCATTTTAAAATAAAAACAGTAGGAAACACTCTAATTAGTAAACTACACTTTAGAGTTAAAGTTTTCACTGGCTGAACATAAATGAGCATAGCTTTTAATAAACTTTTTGTTCAACTGTTTGTTTAGAAGTATCTTCAAATATATAGTGTTTTGGACTTTGAATGAACAAAAGTGAAAAATTAATGTAATCTTTCTTTTTCTTGTGTTTCAGGTTATATATGTGTCTTTCCTAATTTTCTCAATAAGGTTTATGTTGTAATTCTGCTTTTCAAAAATTTTGATCTATTAAAAATATTGATTCAAATGCTTCTATCAATAGCAGTAGTAGCATTAGAACAAGTACAAAAATAATCAGAATTTTAGTTTTGATGTTTTATTAAGTAATGTCCTTGCAGCTAGAATCTGCATGAGAGCTATTTCTAGTACTTTGATTTTTTTTTTTAATTACATTTATATGCCGCCCTTCTCTGAAGACTCAGGGCGGCTTACAATTTCTGGGATACAACCCAGTGTGCTCAGCAATAGCCTTCATTCCATTGTATATGCCTGCTTATTACTAAGCGGCATTTTTACAAGGTCAGCTAATTGCCCCCAACAATCTTGGGTCCTCAATTTACCTACCCCAAGAGGATGGAAGGCTGAGTCAACCTTGAGCCTGGTGGGATTCGAACCTACAATAATTGTAGGCAGCTGGATCTTAAGAGCAGGCATTTAACAGCCTGAGCTACCAAGGCTCTTATAAATAAAACAATTCTATTTATACAAGTTATTTTCACTCTGTTTCTGGATTTAAAATAGCTAAGTTGTTCATTATAGCTACATTGGCTAAAGCATGGAATGAAGGCTATTACTGAGCGCATTGGGTTGTATCCCAAAAATTGTAAGCCGCCCTGAGTCTTCAGAGAAGGGCGGCATATAAATCTAATTAAAAAAAGTAGCCTTTCAAAAACTGAAAACAAGAATGATGTGCCTACATTGCTTTCCACTTTTAAATAACTCAATAAAAGTAATCAATATATTATACTTAAAATGCTACGTGGCAATACAGGATATATAATCAGGTAAAATCTTAAAATCTAAACTCTGCCTGATTTGTTTCCTCTTCCTCTTTTTGGGAAACTTTGGGGAAATGACTGTTGATCCAATTCTGCAGTGTGCTGTTCCGAGCACCCAGGCCAGGGTAAAGCTTTCATCTTGTTCGATAGGCTGAGCAAAGTTCTGAGGACCTGCCTCCTTGACACTTGTCCCCAGTTTTTGCTCAGTCTGTCGTTCGATCTTGATGTGTTTCTTGGCTAGGATTCTTTGAGCACTACTGGTTTTTGACGTTTAGACCCATCTAGAGTGAGAGCATAGCCTTCAGGACATTTTGCGAGTTTTGATTGCTCACTTTTGAAGTACTGAAAAATGCCTAAACAAGAGTAAAAGTAGAACAACTGTAAAAAAAGAAAATATGAAGCCTCAATGAAAAAATATTTGAAGGTAGATTTATCTTCTAACAAAAGAAATAGAATATAAATGCAAGGAAAGAGGATATGGAACCTACATGGAACTGACTATAGAGAATTAAGTTACTGAACGCCAGAAAAGTGTGTGAAGTTATACTGATGGAAAGTATAAAAAGGAAGTTTGGCAGATGAGAACATGTATATTGAAGAGAATGATCAAAATTGGGGCTGAAAGAAAAATATAATGATATGAAAAGGAATGTTAAAGAGAATGTAGCCAAAGCAAGCAACAAAGATTTTAAATTAAATGCAGAGAAAAGAAGCAGAGTAAATTCAGGCCAATTTTTATGAAAATGGAAATGGTTTTGTATGGGAAAGAGAGCTAAATATGGATGTTCCAGAATGAATGACTGACATTATAATTGAATTAAAAATGATGAAAGAATTCAGGGAGAAATTGAGTATTTTAGAGATTTCTATGGGAAAAATAGTGATATCAAGGATGAAATCAGAAGGAATGCTATAAAATTATTTTCAAAATGTTGAAAAGAAAATCAATATAAATATTGGGAGGATTTTGAAAAATGGGAATGCTGTATGTATAAATGGAGTAACTGGAGAAATGTTAAACTAAAAAATGAAATGCTGTTTCAACATAATGGCAGATTACAATTTTAAAGACTGCTTTTTCTCAGTGTGTTTTGAAATATGGACATGGTCGCTTGAATAGATCCTTAACTTGAAAATGCCAACATGCAAAATGCAATTTTCCAGTGTGGTTATTTAAATGGTAGTTGAAGAATTATTGAGAAAATGCTCTTCATCTGGAGACATAAAGGAAGCAAATAAAAAAATAATTGATTATTTGCTATCAAGTCATTTTCAGCTCCTAGTGACCACATGCATAGAGTTTCCCCTTGACAGGCTATCCTTAACCTGTTCTCTTTGTGCTCCAAATGGAGCACTAATTGTCATCTATTTTGCAGCTGGTTATCCTCTTATCTTTCCTTCCACCTTTCCCAGCATTAGATCTGGATAATTTGAATCTGGTCATTTGTTGCTCAGATCAGAACTTGGGGTTGATTTATTTGATGTTCCTTTTGTTTGTTTTCTTAACTGTCCACAGTATTCTCAGGAATCTTCTGCAATACCAAAGTTCAAAAATGTCAATATCCTTCCCATGTTGCTTCTTCAAAGTCCAACTTTCACTTCCATAGAATGTCACAGAGGACACCATGGCAGTTCTGAACTTTGTAGGTATGAAGACATCATGGAATTTGAATATCTGAATAAAAGTATAAAATTTAGATTACATTTTTATTAAGCAAATTTGACTCATCTAATTTTATGTCTAGATAAGTGAATGTCACGTTATATCCCTTACATAAATACAATTATTATTCAGGTCAAGAGAAATTTTCAAATATACCGAAAGATATCTGTACATAAGAAATCAAACAAGCAGATCTTAGCCTTAAGCAACAAACATTTCCTGTGTGTGACTGGTTTTAGGAAAAATTGACTGAACTTCAATAAAATTAAACCTGTCTACAGTCATATGTATAAAAATGCTCCTCTTTAGGGGAAAATCAACATTAATGGCCATATTTAGATTGAGTTAAAAAGGTATCATGTACATATAAACAAGTAATAAACCTAATAAAAGATATACTATAAATAGCATAACTATAAGAATACAGATCTGCTTATCCCTTTTGGGATAATACGATTGTAACAACCATGACAAAAAGCTCATTAAATATAAATATTACATATCCAAGTTGCATTTAATCAGAATCCTAGATCAATCCTTAGGTTTTGAGTACAAACGTAAAATGTGACATTTTCCCATAGATAACTGATCGCTTGGATTTTGACTGAAAAAATCTGATGTTTCTCCATTTTCATATATAGTCATACTGTTAATTTTGTTTATCATTACATTTGAATATTGGTAAAGTTAAAAGATTACATTAAAATTTATTTACAATTCTAGAACAGGTCATATTTATGTTAATGATTTTCTTGCTTGCCATGGGAGTTTCTTCTAACGTAGGCCTCAGCTGCCCCTAAATTCCTTCCCTTTATTTTCACTTAACTAGTGATCACTTAGACTGGCAGAATGCCGGTCTCTTTTCTTCTGATCTTCTTCTAGTCAGATAGGTATGATCTACTGACATCAGGACCTTCCCCATCTTTGATGATTCTTCTATTGTATCTCCTATCAGAAGTACAGCTATAACCTACCTTTCTCAATTAGCAAGAATGTTCAGTGGAATTCTTGTGGAGGCATAATTGTAGTGGTTTGAAAAACTATCATGCTTTTTTTCTGTTCTCAGCAAGAGTAATTGAATGTTGAATATCTGACTAAATTCTGGTCTGTGACAGTATGTTAACACTCTTGACTATCTCCTAACAGCAAGGCAATTATTTGCTGAGTGGGGTTTTTATAAATCCCTTGGCAATAGTATGTCCTGATAATTATGATGAAGTGCATTGGTCCGTGTTGATTCAGCATTTCCATTTCTAGGAAATATTTCAGTTGAATCTCTATATTTATGTTCCTCTGGTTTTCTATTTTCTATTTTCTTATACTGTGAATATATGTTAAGTAAAACAAATTATATAGATGTCATGTATGGACATTTTTCAATCATTGTCATAAAGGTTTTAGTAGCTTTTTAGCTTCAGTTGTTCAATATGATCAATATCATACAGAGTTTTTTTAACTTAAAACATAGTTAAGTACCACCTGCCATTACAATGAAAAAGAAGATACTATGAAGATTGGATTTGGAGAAATAGAAGGGTGCAGAATAGGAAAGAGAATGAGATAAATATTAATAAATATTTGTTTAACTTTACAATGAATATAAGCATAGTAAAATTTTAAGTGGTGACAAGTGGATTCAAATTAGAGGTCAAATATTAAGAATTGAAAATATGCAGCACAATATGCTTAACCGAAAGCAAAGATTTAGAAGACTAGATTTTCACTTACTTGGTGAAAGGAACAGCTCAGGAACTACTCTTAGAAAAGCAAAAATAGATAGTGAAAAATGTGGGTTAATATTTAATAAGAAAACAAAATGAATGTTAACCAGCCTGCTTAGGGAATTTGCATTTGACAATGAAGAAGTGAAGGTGGTATATTGTTTTGTTTTCTGAGACTCAGTAATAGATAAAGATAGACAGCATGCTAGAGAAGTAAAGAGGAGATTAATCCAAGGGAGAAAGGCAGTGACAAATTTAGATAAGGGTGAAGGATATTTCTATGACAACAAGGATCAGAATAGTTAAAGCCATAGTTTTCTCAGTGGTAGTGTAGGGCTATGAACCTGTATATTGGGATAAAAGTGAAAACAAAAACATTTGAATTTGAATTAAGGATTTTGAAAAAATCAATAATAGAACCATGGATTGCGAGAAAAATATATTGCTTCTTTAAAGCAATGATTAGCAAGCCAAAACACACATACTTTGATCATGAGATGTAAATGAAATATGTGACTATATCAATGAAATATACCTGAAAAAGTTGTAAGCTGTGATGGAAGGTTTTTATCCATATAGTCGCTAGGAGTTGGGCCCAATTTGATGCATCAAATTTTGTCACAGGTACAGTGATTGTTACCAGCATATAGACAGGAGTTATTTACTGGATTGTATTGCTTGATTGTGTTTCAAATCCTAATTGACTTGAATCCAGAGGAATACAAAATTTTGTTGTGCTATTATTTTAGAACAACAGTATTTTAAATTTCTTTACAGTTGGAGAGATGCAATGGCTCATCAGTTAAGATGCTGGGCTTGTCAGCTGGAAAGCTGACAGCCTAGGTTTGAGATCCAAGTGCCATGTGACTGGGTGAGCTCCCATTATTTGCCTCAGCTCCTGCCAATCTAGCAGTTCGAAAGCATGTAAATGTGAATAGATAAATAGGTACTCCAGTGAGAAGTAATAGTGTTTTGTGTTTCACTGCATACTCTGTGCTGCGGGCATCATGTCATGCTGGCCACATGACTGCAGAAACATTTTTGGACAGCACTGGCTCAAAGGCCTAGAAACATAGATGAGTACCGTCCCCTAAAATCAACTATGACTAGTGGAGTAAAACTCTCAAGGATTCCTTTAATCTTTACCTTACAGTTGGACAAGATGCCTGCCAAAAGCATATACCCATTATACTCAGGGTATTAGTTAGTAAAATATGAGAGTGCTTTAGTTATAACAGAAATTTTAAGTTTTGTAAAATCCCAGTTAAGGTTTCTATACAATATAAATATTTCTGATAAATGTTTATATATTCTTTTTAAAAAAATCAATATTGCTTTTTTGAAGTACCCAGGAAAAAATCTGTTCTTCCTTCCTTCCTCCCTCCCTCCTCTCTCCTCTCCCTCTCTCCCTCCCTCCTTTCCATCCATCCATCCAACCATCCATCCACGGTATATAGATATATAGATATACTTTACCAGTCAGTAGAAATCAAATCTACTTTACCAGTCAGTAGAAATCAAATCTGATTTGATGACACTTCAAAATATCTACACTAACTTATGAAGCATTTTTGTATCTTTTCAAACTCAAGAAAATTATTTGCAGCAAAAACTATAAACTGCACACTTGTGATGAGTATTTCTGCTACCTAGTAAAATTAGATATTTCCTTTCCTTTTCCCACTTCAGCAATTCTAACATAACTTCTAACAAATGGTACTCTTCCTTGCTAAAAGGAGATGGTAATGCTCTATTAAGACATGGCCTGTTATCGGCGAAAGGAACTGTTTTGTTGCTTGCTATTCTATATGGGCGTGAAAACATGTTTCTGGCTGATACTCAACCTGTATCAACCTGTGTTGATCTTTCACCATCTCATCTCATTTCATTTCACGTATAGTCTTCATCAAGTTTTTAGCTAGCTACACAGTATACATCTGCTCCATACAAGTAATCAGCATGTGTTCTGCAACATTGTGGAATCTTGTGAAGAATGTAAGAGGTTTAACTATGAAGTAAGAAGCTCCTTAAAGCACTTCTATTTTTTCCCAGGATTATGGGGTTGCCTTCTACAACAGCAGTGTGATCCCATGAAAGCACATATTTGGTTTAAGGAGTTGCAGACGGGTGTTGTGTGCATCATTCTGAGCATTCTGAAACATGTTGTATTTGAATCTGAAGCACTGTTTAGTCCTCACAGGAAGTCAATTTGATCTTTTCCTCTAATGTAATTTTTAGACCCTATGGTAATGGAAAGAGTAGCACAATGCATTGATGTAGAGTTATCCATGCATTGGAGGCTGTTTTCTGTCCTAATTTATCTGTGAAAGTTGGCCTCTATGAATCAACTCCTATCTTCTTCTGAGATAATTAGAATAACAAAGATAATTTTCCTCTTCCAACCTCTGAGGCAATGCTATCCTGTTATCAAGAATGTTCATTAGGCACAAAGTACAGAACATAGAAATTAAAAAGGAATCTTTGAGCACCCACTTCTCCCAGTGATTCAATTTCCTATAGTACATTAGCCTTGCATATTGTACCAACCATTTCATTTGAACATTCTAACCAAGGCTTTTCATGGATCATAAAGTCCAAAAAAGTGGCTATTCCAGGTTGGATAACATAGTAAACCTCAAACACTAGAAAGAAAATTAATGCCATACACATGCTTGCTAACTAAACTTTTAACAGTTTATTATATGAACAAAATGTATCAAATTATCCTAATATTCTTCCCTCTTTTTGGCAACTTAAGGAGGGCTTCTAGCAATGAACTATATATCTTGCTGTGAGTGGACTTGTTGCATGTGGATCTTTCTTTAAGATACTTTCTTTGACTTCCATATGCAAGTGTCCACAGTCACTTAGATATCAGTGAAACTTGATTCACTACTTTGATCTCAAACTTTAGAACTCCACCACATGTTTTGGAAAGCTGATTTACTTAATTTTAAAGTACTTTATATGTATCACTCAGAACTGTGTCATAGCAACATTGTACTTATTCTAGATCAGGTGTGACCAATCCCCAGTCCGCTAATCAGCTTGACATCAATACCTGGGAAAATCCTGGAAAAGATAATCAAGTGTAAGATTTGTGAGCACATACAAAGCACCTGTGAATGAACAAGGTGATTAATAGAAGCCAGTATGGGTTTGTTAAAAACCGATAATGCTAGACAAACCTTATTGCTTTTTTAAAATAATTAAATTAGAGGAGAAGTGAAATGCTGTGGACATACTTAGACTCCAGCAAGGCATTTGGCAAAATGGACCACAACCTATTGATAGGATAGAACAATGTGGAATAGACAGAACCACCACTAGATGGATTTGCAATTGACTGACCAACTGTTCTCAGCAGGTAACCCTCAATGGAATTTATCTACACGGAGGATTGCATGGGGTCTTGGGCCCAGTAGTCTTCATAAATGATCTAGAAGGGATAGGAACCTTATCAAACTTCCAAATGACACCAAGTTGGAGGAATAGGTATTACTTTGGAAGAAAGGCTCAAGATCCAGAAGGATTTGGGCACTGGATCCTATCCAACAAGATGCAGTACAGTGGTGAGAAAAGTAAGCTCTTGCACTTAGGTAGGAAAAACCAAATGCAGAGATACAAAATGGATGGTACCTAGCTCAACAGTATTAACTATGAGAAAGATCTAGGTGTCCTTGTGGACCACGGCTTAAGTATGAGACAGAAATGTATTGCAGTTGCCAAAAAAACCAGTCCTGGGCTACATCAGCAGAGGGATAGCATCCAGATCACAAGAAGTGATAATGCTGCTTTATACTGCACTAGTGAGGCCACATTTGGAATATTGTGTGTCGTTCTGATCACCATGATACAAAAAAGATGCTGAGACCCTAGAAAATGTGCAAAGAACAATAAAGATGATAATGGATCTGGAGATTAAATCATATGAAGAACAATTGAGGGAGCTAGGTATGTATAACATATACATATATTGTATACAGTATGTAAATTTTATGATCCTAAGGACTATAATGATTGGTCTATGTATGAGAAGGACATCTCAACTAGAAATACCTATCTGCAGTCATGGTTGGAGCTTGCAGTCATGATTTAGAATGACCAAAACAAAAACAAAAAAAAAGCAAGACAATAACTTTCAGTAGATGTTCTTCCCAAAAGAAATAAAAAATCTCTACTTTGCAAGGTATTTATCTCCAGTTCTGGGGATGAAAAAGTCAAGGTATCCCATAGGGAGTGAAGTGGTGTTTTGTACATGTCTTCAAGCTGAGATGCTATTATAACTGTTGTGATCCCTTTAAATCTCCCTTTCCTCTAATAGGAGAAGAGAAGCTCAGCTTTATGATTTGTGAGGCTTAGGAAGATGGGAACAGGCTCTTGTCAAACAAACTAAGATGGAAATGAAAATACCAGTAAGAGCAGATTAGTCAGTATTATAGTTGCATGTTGCTATCTGTTTTGGCTTCTTACCCCTGTTTTCTGGTAGGTGACTTACCTTGCACAAAGAAACAAACCAACAATAAGCTTTTAGATTCACACATAATAGTTCATGGTTAAGGCAAATAAATGATAGGCAAACTATTACAATATTCCATTAAAAAACATGGAGCTGGAAAATAAAACAAAAAGCTTTTCTTGGATCAGTTTAGATAAGCAAATCATAGTTAGACAAGCTACACCATGATTAAACCTTATAGGTTAATGTCCTATTGTCCCAGACTAATTACAGTAGATTAAAGGTAAAGGTTCCCCTCACATGTACGTGCTAGTCATTTCCGGCTCCAGGGGTCAGTGCTCATCTCCATTACAAAGCTGAAGAGCCAGTGCTGTCCAAAGATGTCTCCATGGTCATGTGACCAGCATGACTAAATGCCAAAGGCATGTGGAATGCTATTACCTTCCCACCAAAGTGGTCCCTATTTTTCTACTTGCATTTTTACATGCTTTCAAACTGCTAGGTTGGCAGAAGCTGGGACAAGTAACAGGAGCTCACTCCATTACGCAGTGCTAGAGATTCGTACTGCTGACCTTTCTGATCAACAAGCTCAGCGTCTTAGCCACTGAGCCACCGCGTCCCTTCACAACCCAGTAGATCAGATCTGTATAAAAAAGTGTTTTAAATGCTTAGTTCCTTCCACATATAACGCATATGATCTTTCAGTCTGAATTGGCTACTTTGATATTCTGCAATCATTTAATTAACTCCTATGTTTTGAGGAAGAATGGTTTCTATGAATGCTTTTTAAAATGTATTTTAAAGCTGTTGTTAAGCACCTGTTAGGATTTGCAGTAGCAAAATTTGTTATGTTTGTTGACATATTTTTGTCCCTGAATCAATTGATTGCATACTCAAAAGATCTCTAGACTCTGCCCAATTAGCAGAACATCAGAGAACTGGTAACTTTGCTTCTAGTATATTTCTGTGTGTTGGGCAGCCATCAGCAAAAAAACATATTCTTTCCTAATACAGTATTCTATTTTTAAGCAATGTTAAATAATCCCTGTGTATCAAAGCAAATATCATAACTCTTTGTTATCATCAAAGAGAAATAAGGAACATGGATCTTTACAAATTGTCTGCTCAGTTTGGAAAAAACCCATAGGACTGAAAATATTACACATGATATCCATTTAACCTGATTCTTTCCAGCAAATCCTTTCTCTTTTATTTGCATGCCATTCTCATTACCAAGATTAAAATTATATGAAGAAAGCAAAATGAAACATTAAAATAATTCAAAATATTAATGTAATGCTAAGGATGGCTGAATAACAAATGATACATTTGCTCATAAGCTCAGGATCTGGTAAAATTAATAATGCTTAAGGATCATGAATGGTGAAGAGCAAATTCTAGGGCAGAAAACTAGAAATAGTTTGTGTAGCTCCATTTTCCTTTTTCTAGTAAGTCAGAATCATAGGGTTTTTTTAAGTGAGGAGGGAATACCAACAGAGCTTTCACACCTCATTTGCCATATTCACCACTGTGCACTATTCAGCAGAAGACTGCTTCAAGGAGGTCAGTGAGAAGCTATTAGCAGAGTCTTCCCCAGAGATTTCTTTGGTCTTATTGAGTTGGAAGTTAGCATGACAGTACTGCAAATAACTCAGTTGTAGGTTTTTTAACCGCTAGCACAGATTTCCCTATAGTATTTGTCACTTCAGAAAATTATTCCTAAAAATGATGTCTAGGTTTGACAGGGGCTCTTGTGAGAAATGCTTGGGAAGACATGGATACAGAAAAAAATGTGTCATGTTCTCCCCACGCTACTTGGGACTTTATTGTGATGGGGGTAGGGGTAGTAAATCTATCATTTTAATTAGAAAGAATAGGAATAGGAAACAAAATGGCTTTGTAGATAAAGTGATCCATTAAGAGTCAGTCCTTGTTCCTACTTAATCGTCCTGTAGGCTGACTTACATGTTAAATCATAGAAATGCTGGCTTGTTGAATAAACCAGCTTGATGAGTTTGCACTTAGCCCAAGCCAAACAAATCAAACTGTGACTTAGCTAACCTATACAAAATGGAATGTGAACAATGGATAAGTAAACCAAAAAAGATTCTTCAGTGTTGTTGTGAATAATTTCACAAAAACATACATTCAGTTTTGGTAATGGTAAAAGGACAAATTAATCAATATATATTATTATGAAAAGGATAACCAAATCTTCATAGTTGTACATAAATTATTTTATAGTCACTTTTGTAATGCAGTGTAGAATTCTATTTTTGACACCTAAAGAATATGTAAGCCATGAAATGACAGACACAATTATTAGGAGCACATACTCTTTGAAGACAAATATAAGAATTCTTGAGTTCTTTATTTTAAATTACATGAGTAAAAGAGGTACTATGTATAAGATGCTGTGGATTGTATTTATTATTCAAAATTTGTTACTGCTATTTTATCAAAGAGCTGAAGTAGAGCATGCAGTAGTTAAGTTGATGAAATCATACTATCAATTTTAACCAAAATGACAGACATAAGATCTCATTTAGACCTTCCCTATCTCCTGAAATAGGTAAAAAAAATATTGTGACTACTCTTGCTGATATCTACAATCCCAGGTTTAAAAGCAGATGCATATGGGGTAGCCTGTATAACAAGTGGTTCTTTTGAGAATTCTATCTGTTAACTGGAAGTTTTTCAGGCATTCGTATGTGCCAAAATCAGCAATGGAAACAAACTTGTCTGAAGAAATGATTTACCCCACATTACCAGTGTTCTTGAATCAAAGAGGAGATATAAAAATGTGTTATAACACCTCTTTTGTGTGCATAAGTTCTCAGCTGTTTTCTCTAGTTAAAATTATTGGTGCCTTAAGTCATATATACCAGTGCCTTCCTTAGTTCCTGTAAGAAGAAGTGATAACAGCAGTATGAATGGAATGTAATATGTATGCTATCATACAACAGGTATGGAGCTATGAATCCATGTCAATTCCTCCTCCAGCTTCTCTTATTGTGCCCTACCATAAAGAATGCAATAATGGGGGGACATCTGTTCTAGAGCATAAAGCTATCATAATAGATAATACTGGGCTAGGTGGACAAATAATTTGACTTCCTTTAAGACATCTTCCTGTGATCTTATATGTATTCTAACTCTGTAAGGGAATATAGATCATCCTTGACTGGTCACTTAGCAACCATTCATAGTTATGACATGAACCTCCCATGCTCATTTCAGCCTTTTTTAGCTAGGTTCCAGAAAAAAATCACCAAGAGGAATACAGTGATTTGCTTATTGACTATAGTGTTTGCTTAACGAATGGATAAACAAGATGGATACAGAGATTGAGAAGAAACGTGACTTAGTTCTTATATATGATAACAACAGCAAGACTTAGATATGCACATAGGTGGAAAGATATGCGAATTCCTACAGCAGAAGAATGGATTATGAAATTAATGGAGCTGGCTGAGAAAGCAAAATTAATGACCTAGTAACAAAAATTACTGCATGTTCACTTAAATATTGTAGAGTTTGCTCAAGAACTACTGCAAAAATGTAGGGTAACAATAGCATGTAATTTTTATCTTTTTGCTACACTATAGCTTTAAATTTTGTGTCTAAAGTCCAATGGAAATGGTTTCCTGCAGAAAGAATTTTGAAAACTATGAAAGCATAGTTCAAAAAATGAATTGAAGTTGATGTGAAAAGCCAATTATATGCATAAGCATTATATTTTGGTCCATTTCTGATTCAAGAGTAAACACTTTAAAAAATATTACTTATATTGATTTCATTGTTATAATTTGAATAAATATCAACAAAATAATACTGTGTTTTAGATTGCAGGCATATATAATTCACCCTATCGAAAGGAACCTGATCCTTGGGAAATTCAGTTAAAGAAAGCTAAACCTTTGAGGCACAAAAAGAAGATTGAGAAAAATGCTATGGATCTTCCATGGCCAATTTATGCTGATTCCTTTAGTTTACAAACAATGCCAACTCTTCCTCCAATTCGAAGACAAAAACCACAGGTAATATGCTCAATGACTTTTAGGTACCCATTGCTATTAACAGCTGATTTCTTTCTAAAGTTACTGTAGGATGATCCTTCCAAAGAACAATAAATTACTTATCAAAGAGAATATGTGTAACTCAGGGTTGATACTTGGTGCTCTCTGAGCTTGGTTGTTTTCTTGCAGATATTTCATTACCAAACTACATAACATCATCAGATGCAGATGCAGCATTGAATTCCTTTATCCCCTTTTCTTCAGTCCCAATTTCTATTTATACTTATTGTCACATTTGTAGGACTCCTATTTGTGAGTGAGAAAATCTTCCTGCATCTTGATTTTCTTGGGTCTCTCTTCTTTCAGTAATTAACCATCCAGAGTTGCATGGTCAGGATATCAAGAAGACCACTCTGTTATACTTCTGTTTTTAGTCTTAATATAGGAGGTAGTTAGAATTCAAGAAGACTCATTGTGCGGAGTCCAATCCCTTGCTGGTTTTCTCGATTGCTTTTCAACGATTATCCCTCTAGCTTTTTTATTTCGATTCCTCTCCACAATGGTTTTCAAATTTGGGGGCAGTGTGGGAAAGTGTAAATGGTATCATGGAGACATGGAAACAATCAAATTAAATGAGTAGAATATTTGGAAAGCCCAACACTTTGTAATTTGTTCCTATTTATTTCCCGTTTTTATTCCCCAACAATTGTTTTGAACTGATGACCTTTTTTTTACTAAAATAGCCATAATCCTTTTATAATAGTACTCAAGGCAAGGGGCCTTAGCAGGAATATCAAAATGTAGGAAACAATTTATCCTGATAAGACTAGGATGCTCATGTGTTATGTGTTTACATGGAACATGTTTCACATTTTAAAATTGGTTCAGTATTGTTTTTTAAAAAAACCCATATATTGTTAGTACACTTTATATGATTTTCCACTAGCCTTATTTGCAGCCTCAGGTTAAAAAAGTGATAAATTTATCTATCTTACTGAGAATGTAATCTTTTCACTCAATTTACTTAATTAAATTTTCCACAAATAAAAAAATAAATTTAAGAAATTTAAAAAGTCAACAGGAATATACATTTGGGAAGTATAACTTTGTTAAGTCTACATTATGTAGGAATCATGAGTATTTTAAAAGCCAAAAAGAAAATGCCACTATTTAAAATAGGAGTCACTAAAAACTTGTTGCGGTGTTTAGTGGTCAATTAAAATCAATTAAGCTATTCCTTAGGGTGGATGGAGTATCCTGATTATAATCGACCAATGCAAAACCACAAATTGTTATACAATATGTTGATCTGATATTTCTCTTGTTTTAGGCTATTTTGTAATCTTTTCTCCCCCTTAGTCTAGACACCAAGAAACTTAAAGCCTTTTAGAACAAAGCAGAAGAGTTTTGTTTATTTTCTGGTATCTTGAAGGGGGAATTTGCGATATAATACTTTAATCCTTTCAGTGCCCTGGGATGTATGCTGTGGAGTAAATGTTCAAAGAGCTGTGTGTAGATTTAACTGTGTGACTCTTATTGATGTTAATGGGAGTCACACGGCTAAATCCATGGACAACACAGTTTAGAGGTATATTTCTGAGAAAGGACATTGGTCTGAGCTGATGAAACAGCTGGGAAAGAAAATCCAGCAGAACACACTGTTCTGAAAATGGCTGGGTGATGTTAAAATGGGGATTTATAATTACTAACCATGCTTATGGCTTAGTATTTTGTGACAGCAGTTATTTGACATTAACTGTATTTTCCATATTAGCCACCGTATGTTATGATAGCAAAAAAGTGCTCAAGGAGAGTGTTAAAGTATGAGCTGCATTTCTTTCAAGTGTTTAAGGAATAAATGTTAACTCATCTTTGGATCTCACTTAAGGAAAGTAGCATTTAGTTTCTATAGATAATATTTATACTGCTGATAGATATGTTCTACCTGAAGTATGATTTTTAATTCAGAAATACAGTTAGAAACTTTTGTCTTACACAGTGGTGTTTAAACACTTGTGAATTCTTCTGAATTTTCAGTATTTCCACATAAATATGACCTAAATGTAATTTATTCTCCAAAATAGGTCGTAAAACTAAAAAAGAGAACCCAATTAAACAAATGAGTTAAAATTTATTAAGGAAAATGATCCAAAGCTATGTATTTGTCTCTCATGCACCGCTGTAGCTTGCTAGTCAGATCCTCCTTTTGGGGAAATTGGGTATGTTTGTTTGTTTGTTTTGTATCCCACCCTTATTATTTTTACAAATAACTCAGGAGAGCAAACTTATCCCACACACCTTCCTCTTATTTTCCCCACAACAGCAACTCTGTGAGGAGTTTGCCTGAGAGAGAATGACTGGCCCAAGGTCACCCAGCTTTCATGGCAAAGACAGGACTAGAACTCAAGGTCTCCTGGTTTCTAGCCTGGTGCTTTAACCACTAGACCAAAGTCACTAGGCCGCCATATTAAAGAAATCTGAATTCAAACAATTATCCCAAACATAAGACAGGGATGCAATTTGTATATCAACTCCCTTATGGCCAACATGAATAATTTAGGATGCCAAAGTCAGAAATAAATCAGTAAGTACATTGAAATCTTACTCTAAGGCACGGTGTCAAACTGGATCGTGTCATGGGCCGGATCGTGATGTATCGTGATTTTTATTTTTTTTTTTGCTTTTGTGGGGCTGGGGTGGGCATGGCCTATGCATGACATATCCGGCCTGCAGGCTGCCCGTTTGACAGGCCTGCTCTAAGGAAATGATGCATTGCTACTGTTGCAAACATTAGTTGAATTAACATGAGGTGTGAATGCCTAATATTGTTTTGAAGAAGCATTGAGATGAATTATAGTAAAACTGCGATCCTAATTTTTGTCAAGACACTCAGGCTGCATTCCTGAATGTTAAATGATCAGACAGTAGAGCTAATTTAAATATTTAAGTACTTAAACAATGGTTTTACTTAACTTCATGAAGGCAAATCCAAGACATATCAAAATTATATGGTTCAAACTATATACAAATCAGTGGCCAGCAATACAATCTAGTTACTTTGCTAAAAGGGCACAACATAATCCAGCATTAAAATTATATTTGTCTAAGACAGGAGTCACCACCCTTTTAGACCTCAGGGACCACTAAATTCATAATTTTAAATCCCATGGACCACTAATATAAATTTTTTAAAAGGTAAATGGTATTTAGTGCAATATAAGAACGCAAATAATTTTTCTGCAGACCGTCAACATTTTCTTGCGGTTGGTGACCACTGGTCTAAGACACACAACTCTTGCTTGGAATTCAGTTAGGAACATATTGCTGCTTTATCTCTGTGGAAAGAGTTTGATCTATGTAAATTCTTAAGGACTTGATTTCTACTGGCCCATATGTTCCTAACATGATAATAATTTCCCTATACTGTATGTTGAAGTACTCAGACAATTCTGATTTATTTTAAGCACGGTTATTCTTGTCAAACCAATATGATTCAGTTTCCTTCAATGCAGCTAAATTTTGTTAAACTGTTTGTAAAACTAAGACTTGATTGCCTCAATGACACAGTTATAATTTTATGTTTGTACAGGTGGGCCTCAGGTTATGACTGCTCTTTTAGTCACTGTTCAAACTTGTCATGGCATTGAATAAGAGGGACTTATGACTCAGGGTTCTAGCCATTGAAACTGCCCCTCAATTATGTGATTGTAACCTGGACACTTGGGGCCTGGCTCATGATTACGATGTTGTAGCAAATTGCAATAAGCTGATCACAACTTCCAACATATTCTGCCAGGTTCCCACAAGCAAAGGCAATGGGAAAGCCAGTAGGAAGTTGAAAGTGAGGTCCTCATTTAACAATGGCAAGTAGGACTGCTAAAATTGATGTCACAGTGGTTCCAATGTCCCACAGTCACATGGTCACCCTGCCAGTTTCCTACAAATAAAACCAATGGGAAGCTGACAATGAAGTCACAAGTTGCTCCTGTAAGTCACTTCCAATGGTTTTTCTCCTGAGGAACCACCACAATAGAGCAGGAGGTATCAAACTGATTGCCTGCGAGCCAGATGTATCATGCACAGGCCATACCCACACCAGCTCTGTGAAGGGGAAAAACATCATGAAACGTCACATGATGGCAATGTGACACCGCAAATTTGATACCCACACTATAGAGCAGGGGTGGGCAAACTTTTTGACTTGAGGGCTACAATGGGTTCTTAAACTGGACTGGAGGGCCGGAACAAAAGCATGGATGGAGTGTTTGTGTGAACTAATATAAATTCAAAGTTAGATTACTTCACATAGCCTTCTGGGAGAGCAAGAGAACCCTCCGCTCTTTTGGCTCCGCAGGCCAGATAGAACAGCTGAACGGGCCGGATCCGGCCCACGGGCCGTAGTTTGCCCACGGCTGCTATAGAGTATGAGATCCCAGGCATCTCACTAGTCTCCTCCACTTTATGATGCCCATGCACTCATAACACTCGCCCCACCTACCTTGACTTATGCTAGCCTGCTCATCTACTCCTTCAGATCTTCCCATGGCCTTTGCTGGCCCACCTGCAGCCCCACTGCCCCATTTTCTCACCCTGACACCCAGCTGAAGCACTTTTGTGGCTTCCATGCCCTCCTCCCCCCCATTCCCCTTGCCTGGGCCTCTTCCTACTTAACAACCCACATGGTCCTGGGGTTAGAATGGGCAACCAGAATTGCCATCACTAAGTGATATGGTCCTGATTGTTGTAAAGCAAGAACTACTATATTTAACTCATGAACTTTCTCTTGTTTTTCACTGTTTTGTATACTTTGAAATTATGTACCCATTTTTATTATCAAACACGTGGTTTTGATACATTAATTTTCACGTCCATATTGAATCATACACTCCATCAGACATTTGCTTCAAATCAGTTTGATTTTCAGCTCTCAGTATGGCATCCACTATGTAGAAAGCTTGTCTCCAATAGAGAAATTTCTAACATCATCGCTAGAATTCTTTATACATCATGACAACCAATTTTTCTACTTTAAATAATAAAGGAGAAAATTTATTAATGGGACTTATATGCCGCCCCATCTCCGAAGACTTGGGGCGGCTTACAATAAAAACAGACACAATAAATATTTAAAAAAGAATTAAACTAATGGTCCCAATTAATACAAAACTTAAAAACCACCAAAATCTAAAAACACCCCACCCATAGGTCACAGCCCGGATTGGTCAAATAACCAGGTCTTCAGGTCATGGCGGAAGGTGCGGAGGTCAGGGGCCAAGCGGAGCCCCAGGGGAAGTTGGTTCCAGAGTTCAGGGACCGCGACAGGGTAGGCACGTCGTCGGGGGACCGCCAGCCGGCATTGGGACCCCAATGTCCCATCAATGCTGATGGGACCCCAAGGAGTCCCTGTCTGTGACTTCGTACAGGGCGGTTAGTATTCGATGTCGGCAGCAGTCTCTCCCTTAAGTAATAAGGACCCATGTCATGTAGGACTTTGTATGTTAAAGTTAAAACCTTGAATGCATATTCTTGCCTTAATATTCTTACTGTTGAACCATATATGTCCTCCCATCACTGCACTCCCAAAACATTATTCATTGTTATCTCTCATACTCTTTCACTGAATTCTTCTGTACTTCACTGAGTTTGTCAAGGCCACAAAAGTGGCATTATGAATTCCAGTATTTGCCAAATCTAATTTTTAATATAGATGGGATTCAGGGGAAAATAAAAACCACAGTGTTGATGATCTCAACAATGTTCAGTGAAAACAATTGTAGGAAGTGTTTTCCTCTTCTGGTCTCTAGCCATGGATTCTGAGATAATGGTCTCAGATTCAGCCCTTGGCATTTTCAGTTAAAAAGGTACAAGGGAGAAAGTAGTAACAAATTTATCCTTCAACATTTGGAGAGCCAGTATATTCCAATTAGACTGGATAACCCAATGATTCAACTGCATGGATTACAGTTTCAGCACTGGGAAATTCAGGATTAAGCCAGGTCCCCGTTTCAGTATGCCATTGCTAATGTTAAATAAGCCACATATTCATAATTGTCAACTAATAATTTGAATGTCAACAGGCAACTATCAAAATGGCTTATAGAAATAAGATTCAGTACAGGAATATTTTGCCAGATGTGTGTTATAAATAAATGTAATTTCAGGATTTTTTTTCAGTCATATCTCTGTTACGTTATTTGTCTTTGGCATTATCCATGCAGCTTTAATATTACTGTATGGATTGTGAATTGCCACTCTGTTCCATGACAACTTTGCTTCTGTGCTGAATTGTGCTATTTATTCTGAAATGTCACATAAGGAGAATTGGATGGATTTTGAACTACAAAAATAAAACAAAAAACCAAAAGCCCCTTTTGTTTTGTGATCTGTTTCTCATTTTGTATTCTATATATTACAGTCAGATAGTCAGAGTTAATTCTCTTTTTACTGATTGTTCTTAGATGCAAATTTTCCAAACAATTTTAATAAGTGTATTTTATACCACTAACTAAACTCTGCATCTCCCTCCCATCTTTTAAATTTCTTCTATAATCATTTAAAAGTTTTGAAGGAGTTCCATAGTGAACCTAGAAGTAAACTAATTGGGGGTGCAGAAGAAACCTTGCACAATACATAACTATTGTAGTTATTGACATTGTCAATGGAATCTGAATGCTGTTTGTGCCTTTAAAAAGTAAAGTTCCAGTAAAAATCCATTAACAACTTTCAAATATAGCAATCCTCTTGTCCAGCTGTGAAAAGTACTAGATGATACTTATTTGCCATTTGTGTTATTTATGGTCCATGACTTTTATGGTAACTGGTTCCTATTATTGGTTTCTATTAATGTAAAACATAAGTGAACATAAATGAGGCGTGAATCATTTCTTTTTATTAGCCCTGCAGTCTTCACTCAGTTCTTGCAGTAACTCCAGCTGTGACTTGTTAGTGATAACCTATTTAAAGAGATCCTTCAGAAGAAGAGGCATGATTAGGATTTTGCCTTCACTTCCTTTGGAAGGAGGGGAATTTGCTTCCTTACTTCACAAGTAGAACAACAGTGGCAAAAAAGGAAAGAGGCTGTAATTAGTGGCTCAGCAAAGTCACAGCTGACTGTAAATGGTATCAAGTTATAGTGCTAATGATAGTCTTGGTGAATTTATACTCACAATTACCTAAAGGCAAGAGGTGATATAAGGAATTTTTACAAGGTCTGACAACGTCTTTTTACAGAAAACTGAAATGTAGGGGTTAGTTTATAAGCCATTCCTATGTTCAAATATCCCCACATCATTGATAACTGCAAAGAACTAATCATAGCTGAATGCAATTACAGTATGTATATATATTGAACATCGTTGTATATAGTATATAAAAAAGATAGGCTAGAGAGCTGTTCGCTGTGCCACCTAGTGATATGGGTTGTTTTTTCATGTAGAAAAACCATTGTTTATGCATGTTAACCAATACATTTTATGGTCTAGATATAGTTTTTCCACTTCATTTGAAGTTTTTGAGAATGAGGTCTTATATAAAAGACATGTTGCTTATTAAAATATAAAATGACCTACAATAACTCAATGCACAGATAATTTATTTTTATTAAATATTAAATGCAATTTTTATCAAAAGGTTTAGGTAAATATTTAATAAGCCTATTTTTAAGATATTGAAAAATGTCAGCTTTATCATATTTGGTAAGTATAAATTTTCATGGTTAAAATAATAGAAATTATAATATACAATTTTTAACATTTTTGAGAATTATTATTTTTTTAACAGTAAAACATTTGTTCGTACAAAATATTTTTATATACTGTTAGGAAAGTTTCTGATTTAGAAAAGGTTTGTTTTCTTTAAGTACAGAAAATAAGAATTTATATTTATCTTTCAGTTTCTGGTTTAAAAAATCCTCTAAGCTATTCTGAATAGATATCTATAGAATTATGTTATAGTTTGCAATTTATGTGAGCTGGTCATACAAATAATTACAAATAGTTGGGGCACATCTTTATCCATTTCCTCTAGTATTATAAAATATGTCTATGTCTTTATATTATTTGCATCTGAAATTAAAACTAACAAATCACATTTAAGTTTCAAACGGTAAACTTTATTATTTTTATTTCAAGAGAATATCATGATTCTCTTTCTAGAAATTATCAGCATCTACAAGGTTAATCTTTCATGGTAGTCTTAATTACATCTACAAGGTTAATCTTTCATGGTAGTCTTAATTTCAGTCTTTGGAGATGTTGGATGGAGATTTCTAAAATGAAGTTATTAATTGCAAACATTATTTCTTCTCTGTATACAATCTAAGCTCCTCCAAAATAAAAGAAGGCAAAAATAAATATTTCACTTGAAACCCTCAGGGACCTTTCCGTGATCCTGCTGACGTACTCCAGCAACGGTTCAAACCCTTGGAACCATCTGTGCGGGTGGTAGCCTCAAGTATTTCACTTCAACTTGCCCAAGAAAAACAAAGACAAGAAGAATGGCGAAACCGTATACAGGATGAAAAGTACGTGACTTATCTTTTCTGTTTTATTTATTATACTTTAAGCTTGTTCAGCTTATTTGGAATGAATACAGACAAAATCTGCTTGAGTTTTCTAAGCAAACTGATTCATTGGTTGGATTATTATTATGTAGTAATCTGATTGATTGATTGATAGATTGCATGTGACCCATTCAACAGGCTGTAGATAGTTCACAATATAAATATATGAAATCTCTTAGAAAACTCCAATTATGTGCATACATTTAAAAATACCAAGTAGTTTCTTCAGTCGACAAATTCTTTTACAGCATTAAGCATGATCAAATAAGTTAAATATTCCTGAAAAATTACTCTGTCAGCAACTCCAACAAAGCTTTCAGTATCAGCCCATAACCTCACTCAGTTTATATATTCATTTGTATTATAAGAAGCATGCACATTAACAGGTGATATTTAAGAAAGTGTTGGTGGGAAATTGATCAGGATTGGAAATTGAGCAATTATTCATTAAAAAAATTAATACCAAGCTAAGTTTCTTAATACAGATGTCTTTATATAAACATTGTTCATCTAAGCCTGTTTGTAACTTAAATATCCCATTTATCTTCTGCATAGACCCAATCATGTGCTGTATAACCCCATTGTTCAGATAGGAACACCTCTCTCTGTTTCAACATTTCATGCTGCCAGTTATCATTTTAACATTCAGAATATATTTGGTCAGGGGTGGGATTCTACCAGTTTGGACCGGTTCGGGCGAACCCCTTGCTCCGAAGATCAGCCAGCAGCGAACTGGTTTGCTGCAACGAGCATGTGGGCCCACCCACCCACCACTGTTCTTTCCTGTGCTTAATTTTCATTTGTTAGAGCACAGCTGATTCACGCGGCAGAGTGGTTTGCCGCGCCTCAGCTGTTTTATTCACAGGGACTCCAGTAGAAGGTAAGTATTAGAGCTTTTTAAAATGTAGAGCACGCGCAAAGCATGCGGTCACCTAACTGGTTGTTATACCAGTGGAATCCCACCCCTGTCTTAGGTTATTAAGTGAATTTTATCAGACGTACTGTATAATGGATCTTTCAAAATAAGATGTTCAGAAAGACATTATTAACCCTTAGATATGAAAATTTCATTTCTAGACTAAAATAAATTATATGGTTTTAACTGGAACTGTGCCTCGTTTTTTTGGGGCTGCATCTGAAGGATTAATTCTGTTTTTAGTTACCATAAGATTTTGCAGTAGCAAACATTTCAAAGGTAGTTAGCACAGCCAAATGTTTCAACCCATGTGGGTATGCATCAGAACAACTTCAAATGTTTAGTTGCTCAGGTAGAAGAACAAATAATGCTTCCCTCATCATAATATTTAGGGTGCAGGGAAATCAATACTATTTTTGCACTTGAGATATAAAATTAAACAACTTAGTTTTTCAACCGAAATAATAATAACTTCAACAATAAATTTTTTCCATTTTCAAAGCATGATCAGTTACATGAAGCATCTGCCTTTTTAGTCATGGTAGGCTTGGCCTGTTTGATAGTACCACTTCCAGTTGATTGGAGAGTAGATCTATCACTGGACTTACTTAGGAGCAAGGAAGGGATGTGAAATAGCAATAACCTGTATTTGATCCATTAATCTTCCAAAATAGATCATGTCAAAATATTGTGTAAGTATTTTTGAGAACCATTTATCCAGAAGTTCTTTGCCCATATTGTTTTTTTGTAGTATGAGATACTTCCAGGTATGTATTATTCTCCCTTGGACAAATTATTTGAGATTTTAGCTTTGTGTTTACAGAACTGAAGAGCAAAGGGAGTGTGTAAAACAACAACAATACTGAATACTATGTTGAGCCAATCTCACATATCAGTGTATTTTTGCAAATGATGCCTAGTTTTTAAGATGCTTTCTAACTTTAGCAATTTGAATATTTTCTGGACTACTCCTGTACTCTGATAAATAGGGATTATCATATATTTCAGATAATGCTTTAACCATTCAACATTCTGTTTGTAACTCTTCCATTTACTTTAATTACTAGCACAGTGTGTGACATTTATTAATCAGCAGAGCCTTTTTAAGTTACAATACTAAATCAGCTAACCCCATTAACACTGAATACCCCATACAAGCAGTAATAGGAATGGTAGTTACTGAGCAAATCGTATTATAAATGCTGGTGCTCTAGGGCACAGTTAAGCATGATTACCCTCTTTTGATCCAGTATTCCTCTGCCTCTTCTAGCTAATTTCCACTGGAAATTTACAAAGTAGTGCCTTCATTTTTCCACCTTAATTTTTCTAATGAAGTTCTGGTATTTTATAACACTGGGGATGCAGATAATAAGCCTCTCTATAATTAAGGAACTCTAGAATTGTCTGCAATTAAGAGGTCTCTGTTATTTTTGATTAGATAGAACTAAGCTGCATTTTATCTGAAACTTTTGCTTCTCCTGTAAACTGGTATTACAATCAAACAGCCTCATGATTTTTAGTTTAATATCAGAAAATGAGAAATATGCAATGTTAAAAACTGATAACTGGGCAATAATGTAAATGTCAGAATTTTCTTATCATTTTTTAACTTGTCTTTTAATCTTTGGCAGAAATAGTTTCTATTATAATGCAATCTCATTGGTTTGAATTCCCTGAATTAAATTTTCTTCTTCATATGTATGAAAATCCTCCAAATATTTGATAATGACTGCCTTATCAACTCTTAATATTCCCTAACCTTGATAAAAATATAACATCTTCTACTCTAATAAGATAACATCTTCAACTCTGATAAGACATCTTCACTCATCCTTATATCCACATCTATGTGTGTTAATAGCCTTCAACAGCAATATAGGATAGTATACCCTTAAATAATAGAGTCAGGATAGCATATAAGACCTGATGGAAGCATAACGAAAAGTATAAATAGGGATCGGAATTCTAGGCCTCTGTTATCTCATCTAGAATCACCAGATTTTTACATATCGTATTGCAAATCTGACTCCTATTTAGATCATCAGTTTTCATTAAGTGAGCTCTACAAGAGGGCTGTCAAACTTGTGACCCGTGGACCAGATGTCTCATGCACTGGCCACAGCCACGCCCAGTTTAGAGAAGGGAAAAAAGTCACGATAAGTCATGTGACGCAGCCGTGATGACGTGAGTTTGACACCCCTGTTCTACTAGGTAGTTCAGGCCAGGAAATTGGCTCCTCAGGAATACTAGAATTATACTTTATTGATATCAGCTGCAGTAGAAGTATGGTTGAACGTCTCCTGGTGGTTTTCCTACCCTTCCTCTTATACTCCAGAAAATAAAGGGGGAATCATCCAAAGTCTCAATGCTGTCTCCCTTCCCAGGACTTAAGGAATGTTTTGTGTCCATTGTGATTATGTAATGGATTCTGAATATTTCTTTCAAGGCCATCTCCCTGGCTCTTTACAGATGAATATTATATTTATGCAGCTTATTCTTCCAATTTAAAATGAATTCATGAAATATATTTTGTTGGCTTGGACTTACTTTTCCAGCTTGCAAAGGCTATTCTAAATCTGGCTGTTCTATCCTGTTGTGTGTTACTGTCAATTAATTTGATGACTTCCTCTACATAAATGTCAACAAACTAAATCTGGAATGTATGAAACTATTTATTATTGGTAGAATTTGTCTACTGACAAATACTAAAATTATTGAAATTTCTTCATCCCTCCAAATTTCTCCTGGATAATTTGAATGTAGAATGGTAGATATATTCAGGTAGGAAAGGGAAAATTAAAACACCATCACACATTATGTTAGGTATTAAGATGGAAGTATGTAATGGTATTTACAATGTGCATGTTGTCATTTTTGCATCATTACAGAAGGTAGTGGACACTGCCAGGTGCTATTTAAGTTTGCTACCTGTCTCAGTAGCCTGAAACAGATCTCCACAATGATATCAGTAATATTTCCTTCTGTTTTTATTTTTAACCAAATGTTCTCAACTAACTTGGATAGGGCACGGAACCTGGGGGTCCTCCTGGACTCACGGCTCAGGCTGGAGGAGCAGGTGGGAGCCGTGGCCAGGGGGGCCTTTGCCCAAGTCCGGCTGGTTCGTCAGTTACGCCCATATCTGGACCGAGATGCCCTGTGCACTGTCACTCAGGCACTTGTCACCTCGGCTCGACTACTGCAATGCTCTCTATCTAGGACTGCCCTTGCATACCATCCAGAGGCTTCAGCTGGTGCAAAATGCTGCCATGTGGGTTATGATGGGAGCTTCCTGGTTCTCCCATGTTACGCCCCTCCTGCGTGGTTTGCATTGGTTGCCAGTTGCCCTCCGAATGAGATTCAAGGTTTTGGTATTGACATTCAAAGTCCTACGAGACCTGGGTCCGGGCTATCTACGGGAACGTCTACTGCCGGCATCGAATACCAACCGCCCTGTGAGGCACAGGCAGGGACTCCTCGGCATGCAGTCTGCGACTCAATGTCGCTTGGCGGTGACGTGGGGGAGGGCCTACTCTGTGGTGGCTCCGCCCTATGGAATCAGCTACCTCTGGGACTCCGCCTGGCCCCGACCTTCGCACTTCTGCCATGACCTGAAAACTTGGCTTTTTGAGCAGGCTGCTCTGTGCTGACTCCTCTTGGGGGGCAGGGCTTGTTTTATAATTTGTTTTAGTAATTTGGCTTGTTGGGTTTAATTCTATTTTAGGTAATTATTTATTGTGTTGGTTTTAATTGTGAACCGCCCCAAGTCCGTTCGGGAGAGGGGCAGCATACAAGTCAAATAAATAAATAAATAAACTTACCATGTGGAGATTTGTGGTTTTCATCAGATGTGTGCAACCTTTTACATAAAATGTTGCTTTGCTCTCTTACAATTTGATATTGAGTACTTTATACATTATTTCAGAAAATCTGAACACTTTACAATGTAGTGCATGTGGCAAGCTCAGCTGCTATTATAGCATTGCAATATCCTTCACCTGAATACAGGTGAAGTTTGGTTTTACCAAACACAAATTCACATCCTGTAAGAATATAATTCCCATCCAAGAACAATTAAATAAAACACCTTGACTTTTTACACTTATTTGAGGAGCAACTTTCTAGAAGCACAAAATCTTAAATTTGTTCAGATTAATTTTGTGTTGAAGTATGTAGCGTTCTGATTCAAAATCTAAACAGGAAAATCTGGTTCTGTATAACTATTCAAAATCATTTAAATTCAGTGTTGCTCCCCATTGCTTCGCCGATTTCATGTTCAAACTTTAGTGAAAGCCATTTTGTTATAGGTTTTAATATATTTATCATTCATTTGGATCATTAATTCTTTCGTTTTCCAAAAGTTTTTTCAGTATCTCTTTTTGATCTTGGCTATTCTTCATGTTTATTTTATTATAAAATGCTTCCTGGGAATATAAATTTAAGTTTAATTTCTAGTAGCAGTGTCTGTAGTCCTAAAATAATGGAAAAGTACAAGTTTCTACTTTCCCACTGTAAAGTACATGTTTTTACAGTAACTAAGTAACATTGTCATTGATGGTTTGCAACAACGTGCACCTTATCATAAAAAGCAAAACTTCTTCTGAATATTTAGACTACCTAAATTCCATGCTTCCATAGGCAAATTCCTAAGTACTAGCCTTGTCATTTCAGTCATCATCCAATCCCTAGAGAGAGCCAATTTTCTTTAATGTCTGAACTGAAGAAAAATGTACTATTAAAATGCAATTCAGAAGTGATAAAAACTCTAAGTGGAGCAGCCGGCTTTCTGTACCTCCTATGTATACTCAGGGACATTGGGGCCACATTAATTTTTTGTGTGTGTGATGTCCATCCCAAGTGCAAATTAGCCCTGGAAGTGCTATAATCCGTCTTATATGAGAGCCACCTGTCCCATGAGTATATACATGCTTCTGTAGCTTTGTATAATTTAAAGCTCTGCTTCTTCTGTGCTATTGTTTTGTTAATTTTCAAGAGCCCTTGGTTTAGAAGGCTTTATGGGCAATTTGACTGGCCAGATGCTAATAAAGACCAATTTGTTTCTCCACAAGGAAGGTTTATTGATGTAATTTGCAGCTGATAAAATATTAATTTATTTCAACAGAATTTTTACATAAAATTCAGTAAGTTTATTAAAACAAGAGGCTATTTTAAAATAAGCAGGCTTTTTAATTGACATTACAAAAGTAATGCACAGCAAATGTAATATTGTTAATGCTTCAGAAAATATAACTGTCCTCAATTTCCCCCTTTTTCACACTTTTCTACATAACTTCTCAGAAAATAACATTTTAAATATTTATACAGGAAGAATTTAAAAACTCACCTGAGTTATTCCAATTCAGTGAAATTTAGAGATGCAATGTGGAAGATGCACTGTGTGGCACAGACCTTGAGCCACAGGTGAAGAGTTATAACAACAACCCGTAGTATATAATGTAGCAGTTAGATTTGTTCAGAAGTGGTATACAAAACAGTTGTACTGAAACAGTTGCACCAAAGGACAATGGTTTCTGCTCTGCTTTAAGTGTTGAGTAAAAAAGTAAAAAAATCAATCATTTACATTTCAGCAATTCTTGTTGTTTTATACCTGCCAAAGGTATAAAGTGCTGCTGAAAGGTCTCTCTGCATTATTTCATCATGGGGAGATGGAACATAGGGCCTTCTCTGCTTTGGCAGCCTAATCGTCAGATATTCTGCCTTCAGTGGTTCAAGATTCACCACATTTCAGCACTTAGTTAAGACCTGCCTGTCTACATAAACCTGAAGATACAATTAATTTTTGTTTGATTTGATTTATTGTGTTTTATTTGTTCTTGAATCTCTCTATTCATTGTGTTCCATCATAAATCAATGGTGTGAATGTTGAAAATATTTAAATAAATAAGCATCAGAGGTTATGGGTTAGTTCTTCCTCAGTAATTTCTGTGCTAAGTAACTGATTATATCCTTACCTAGAATAGTTTCCAAAATTCTTCTCTACTGATTCTACTGCTTATAAAAGTTGCTGGTACTCTCTACCTTACAGAGACCTCTGTCAAAGTACAGGTAGTCCTCAACTTACAACAGTTCATTTAGTGACTGTTCCAAGTTACAATATCACCGAAAAAAGTGACTTATGACCATTTTTTTAACATTTACGACCATTGCAACATCCCATGGTCACGTGATCAAAATTCAGACACTTGGCAACTGACCCATATTTAAAACAGTTGCAGTGCCCCAGTATCATATGATCACCTTTTGCGACCTTCTGACAAGCATAGTCAATAGGAAAGCCAGATTCACTTAACGACCATGTTACTAATGTAACAGTTGCAGTGATTCACTTAACAACCATGGCAAGAAAGGTTGTAAAATGGGGTAAAATTCACTTAATAAATGTTTCACTTAACAACAGAAATGTTGGGCTCAATTGTGGTTGTAAGTCGAGGACTATCTGTAATGTGATTCAATTCCCTTTGCTTTATGCTGCCCAAACTTGGGAATACCTACCTTCTCCTTTATTCCATTTCCATCATTATCTCATGCTCCCATTAATTTCTGCTTGGTTTCCCTTTATTGTCTCTGTTTTCAAATCTCCCCCCAGCTTCAAGTTTTTTTACCTGCTTAGGACAGCTTTTCACTTTCATGCCTCCCCCCCTCTTTTTCTTTTTTTCTTTTTTTTTTTTCTTTTTTTGCTGGCTGCTACTTCTCCCAACCTTAGTTTCTGGTATTTATTTTATTGTATTGCTTGCTTGCTTTTATTCTTCTCATTCTCCTTTCCTCCCTCCTCTGAATAAACAGAGAATCTTCTTTTTTATTTTCAGTACTGTTAATGGAAAGACGTACAAACACCTACCAAACTAACTAACTAATAGTAGAGAACATTCTAGATTAATCTCTGAGGGAAAGAAGTTTCATGACCTGGATGAAATCATGGACATGGCCTCTTAAAGTGCGGGTGCACTTGTACAGATGGAGGTGATCCTTTAGGCATCTTGATCCCAAACTGTTTAGAGCTCTAAAAGTAATTATTTATTGGAGCAATAAAGGAGTCATATAGTGAGCACTTTGGCAGCAACGTTTTGAAACAGCTGTAGTTTCTGAACATTTTGAAGGGCAACTCCATTCAAATATGCCACAAAAGTCCAAGCAGGAAGTAGTGAAAGAATTTATCAACACAGCAAAAAAACAAAAAACTTAGAAAACAAAATGAGATTAAATGACATAGTCCTTTCAGCAATTCCAAGAAGGTTCCATATCCATTTGCACTATTCAAGTGATCCTGAAGGCACAGATAAACCTCCAAGTGGCCTCAACGTCTCTCAGGAAGAGTGCTAACAACCAGATGATTGCAAAGAATATAAATCCTTCCATTCTCCACCATTCAGTCAGAACTGAAGAAGCTGTTTGGAGGAGAAGCAAAATGTCTTCAAGAAAAAACAAAGGAAGTCTAGTTGCCTTTTGAAAAAACACCTTTGAGACAACCATGACCTGGATGACTGAGAATCACCATAGACATAAGGACAGATGCACTCCTTACATGAAAATATATATTCATTTTTCTCTTCTGAGGATTGGCACTTGAGCATAATTTAATACTTAACTTATTTGTATTGTGTGCTCTGTGGTTAATGTTTATACTATTGTACTATAGTATAATGGTACTATTATACTATTGTTTGCAAATGTGCTACTACAACTGTTGGGCATATTAGTAGAGTACTATAAAGCAACATGGATAATTAAGGCAGAAAAAAATTATTTTAAATTACATTTTTCTTATTGTTAATGTACATGCTTTCTAATTAATAAGGTAAGGTGAAAAATAATTATGTATGTTTTACTTTTCAGGTTTATGCCATTTTCATATAATGTGCCAGATGAATATATTCCATCCATGCAGAGAGCAAGCAAATATGGTCAGTCAAATTACGGACTCAAGTATTTCCGGGAAGAACACCCAGAGAAATGGATAACAAAGAAGGTGAGGTGTATTGGATAACCAAGGAGAAGGTACAACTTCTTAAGGCTAGCCAAAGCAAGGAAGGTCAGGGAGAAGTTGAATGTGGAACTAGTCTTGCCTCCTGTGCTGTACTGATCATATCTGTATGTCTTCAACATATTTTAAAAATAGATTTCACAGTAGAACTCCTTGACTCTTATAGGTAGTAGAGAAATTCCCCAGATTTATGGTCCTAGGGACTGCAATCTGCCTTCTCTGGAAGTTGGGATTGAGATAGCTCAGGAGTTCATGGTTCCCATGACAACCCTGGGCTTATCCCAGGCCATCCAAGGCCCTGAATAGGAGAGTAGTCACACACTTGGTATCTTCCTCTCAGAACAGTGGAGATGTGATCTGGAAGTGATGAAGGTTTTTTGACTCCTTTGTCACTTCCTGGTGGCCATGAAATTTTCTGGCACTATCAGAGAGGTGATAGCTCTTTGATTAGTGTGTCCCCAGTGACTGAGGGACCAAATAGGTTTCAGAGCTAGCTAGGGATTATTCCTGATGATCTTCTGCATGATCCAGATGAGGTCCTGGTTGCCACTTGAGGGCACAAGAGGACAGCTGAACCCATGGAATGGATTACACTCATTTCACTCTCCTAGGTGAAATGGGTGAAGAAATGCCTAGAATGCTATTGGAAACCAACGAAGAACAAACTCCATATGAGTGATAGGAACTATTAAGGCCTATCTCATGAAGATTCTGCAGCAGCTTCAGAGACCCCTGGATAAAGTGGGCTTTCAGTCCAGATTAAGGCATTGGTTACACTTTTGGGTAATCTCTGGTGGGAGTGGAATGGATGTTGTGCATCTATCCTTATTCTACTTGATCTCTTAGCAGCTTTTGATGCCATCAATCCAGATATATTTTTTTTCACTGGCTTTGGTAGTTGGAAGTGGGTGACACAATATGGAGCTTGTTCTTTTCCTTTCCATGGTATACTTTTGAGCTAGCTCTGGGAGTTGAAGACGGGGGTCACAGTTTTCTATTATCTGTGGCGGTTTCAATTGATATTGGTTGGGAGTGAGAAGTCCTGCTCTCTGCTTCTGCTATGTGGGAAGCTGCAGGGTTCAGTACTTTCTTTGGTCCTGTTTAATATTTATACAAAGTCAATATGTGAGATCCTGACCATGAGGTGAGGAATCATCAATATGCCAATGACACCCAGTTCTATATCTCTGATACTTCTGAGTTAAATGATTTCCTTTCTCAGTGCTTGGAGGCTGTAGTGGTCTGAATGGGGAAAACAGGCTTCAACTAAACCCTAGTAAGATTGAGTGGCTTTGGGTTTGGGAACCTTCTATATCTGGAGATTTATCATCTTTGGTCCTGAATGGGTTGAATTATCCCAAATAGACCCAGTTAGCAATTTGAGAGCTCTTCTGAACTCACATCTCCTGTTCAAAAGGCAGCTAGCAGTCATAGCCAAAGGCTCTTTGCACAGTTTCATGTGGTCCACCATTTGCACTTGCTGTTGTGGTTAGCCGGCTGCAAGTGCGGACAGCTGAGGAGAGCGAGGACTCAGATGAGGGGCCAGGACCATTAGGGAGTGGACTGCTGCCTTCAGAGATTGTGTGATGAGGAGGTTCCCGAGGAGCCTGTGCCAAGTGCGCATGTGCGCAGGGCTGCTCACAGGAAAGAGCAGCTGCAGCACCACGGGTGACTCGGGAGTAAGGCTGCAAGGTAATGGCCCCTTCTTCAAGAAGATAAAAGCCAGCTGTGAAGCGAACGTTCTTCGTAGGAAGCAAAAACGTTTTGAAACTCCAGCCTTGTGGACATTGCAGTATCTTAAGTTGGTATTTGAAGACTCTTGTGTTGTAAAATATTTCTTATCTGTTATTCTTGGTAGCCTCGCACAGTTTTGGCGAGGCTTGTGCTTATCAAAGTTAATTAGTTTGCAGCAGCCTTTTAACCGGGGATTCGTAAGAATCATTAAAAGGTTTATGTTCCCTTTGGTACGTGTTTGTTTTATTGGAAAAGGGTTTGGGTCAGAACACCCGCTTCTAGATCGAGAGGTTCTATTCACAGTCACTCATACCCTAGTCACTTCCCAGATGGATAACTGTAATGCAAACTCAACTTGAGAAAAACTTTACTATTGTTTACTGATCCATCTTTGCCATTGAACCAAAACAAGCAATGGCTTTCGGTTCAATGGATTGTTTTTTTTCACAAAAATACAACAGAAGATGCTTAATAATAATAATAATAATAATAATAATAATAATTTATTAGACTTGTATGCTGCCCTCTCTCCCTAAGGACTCAGGGCGGCTCACAGTATAAAACTCAATACAATAATTTACTTAAAAAACCAATTAAACATTACAAGCCTAATAACAATAAATAATTAAAATTCATTAAAATTACTCTAAAACAACTCCCCCCCCTTGGTTCAGTCCAGACCGGCCTGTTGAAAGAGCCAGGTCTTCAGGTCATGGCAGAAGGAGTGGAGATCAGGGGCCAAGTGAAGGCCCAAAGGGAGCTGATTCCACAGGGTGGGTGCTCCCACAGAGAAGGTCCTACCCCTGGGCACTGCCAGCCGACAGTGTCTGGCCAATGGTACCCCAAGGAGGCCCTGCCTGTGGGAGCGTACAGGGCGATCAGAGCGTGATGCTGGCAGGAGACGGTCCCGCAAGTACCCCGGACCCAAGCCATGTAGGACTTTATATGTTGTTACTAATACCTTGAATCTCACCCGGAAGGAAACCGACAACCAATGCAGGAGGGGTGTAACACGGGAGTAGCGGGACACCCCCATCACAGCCCGCACGGCTGCATTCTGTACCAGCTGCAACATCCGGGTGGTCTGCAAGGGCAGTCCCATGTAGAGAGCGTTGCAGTAGTCGATTCGGGAAGTGACAAGTGCATGAGTGACTGTCCATAGGGCATCTCGGCTCAGGTAAGGGCGCAGCTGGCGAACCAGCCGCACCTGGGCAAATGACTCCCTGGACACAGCTCCCACTTGTTCCCCCAAACTGAGCTGTATCCAGGAGGACACCCAGGTTGCACGCCCTTCCACGGGGGGCAACACCTCTCCCCCCATGACCAATGATGGTATATCCGGAGAGATCTGAGATGCCGGTATGTACAAATAGTACATAAACAAATAGTACATAAATATTCAACATATACTTATTTTATTTATTCATTTTATTTAATGTGCTGCCACTCTCATTGATGCATTGACTCTGGAGATCTTACACTCTGATAAAAATTAAAAACTATTACAAAACAATTAAAATTAGAAGAATTAAATAGAAAAGCTAAAAATTAAAACAATGGGTTGTGCTTACCTGTGCTTACCCTGCAACGGTTCCTGCCAAAATGGTAGCAACTGCAGATTCGCTGTTTTCCCTCTTCAAGAATTTGAAGGTTTAAATCTATGTAGCAAAGGTGCAAAGGATAAATTGGTAAAAAGCTATCAACGGTAAATGCCTGCAACAAGAATTGTGACAAGAATAAGCCATTGATACATTACAATGTTTGTTTATATTAAAGTGCATTGTTTAGAGAAAGTTTCTTGAATCAGACTTAGTGCTGTACCTCCATATGTTCAGTTACATGTCTTCATAAAATTTCTATATGATTTTGCAATCTTTGTTTAAAATAGAAAAGTGTACATTTATTTTGATGCAAAATATCCATCAATTTTACATTATTATATAATATTATATAATATACAATATTTAAATTAGAATTAGAATTAGAATTCTTTATTGGCCAAGTGTGATTGGACACACAAGGAATTTGTCTTGGTGCAAATGCTCTCAGTATACATAAAAGAAAAGATACATTCGTCAAGAGTCACTTGAGTACAGCACTTAATAATAGTTATAGGGTACAATAAGCAATCAAATCATACTAGGAAACAGAGTCAATAAAAACCGTTAGGATACAAGCAACAAAGTTACATACAGTCAGAAATGGGAGGGGATGGGTGATAAGGAGTGATGAGAAGATTAATAGTAATAGTAATGCAGACTTTGTAAATAATTGGACAGTGTTGAGGGAATAATTTGTTTAGCAGAGTGATGGCATTTGGGGGAATACTGATCTTACGTCTAGTTGTTCTGGTGTGCAGTGTTCTATAGTTTTAAATTTTACAAGTATACATACAAATTTTGGATGTGACTTTGAGCTGAGAACTTCATTTAAAAATCCAGAGACAAGCACAATATGAAGGAAGTTATATTCTAATTTGTATATTGGTTTAGGTTGAAAATCCCAAATGATTAATAATACATTTACAGGAAGTATGAAATTTTCAAAATGAGAATGCATTAGACATCAAAAATGTAATCAACAATGGTTTTGTGATGAGGTAATTAAGGGATAAGAACTATTAAGTAATCTTACACTTGTCAAAATGCTTACAATTTCATATCCATCAAAATGAAATGATAGTCCACAGCCTTTAATACAAAAAAGGAAACTTCTATAAAGATTTTAGTCCAATAACTTGCTAATGGCAGCAACCTTAGAGATGTTCCTTTTCTCCCAAAATTAAGAAGTGGTATTTAAGATCTTACCGTCAAAAGTACTTTATGTCATATACCTTGTTTTTGGTGACTTAGCCAGCTCTAAGCCTTGTTTCCTTATTTGCTCCTGTATATTTTTTTTCAGATAGAATTTTAATATACTACAAAGTACAAAAATAGCCAGTACTCCAAACAAATTAATTTAGAGAACCTAAGCTTATTGCACAGAACATAAAGTTGACCTTTATCATCTGCAGCTTTTGAAATGAAGTGGGATGTGGAAGACATCATAGGCTTAATGTGGCACATCACAGTCTGCAGAAACTTGGGTGGGACTATGCCTGCCCGCCCATTGCATCCGATGATTGAATCTGCTGTCACCAGCATCCAGATAATAATGAACATTGAGCTTAACGACCGTTATTATGATTATCATAATTGATGTGAGTGTAGTGTGTGGGGATCATTACAGCTAAACTGTATGATATGTATGATAGAGGAACATGGCGTGATTATGGATAATTTTATTTTTACACACTGATTGGGATAAAATATGTTTTCAACAGTCCGTCTTATAACAATCTTAGAAAAAAAGTATGTATGTGTACATCTAATCCAGGCTTGCTGCAAATTAGCAATTTAAAAAAAATATTTTCACATGATTAATATTGGTAGTTCATTAGATAATTAATGACAAAAGCAATTTCTCTTCAGAATGCAGGTTATATTAATCATCTGCAAAGTTAAAATTTAACAATAGTTTAATCAAGTTCCAATGTGATTATGATTTGCAAAAAAATTACCAAAGAATAGGTTCCAAAATATCTTTTGGCATACAGTGAAATAGGCTCTGGATTTGGTCATAGATCTAATATGTAAAACTTACGGCATTCTAACTTCTTTAAATGCACTTCTCTTTATATAGCATGTTCTTCTCTTTTTCTCTCTATCTTTAATCCTGGTGATTGAGAGAGTCTCACTGATGACAAAGGATGTGGCAAAGCAAACAATAACTGCACAGGTCAATCAGCAAAAAAAGATTTGCTGTCTACTAAACAAAACCACAGTCCATTTGTACTACCATAATTAGATTCAGGTTTCCTAATCAGAAAACTAAATACACACAAATATACAAGCCCTAATAGCATTTTAGAAGGTTACTAATGGATCAAAAAAATAATAATTTGGAAGATAGAGTATAAAGTGGTGATTACGAGGATCTGAGCCATTCAATGAAATTTGCATGAAAAAAGTAATTGTCAGCATTTTGTAACATTTGAAAAGGGTTTGTCAGCAACCATTTGAATATTTAACAAAACTTGATTTTCAGTTCTTTCAGTAATTTCTCAGCAAGAACATTCCGTGCTCTAATAGTACTGTGGGATTTCAAAGAATAAGCAGATTCTAAAGAGAAATTATATGGTACTTATTATACCATCTAACCAGCAATCCAGTGCCATTTGTATGATAAATGTCTTGTGTTGCCTACCTCCAGTGTTTAATAACATAACTAGCTACTATAAAATAAAATCAGCATTCTGATAAGTTAGCATACAAAAAGATCTCAGCTTCCCAAATGATTCTTCTTAACTGAGATGATTGAGTAAGGAAGTTTGATATCTAGTTAACAATTCTGCTAATATTTTGGCAAACAGCCAAACCCATTTTGGAGCTCTCATGGAGCATCTGGTGTAAAGTTTTTCTTATGTCTTTGAAAGTTATCCAGATTTGTTCTATGGGTATCCTGGGTTGTCCCAGTGGATGCTAAATTCTCCAGGAGAGAAGAAAACCCATAGCATTATGAAAACTCAAAATGCTAAAGGTTTTGCTGTGCAAAGTGACATCCCTTTTTTGTCACAGTACGATATAAAATTCATCTCTACTTTTACTGATGTAAATACTTTCATATCTAACTTTTATTTTGCTATTTGCCTAGCCAGCATATGGGAAATTATCAGACAATGATTGACAATGATTGGTCAACTACTGCTTTCTTTCCCAAGGATTCTAGCAGTGGTGGTATTCTACCAGTTCAGCCCGGTTCTGCCAAGCCAGTAGCGGTGATGAGCCGTGGAGGCCGAAACGGTTCTCTGCGCCACTCTGCTGCTGGACCCACCCACCCACCCGGGCTCCCATACTCACCTTTATCCTCTGCTTTTGAAGCGTAGCTGCTTTGCGCGGCACAGCAGAGTGGCGTGCGGCAGCTGCTGAAGCAACCGGGAGAGTGCAGGCTTGCAGGAGGTGAGTTGGAACGCCTCTGCACCTGCAAATGTCTCTCCACCTGCACAAACACCTCTGCTCCTGCGCAAAGTGCACATTTGGTGCACACGTGCATGCAAAATGTGTGCACGTGTGCAAAGCGCACCCACCAAGCCACGCCCACCGAACTGGTGGTAAAACTTTTTGAATCCCACCACTAGATTCTAGGTATATAAACTAACATTAGAAACATCTCACTTCACTTTACAGGAAATTCTCAACCATTCATTTAGCAACTATTTAAAGTTACAACACTGAAAAAAGTGTCCTCACAGGACCCTCCCAGAATTCTGACAATCATGTGATCAAAATTTGGGTGCTTGACAACTAACATATATTTACAATAGCTGCAGTGTCGAGGGTCATATGAGTACCATATGCAACCTTCCCAGTTGACTTTTAACAAGCAAAGTCAATAGGGTAAGCCAGATTTGCTTAACAGCCATGTGAGTTGCTTAACAATGTGACAGAAAAGATTATAAAACCAGTTGTGACTCATTAAACAACCACCTTGCTTAGCAAAAGAAATTATGGTCCTAATTGTTGTAAGTCAAGGATTACCTGTATCATTGTATCTATGCAGATAATTTAATTTAATTTAATAATTGGACTTGTTTGCTGCCTCCTCCCCAAAGGACTGGGGGTGACTCACAACTAAAAATACAATCAATAAATACATTAAAAACAAATTAAATCTGACAAGCCCAAATAAAATCAGTTTAACCCCACCCCCAAGAGGTCAGTCCAGCCTGGCCTGTTCAAACAGCCAAGTTTTCAGATCGTGGCGGAAAGAGCGGAGATCCGGGGCCAAACGGGGCCCCAAGGGCAGTTGATTCCACAAGGCGGAAGCCGCTACAGGGTAGGCCCTTCCCCAGGGCACTGCCAGCCGACACTGTCTTGCAGACGGCACCCCAAAAAGTCCCAGTCTGTGCGCTCGCACAGGGTGATCGGCATTCGATGTCGGCAGGAGATGCTCCCGCAAATACCCCAGACCCAAGCCATGAAGGACTTTGAATGTCAATACCAACACCTTGAATTTCACTCAGAGGGCAACCGGCAACCAATGCAGCTCGTGCAGGAGGGGCGTAACATGGGAGTACCGGGAAACTCCCATCACAACCCGCGCAGCCGCATTATGCACCAGTTGCAACCTACGGATGGAATGCAAGGGCAGTCCTAAATAGAGAGCATTGCAATAGTCGAGTCAGGATGTGACAAGTGCATGAGTGACCGTGCGAAGGGCATCTCGGTCGAGGTACGGGCATAGCTGAAGCGGTTCTCTTAGGATCAAGAGCTTTTCATAGTCTATCTCTCCAAACTGTATCCCAAAAGAATAACCAGAAACACTTATAGATGAACTGGTAGATGGTTGACCATTGACTTTGAAGTTCCTGGTTCTTAAGGCCTATGTCACCTGGTACCTCTGTTTTTTGTGTCAACTAGCCTGATGAAGGACTCTGGAGAATTTGGAAGCTAGCATACGGTACTTATTTAGGATATTTTATTTGGTCCTAATAAGAGTAGTGCTCAGCTATGAATCTGGGATATTTTATACTATTTTTGATGAAGTGGTTTGGCTTTAGTCTTGTATTCTATTCCAGAACAAAGACAGTAATGGCCCCAAACCCCAAATTAGATATTAACTTTTAATTGACACATCCTAAGAGTTTGACAAATGATCTATTAAACATGCACACAATATTTCTGTCAATATTTTCTAACTTTCACAGAATGCAAATGAGCTCAGGCCATTCACTGTTTGCATCTGTGCTAATGGTGTTCTGCTTGTCAAGTAAGGATTATGTTAATATATAGTTATTTACTTTTCTTTCTTTTCTCCTTTTTCTCCTTTTCTTTCTAAATGCTATATTTTCTATTACATCTTTTGTCGTTTTACTCAGAGCAGGTCAGTTCTGATGACGTTTGCAAAAAGTTTCCTAAAGAAAGTTATGATGATGATAATGAGGTTGAGTCCATGTGGGTGTAAATTAACAGTGTCCTTTAATTTATACCTGCTCTATGTTCTGCTGATACAGTCTAGTTAGTGACAGCAGTTAGGTCCTTGAAAAGAAGAGAACAAGTCAATCAAACAATACAAAACTATGCATATTAAAACCGACTTGGTGCCCTGATGTGAAGCTGCTTGACTGAGCAGTGCAGTGTCAACCATGTCTTTCTTCTAATGCTAAAAGTAATGTACAGAGACAGAGTGACACTCCAAGTACAGCCTCCCATCAGCTGTAATTAATCTTTCAGTTAACAGAAGGACTAGAAAGCCTTTCATCAGGCACTTCTGAAGTCGAAGAGACCCTGCTTTTTGATGTTTGTATTCTGAGTAAAATTGTCCCCACCAGTTCTAACAAATTGAAACACCAGGCTAATTATGGCAGCTAATGAAGTGTGGGGAATGGTCGCAGCTTGTCTTGAAACTGTTCCTTCAGCTCAGATTAGAGTTTCATCAATCACTTTTTAAAACTGATCTAGAATTGCTTTTGCCCGGTGCTTGGCACTTTTAAAGCTGTTTCTGTAATTGGTTTTTCCCCAAAGCTTAGGCTGTTTTTTGAAATATTATCTTTTTTAGGATAAAATACTCAAACGTATGTGTGTAGGTCAGCATGGGTGCATGTTATATATATTACTTCTATCAGCTGATCACTTGGTAGAAAACTAATAAAAATAACTCTTGATATACTGCTTTTAATCCACCTCGCAATAGCAATAGAACATATTCACATATATGCACATGAATGGTTATTCTTGGAATTCAATACATTCTGGCATAACCACATGAGACACCGGGTGAAGGATAGATAGTCTAAGTATAAGAGGTTTCAGATTAAATAAGTGGTTGGGATTATATTCATTCAGAAAAATCAAATATGGCTTTGTTTTATTTTTAACTTCAGCAGGAAGTAATTCTCAAAATAGTTATATGCAATTCAGAATAGCATTTCCACTTCATTTTTTCACACGGTCAAGTTACTTACCAACTAAAATTTGAACAAATGCTATATGTTAAAATATAAATATAGCTTTCATTAAAAATGAAATGTTAATTTATAACATTTGTATTGTACTACAAATTACAAATTATACTTTATAGTACGTTACAAGCATTTATAGGCTTAAAAATTAACATACTGTTTCAGAAAGGTTTACATTTTCTAGAAGTGCTGATGTTTAAAATCTGAAAAATGAATGCAATTAAAGGCAATTACGGTTTTTATTCCGTGCATTGATTTCATTTTTACAGTTAAATGACATTTATAGATAGCTTTCCATTTTCTTCAAGTAGATCTGAAAATCTGGAGCAATAAAATTAATAATTATCAGCAATTCAGAAATTCATACCTTATGACACTTCATGAGGAGGCATATTTCAAAGTAACTGTAAGTGTGTGCTTAACAATGGTGGGACTTTTGATAAAATAGGAATCCAGTGCCAACAAAGTTATATGAAAGGTTTTGTTTTCAAAAGTCCAGAGGTTCCTAAAGAAAAACTCCAGCTGATATTATGCCAAAATAAGGAAGCCATGTTGACATCTTATCAAGAAGGATATGATGCCAACATGCACAAGGAATGGAATGGACAAGACATTCCAAATACTGCCCTGGATTGAATCCCACAAAATGCCTACTTCCACAATTCCTTTAGTGAAAGAAAGAAAAGAGGGAGGGAGGGAGGGAGAGAGAGAGAGAGAGAGAGAGAGAGAGAATGAATATATATATATATACACACACACACATATATATACACACGCATGCACATATATATATACATATATACATATGTAGGTCTTGGTGTATTCGGGTCTTGTCCCGTGTAAGATTGAGAATACCTTGGCAATGTTTCGACAAAATCTCATCCGTCATCTTCAGGCTGGTGTCTTCAGCTTCGTTCTTCTGGGAGAAGTTCTTCCCAGAAGAACGAAGCTGAAGACTTCTTGAACTCAAGAAGTAACAACACAGCCAACTCTAGAGTTTAAAAGGGAAAAACAGCCACGATCACACACTTCTCCCAGGAGAACGAAGCTGAAGACACCAGCCTGAAGATGACTGATGAGATTTCAAACGTTGCCAAGGTATTCTCAATCTTACACGGACAAGACCGAATACACCAATATATATATATATATATATATATATATATATATATATATATATTTGTTTTCGTAGATTTTCACGGGTAAAGGTATGTAGGTCTTGGTGTATTGGTCTTGTCCTGTAAGATTGAGAATACTTGGCAACGTTTACGAAATCTCATCCGTCATCTTCAGGCTGGTGTCTTCAGCTTCGTTCTCCTGGGAGAAGTGTGTGATCTGCATACATCAACTCCACAAACCAATCAAGAAGTAACAACACAGCCAACTCTAGAGTTTAAAAGGGAAAACAGCCACAATCACACACTTCTCCCAGGAGAACGAAGCTGAAGACACCAGCCTGAAGATGACGGATGAGATTTCGAAACATTGCCAAGGTATTCTCAATCTTACACGGACAAGACCGAATACACCAAGACCTACATATATATATATATATATATATATATATATATATATATATTTGTTTTCGTAGATTTTCACGGTATGGTCTTGTGTATTGTCTTGTCAGGGCAGCGAAGTCATCTTCAGGCTGTCTTTCTCCCAGGAGAACTGAAGACACCAGCCTGAAGATGACGGATGAGATTTCGTCAAACGCTGCCAAGGTATTCTCAATCATACACGGACAAGACCAATACACCAAGACCACATATATATATATATATATATATATATATATATATATATATACATATATACATATACATATACATATACATATACATATACATATACATACATACATACACACACACACACACACACATACATACATACATACATACATACATACATACATACATACATACATACATACATACATACTGAGTCTAAAGCAGGGGTCCCCAACCTTCGGGCCACAGCCTGTTCAGAACTAGGCTGCAGAAGTGGAGGGTGGGCAATTATGCGCATGCACGCTCAGCTGTATTTATATGAGTGGCAGGAACGTATACCCACTTCTTGTGCAAATGGAGCTGCATGCACATGCCCTTGCCCACCACTTGCAAGAATCATCCCTTCTCACCCCACCCCACCCCCTGCCAATCTGCAAAGCTGGAAAGTTTGCAGAATGCTGATCTAAAGTGCCCCTTGTTTGTTTTTCTTTCCACACAATAATAAAAACCTGGAGATTAAAGACAACAAAATACTGAACAAAGAAATGTAGCTAAAGAAGAATACTTGTGATCAGGAATATCTGATGAATTCACAGACAGCCTGCATGTTTTATGAAAGAAACCATTAGAAGCTTTGTTTCAGGATTGCATGACATCTTTTCTTTTGAAAAGTATTTCAAACCAATGCTTCAGACTGTGAACTACCTTGTACAAACAATGGGATTTTTTTTCACTTTCATCTATTATTAAGACCTACAAAGATGTAGTGAGGGAGAAGGAAATCAAGTTATTACTAAAATAACCCCTAATATATGAAGGGATTTAATTGCTAAATTTATTTTATTTTTTGCATTTCTGAACTCCATCTTCCTCAAAGAGGGACTCTGGGCAGTATTATAAAATAACAGAATTTAAAAACAGTACCATATATAAAAATTAAAATGTTAGAACTAAAATTTCAAAATTAAAATTATTTAGAAGGAGGCAATAATAATTAAGCCTTATTAAAAATTAATTTAAAAGGCAAAGGGTGCGCTCTCAGGGCACTAACCAGCCTTACAGCTGCATGCTCCTTTGGGCTCCCCGCACAAGGCCAGAGAGTCATGTTTTAGTTTCCTTTTCAGAAGGACAGAAGAGTGAGGGCCTACCTTACCCACAGGGTAAGGGACAATAGCAGAGAAGGCTCTCTTTCTAGCCCCCACTAGTGGGAGTTCTTTAACTAATATGAGGTCTGCAACATACCATCCCTGTCTGACCAGGTGGGTTGGCCAATGTAATGAAACAAAGCCAGTTCCCTATATAGCCTGGCACTATCCCATGTAGGCCTTTATATGTCACAACTAACACTCTGCATTGGTCTCGGAAGCAAACTGGTATCCAATGCAGTTTGTGGAGCAGAGATATTACATGTGCTCTTCTTTGGGCACCTAGTACAGCTCATGTGGCTGCATTCTGCACCAGGTGATGCTTCCAGATACTTTCCAAGGGTAGCCCCATGTAGAGCAAATTGCAATAGTCCAAATTGACTAGAGCAATACGTGACCGAATGGGGGCCATCCCTATCCAAAAAAGGGAATAACTGGCACACAACACAGAGTTGAGCAAAGCTCCCCCAGCCATGGCTGCCACCTGCTCTTTAGGAAGGAGTTATGAGTCCAAGATGACCCCCAGATTACACATTGTTTGATGCAACTCCATGTAAGACCCAAAATGATAAACTCTTGGATACAGAAGGGCCCATCCACAACCACTCTGTCTTACCAGGTTCAGCTGATGTCTATTGTTTCCCAACCCAGCAATCCAGACACTGCAAAATAATGTTCACAGCATCAGTCACTTCACTTGGGATAGAGATATATAACTGGGTATCATCAGATTACTGGTGATACCTCATCCTATGCTGATGGATGATCTCACCCAGTGGTGTCATGTAGATACTAAAAGGGAGCAGAGAGTTCACACCCCACAAAGCAGGGGCCATGAACTGGACCAATTTGCACCATCATTGGAGAAAGCAGGTGAACCAGCACAAAACAGTCCTGAATAGTGTTTATGTATTTGGGGTAGGTGGGGAGAGAGAGAGCCTCCTTACTCATACTGCATCAATTTTATATTTTTATTATCTTAAGAGATAGTAAGAAAATGTAAGAATAATGTAAGAGAATGTAAGAATTGGAGATTACTATTTCGTTTCTGCACTATTACATAATCTTTTAATGTATATATGTATGAACAGTAATAATAGAGATAATCCCCATTGCATGTCAACTTACTGTTTTAATAAGAGTATCTATTATACAGTGGCAAATGTTACATTTGATAAATACCATTTATATAAACATGTAGGAAAAATTAGCTGTTAACCTCTATGTAAGACTTAAACCATTTGTTACAACAGTCAATAAGTTTAAAATGCTTTTCATCCATACAGTAACAGTTCAAGGGTATCCAAGTATGAAATAGCTTGTGAGGAAATTCACATCACTGTCTTAATTTAATTTAGTTGTAATGAAGAGTGCATTCGTTCCAAAAATAGAATATTATCTCTGGCAATTTGGGTTGAAATATAGATATTAAGCATATTTAGGAAGTGCCAAGACAAAATAATAGCTCACTGTGTGTGTGTGTGTGTGTCTCACCTTTGCAGACCCAAAAATACAGTAAATCTATAAGCATATATGATGTCATATTATAATACCTCACCTAAACACAATTCAGTCAGACTAAAATTAACCTTTCTTTGTTTTGTTTTTATTCATATTTATATCCCGCCCTTCTCCGGAGACTCAGGGTGGCTTACAATTTTTGGAGCACAACCCAATGCGCTCAGCAATAGCCTTCATTCCATTGTATATGCCTGCTTATTACTAGGGCTTTTGGCATTTTTACAAAGTCAGCTAATTGCCCCCAACAATCTTGGGTCCTCAATTTACCTATCCCGAGAGGATGGAAGGCTGAGTCAACCTTGAGCCTGGTGGGATTTGAGCCTGCACTAATTGCAGGCAGCTGGAACTAAGTGCTAGGCATTTAACAGCCTGCACCACCAAGGCTCTCTCATTTTTTCTTGTAGTCTTTTATGTTTCTTTTACTATTTTATATTTTTTAACTTTTTTTCCTATACTTTAATGAATCATGAAGTGTAAATTAGACTGCATGACATTAATATAGTAGAATTCAATTTCCTAAGAAGTTTAACATTTACATAAAGAGAGATAAAAAAGCTGTTTCTAATACTTGCAGATGTGGTACACTTGAAAATAGGCAGCTACTGTAAATTCCAAGAAAACTCAGGATCAAAATAGGAACCATGACCCTATTTATAGGCTAGGAAATAAGTGCATTATTACTCTGTTTTTCTCTGCAATCAGGAAGAGCACAACTACTTTTTGAATAGCAAAAATATAAATGATGTCAAATAAAATCAGCTTAATTATTCCAATATCAAAGGTGCTTTTTCAAGAGGCAACTGGACTTTCCTGTTTTTCTTTGAAGACGTTTTGCTTCTTATCCAAGAAGCTTCAATTCATTTTATACAAAGTCAAACTCATAACTCTCTTTATCTAATCTGAACCATTCTTTCAATTGTAAGTATGTAAATCAATGGCAGATACATCCTTTTGATTCTAACTCCTCTTTGGGTTTAAGGATAGGATCACCAAAATTAAAGATATATTTGCCTATAAGTCAACCAGTCTGGCTTTGTCGCCATTTCCTTTCTTAAAAAAGCTTCCTGGGAGACACCCAAAGTGGCACCTTCACAAAAGATGTTTTTTGTAGTCTTGCTGCTTGTGCTCACAAAGTCAGCTAGCATACGTAAGGAAGTTTGTTCTTAGGAAGAGATTTTGCCAACAACAGCAACTTTTTTTCATGGTACGTTTGTGTACATAATTTCAACAGAATTTAGCTGTAATGGTGATACATAGAGAAGAGATTAAATTATATAACTTTCTTAATTTTTTGAAAAAAATAAAAGTAAGAAACAAGAGAAAAATGATAGTCAAGAGAAAATAGAAGATAAAATAAAGAAAAATGGCAAAATAGCAGAAATAGCAGAAAAAAACAAAGATGTCAGGGTTCTGGTGATTGCCCTAATTAAATCATGAACCTTGAGCCAAGTTTCAAAAGAATCCAAAAGATTTATTAGGAGCAACATGTCGGCATTAACTTAAATGAAGCCAACTCTGGCATACATAATTTACAGTCACCTGTGATCCTGTTTCCCCACTCCCCTCCTGGATGTGTCTTAAATCAGATTCTCCAATCAAGCACATTCACGAGCTGGGTATCATCAATCACATTCTCCAATGAAGGATTTTCATGGGCAGAAGATCCAGTAGCCTAGCTACAATCTTTGTAAGATAAGCATGGAATGTACTTCTGGTTTTAAACTGCCATAGTGCTCCTTCAGATTTCCCCCCCCTTGTTTATGGCAACTCGAAAACAGGCATAGGAATGTTTTACGAGTTGACAAAAGATACACAAACAAACAAAAATACCAATTCACCCTCTTTCAAAAGCAGATATAAACAGATATAAACTCTTGCTCTGCAATTATGTACAACATAGCATCCATTTTAATAATTTATAAATATACTAGCCTGGATCCATACCAATCGGGCTTCCGGCCCGGGTTCAGCACGGAGACAGCATTGGTCGCACTGGTGGATGATCTCTGGAGGGCTCAGGACAGGGGTTTCTCCTCTGTCCTACTCCTGTTAGATCTCTCGGCAGCTTTCGATACCATCGACCATGGTATCCTATTGCAGCGCCTCGAAGGGTTGGGAGTGGGGGGCACTGTTCTGCAGTGGTTCTCCTACCTCGTGGGGCGCTTGCAATCAGTGTTGGCGGGGGGCAGAGGTCAGCTCCAAAGGCTCTCACTTGTGGGGTCCCCCAGGGGTCGGTCCTCTCACCCCTGTTGTTCAACATCTATATGAAACTGCTGGGCGAGATCATCCATGGTTTCAGGGTGAGGTATCACCAGTATGCTGATGATACCCAGTTGTACATCTCCACCCCGAACCAGGTCAGTGATGCCCTCTCCATGATGTCCCGTTGTCTGGATGCAGTACGGATCTGGATGGACAGAAACATGCTTCGACTCAATCCAGCCAAGACTGAGTGGCTGTACATACCAGCATCTTGCTCCAGTCAGGAGATCCCACCATTGGTCATAGGGGGAGAGGTGTTGCCCCCTGTGGACAGGGCATGGAACCTGGGGGTCCTCCTGGATTCACGGCTCTGGTTGGAGGAGCAGGTGGGAGCCGTGGCCAGGGGAGCCTTTGCTCAGGTCCGGCTGGTTCTCCAGCTACTCCCATTTCTGGACCGAGATGCCCTGCATACAGTCACTCATGCTCTTGTTACCTCTCGACTCGACTACTGCAACACTCTCTATTTAGGACTGCCCTTGCATACCATCCGGAGATTGCAGCTGGTGCAAAATGAGGCCACGCGGGTGGTGATGGGAGTCTCCCGATTCTCCCATGTTACACCCCTCCTGCGCGACCTGCATTGGTTGCCGGTTGTTCTCCGGGTGAGATTCAAGGTTTTAGTATTAACATTCAAAGTCCTACAAGACATGGGTCCGGGATATTTATGGGAGCGTCTCCTGCCGATATCGAGTGCCAACCGCCCTCTACGAGCACACAGGCAGGGGCTTCTCGGGGTGCCATCGGCGAGTCAATGCCGGTTAGCGGTGCCCCGGGAACGAGCCTACTCTGTGGTGGTTCCCGCCCTGTGGAATCAACTATCCCTGGGGCTCCGTCTGGCTCCTGACCTTCGCACCTTCTGCCACGACCTGAAGACTTGGTTATTCTAACAGGCTGGGCTGTGCTGACCTCCTGGGGGGGGCGCGATTTTTAGATTTTTAAATTTTAACTTCTTAATGTTATAATATATTGGGCTTGAGATTGTTTAATTTTCTTTTAAGTAATTTATTGTTGATTGTCTGATTTTAGCTGTGAGCCGCCCCGAGTCTTCGGAGATGGGGCGGCATACAAGTCCAATCAATCAATCAATCAATCAATAAATAGCCATGATTTCATTTTTCCCTGTTTCATGCAAAAAGTCCAAAAGTGTCTTCCAATTGGTATTAATTTAGCCAATGCCCTTTCTCTAATTAGAGCATTGGTTTTGTCATCCCATCAGCTTTACCAACCACTCTTCCATTAATAGGTATTATTGGATCCTTCCAGCATTGAGTCTATAGCAGTCTTGCTGGTGTTATAATATATAAGAAAAAATGCCAAATGCAATCCATCAACCCAACAAAAATGTCTCTGGTTTGAATTGTATATTAACTTTCATTTTTTATTAAGCTATTAATTTTTTTAATTAATAACTTTAGCTTTTTACAAATCCACCAAAGGAGATAAAATGTCCCTTGATATTTACATCTCCAAAATATGTTTGAAGTCCCTTTAGGCATTTTTTACAATCTTTCCAGTTATAAATACCATCTATACATTATTTCATAGAAATTCTCTGTAAGATTGTAACTTATTATAAACTAGCTCTATACCCATGCTTTGCTACGAAACTATGTGATTGGGCTTAGTTTTTGGCAAGGAAAATAAGGGGGGAAAATTGTGCCTCTGCCTACCAGCATCCATCGGTATTCATCTGGCTAGAGTCCTATCAGTGTTTGAGAGAGTTGAGGGCTGTTTGGAAACTGAAACATGGAAACAGTATTTACTCCTTAGCATCAGAGTGTGTTAATAATAATATATAAAATACTAATGCTCTGATGGTCATTTCAAAAAATTCTTTCTTATTGAGCACCTAGAAGCCAAGAGGAACATATGTGCCAAATTTCAAGTTTGTAGGCTTTACAGTTCTGGAGATTTTATGATGATGCGTGAGTGGTATTCCGCTTTTATATATATAGATTTCAACACCTTTGTCCACATGTTTCCCAATGCCGTATTTATATTTTATAACCGAAAATTTTAGCCAATCTTATCATGCAATCATTAACTTGTTCATTTTCTATTTCCAGCCTCAATGAAAATCTATATATTTTAGAAATAAGTTGTTCATCATTAATACATCATTTCAAATACATCATTTCAAATGTAGTTTTATCATATGGACAGCCATACACTTTTTTTATCAAGTTTAACTCTTTCTGAGAGTTACGTATGTGAAAATCATTGACATGTATATCCTTCTGATACCAAATCTTCTCTTGATTTTATTTTAAATACTTTGACCATATTTTAGCAGTTCACGAGGAGAGATTAATTTAGCCGCTCATTTAATAAAGATTAGATTAAAAAACTATTTAGTTGTGATCTTATAATTCCATGGCTGCTTTGAATCTTGCATCAATTATTATGACTTTATGAAAAATTAGCAACTCACCCTTTTCCTAACAACAGTTCTTTTACCGTGCACTATTCTGTTCTTCCAGCTGAACTTAACTCCAATCTCCTCCTTTATTTACAAGTGCTATCAAAATAGGTTTATAAATCTATTTGTGAACAAATGCATGGTATATTTCTGTGTGGGTGTGGATGTATACACACACACATATATACACACATACATATTTACATATATACACATATTTATTGATTACTACAATATCAAAGCTGACTTTCTGCAAAAATAAACCAGCTGTTATGAGATATCATTTGATATTTAATCACTGATCATCAATTAAAATTGAAAGAAAATACTGAAAGAAGTATGTATCTTCTAGTTTTTAAGAGGCTTGGTCAATATTTATGTTATAATTGAATTCTGTTGCAAAAATTATACCAAAATTAATATGTTTTTGTCTTTGAAAGATAAAAATATTAATGTTTCTAAAGTCTTCCCACTGTGAGAATAATTCCCTCATATTTGTAAATGTTCTCATACCCTTGTCGTCATTACCTAAATAAAGTATGAAGCAGAATACTGATAATATGACAGAGGCATGCAGAAGAATACATGGCTAGTTACGATGGCTAGTTTTTCTATTTTAGAAATTAATGACAGGTTGATTCAAGCCTGCTTATAAAATCATTAAATAAGTTGAAAATTGACTTCAATTTCTGTCAGTTAGTCTTGTTAAATTGGAGATATCTTTTTTGTTGTTAGCTTTGGAGGAGGTAATTAGCCAGTGAGTTAGATGTGCTGCTTTTAGAGGCAGTCCACCAGCTCATCGAAAAATAACCATTAAATCCTTATGTGGAAAACACTTTGTCTGAGACTGCAGCTAAGGAAGGTATTCAGCCTTCAAATGAATTGAGGGATAATATCTTAAGAATGTGGAGGCTGATTATTGATAGAAATATGATAAAATAACTGAGAAGGTGTACACTTCTTTCTCAGCATACAGAAGCTAAATAAAGTCACCTTTTCATTTATGGATTAATGAATTTCTTAACAGACCACAAAATGACCAAAATAAATTACCTTCTTTGATTAGTAAACAATTTTTTTGTTTTCCTGAAAAGTAATATATATACTGTAGTGTAGGACATTTACTACTAATAAAATAAGTTACATCAGAGGCATTTAAATTATAGCCTCTGGTAGGCCATCAACTTTTTTCAGATGCTACAACAAAAATTTGTAAAGTGCCCCTTTTTAAAGATTTGTAAAACCCTAATGTGAGTCATTGATTTTTTAAAATGTGTATTCAGAGCAAAATCTACAACTGATGGAACTTCGTGGAAAGATAACGCCCACCATTCTAGTTGATTATTTTGATCAGGTTATAAATAAGAATCAGATTCCTTTAGCCCTGGTAAGTAATTGCTGGTTATGGTTAATATCCCACCTCATCTCTCTGCTTTGGAGCAATGCTACTTAAGGTGTCTAGATGTACAAGTAGGAATTGAAAATTACAGTATAGGACCCTTTCATTAGCTGAAATATTTTAAACTTGTTTCACTGAGACCAGTATTGGTGTCAATGTACTTTGTGTGAAAAGTGCAATAGCAGCATTAGTATTTGACAGCCCTTGTTGAAATAAGTGAAATTAATGGAGCTCTTTTCATATACGACAAGGCCATGGTACCCCTTTCATGCTGCTTACAGACAGAGAAAAGTCAATACTTTTTTATTACTTGATGCTGACCTACATTCTGCACTACAAGTGCCAGGCCCACTAATTGGTTTCAGTTTTGAGGAAAGTTTGCCCCAAAGAAACATTGGAGCAGATAAATCAATCTTTTTTAGGGTAGCTTAGTGGCTTTGAGCGCTTTAAATGACATATGTGTTGCATTGACAAAAGGGCCTGTTATACTTATTTTGTCATGTCAAAAGCCCTAGTACTACATGGAAGTGTTAACCAGCATTAATTTGATTAATGGGAAGCCCCAATTTATTAGATTGACATTTTATTCAATAGTAGATTCCCATTTTTTTTCTTTTATTTTTCTTACCCCTACCCCCTACCCCTTTTGTTTTTCCTGTTAAATAGCACTGCATAGTCATTAAAAGTTTGTGAAGTATCTTGCAGCTTCTCAGTTCAAAGCTCTTATTTTGCTATTACAGCCATTAGGATTTCAGGAAAGGCTTAGATGAGGACCCCTAGAGTTAAATGGAGGGGGCCATATTTTTTGCCATTGATTTTGAAGCAGAACTTCCCACTGAGTCCTCTTAAGATATCTTTGCTATTGTTTTTTTCCAAATAAAATGTAAGTACAATTGCACTGGACAATATCTGAAAACAAAATATACCTCTTTTTATTTACATAGAAACAGATGATTGGTACCCAATGAAATAATCATTTCAGATAGTGCACGGACCCTAATTTAGTTGTAGGGGTGAGGGTGAAAATTGCAAAATTCATTTATAAATCTTAAGTGGATAACTTTAGGATTGTTGATTCTGTTTGTGAAACAAAGTGAGAAGACAATTTTTTTTTCTTTCAAAAGATAATTTTGAAACAAGTGATTTTGGTCATTCGGACTAAGAAACCTTATCCTCTAATTGAATGCTATTTTGCTGGATAGCAAGAAACAAGGCAAAGCTTCTTTCTTATAAACAGGACTTCACTATGCTGATATCAGCACAAAATCTATTCAGTCTATACAACTGAAAAGCTGTTATTAAATTGGACAATCATTTTTACAAATAGGATGCAACCTCTGAAAAAAAAAAGCTAGTTAGATAGCTATGCTTTCCTCATGAAAATAAGACCACCCTGAGTAAGACCTAGCACTATTTTCCAAACCTGCCCTAATATAAGATACCCACAGGGAGGGATGCCGTCTGGCACTTATCCTACTCTCGGTCCCTATACACCTGTTGTAGAACCCTCCTGCCAAAAGCCGCTTCAGCTGAGGCAACAGGTCTACCCTATAGTTACGTATGAAGGGCGAGGGCGAGGACCATGTGGCAGCCCTGCATATCTCGTCGAAGCCTGAGTCGCCCAGGCGGCGGATGTTGCAGCACTACGGGTTGAGTGGGCGTGATACCGCTGGCACTGGCTCGAATGAGTCCCATAACATTTCGCTATTGCAGCTCTGAGCCAACGACCAATCGTGGAGGAAGACACCTTTTGACCCTGGGATCTGGGAGGAAGGAGGCGAAAAGTGCCTCCGTCTTCCTAAATGCTGCGTCGCTGAATGTAAATCGCAAAGGCTCGGCGCATCAAGGTGATGCCATTGGCGCTCCAGGCGATGACCCGGATCGGGGCAGAAATTTGGAAGGACCAGTTCTTGAGCCCTGTGAAAGGAGGAGTTGACTTTGGGAACAAGCGTGGGATCGGGCCTGAGGACTACCCTGTCCGAATGGAACAGAGAGGTCTTTGCGAATTGACAGAGCGGCCAGCTCTGAAATCCTCCGTGCTGGCGTGTCGCCACCAGAAATGCCATCTTATATGTCAGTAACTGTAAGCTGATGGTCCTCAAGGGTTCGAATGGGACCTTGGAGAGTGCTGACAGGACCTTGTGTAGGTCCCAAGTCGGGTACCGGTGTACAACTGGTGGTCTCAAATTGGTGGCACCTGCTTGAAAACTGCGAATCCTAGGGTGTTGAGAGATTGAAGGAAACTCCGAAGAGAAATAACTGATGCCAGGGCAGCCACCTGGCGGCGTGTGTTGGGGGATAGACCCTTATCCAGCCCCTCCTGTAGAAAGTCCAACAGTTGAGCCACAGAAGGAGAGGTGGGGACAACCCCGACTTTGTGCACCATTTGCAGAAGCGAGCCAGGTGGCGTTGTAAATCGCACTGTGGATGCGCCTAGCTGCCTGTATCGTCTCAATAGCCTTAGCGAAATATCCTCTGACCTCAGGCGTTGCCGCTCAACCTCCAAGCGGCCAGGTTGAGCCACTGCGGTCTGGATGGAGGACGGTCCCTGAGAAGAAACCCTGGAGGGTGGGATTCTCCAGGGATCCTGGATGGACAGTCTCCTCAGGTCCGCGAACCACGGCCTTCTGGGCCAGTGAGGGGCCACCACAACAATCTCCGCCCTTTAGGTCCAGAACCCGTTGGATCAGCCGGGAATCACTGGAAGCGGAGGAAAGGCATATAGTAGACCTGCCGGCCAAGGGCAGCGAGTGCGTTGGCGTTTTCCGCTCCTTGGGCGGGTACCGGGATATGAAGCGTGGCAATTGTGTATTGCGGGGAGAGGCAAACAGGTCTATCACAGGGAGACCGAATTTCTGGACTGCCTCCTGAAACAATGAGGGGTGCAACTGCCATTCCGCCTGATCGGCGTGGCCCTGCTGAGCCAGTCCGCACATTGGTGACCCCGAGATGTGCTCGGCCTTGATGGAAAGAAACTGTTCTCGGCCCACGAAGCAATTTCTCTGCCTCCGCATCAGGCGTTTGGAATGTGTGCCCCTTGTTTGTTCAGGTGTGCCTTGGCGGTGATATTGTCTGTGAGCACCAACCGTGATTGGAGCGCAGTACCGACCTGAAACTGCGCAGAGCAAGGTGGGCGCCCGCAACTCCAACCAATTGATGTCCTCGCCCTCTCTGGAAGAGACCACTGTCCCTGAGCCGTGTGGTGAAGATAGTGTGCCCCATCCGTACAGGCTGGCGTCCGTCGTGGCGACCTCTCTCGGTGGATCCCTGAAAGGACAACCTCTTTTGATCGCATGTCGCCGTCCACCAGCGTAAAGATCTGATAGCGCTGGGAGGTACCCTAACCCGGGCCATGGAATTGTCCCTCCCTGACCGTTGGTAGGGCAGCATAAACCACTGTAGTTCCCTGGCATGCAGTGAGCCCAAGGGGCGATGGATATACAGGAGATCATCTTCCCCAACAGCTGTGAAAGCAGCATGAGGAAACCTTCGGAGAGAGAACTGATCTCCTGTACCAGCTTCCTAATGCTTTCCTGTCTGTGGGAGAGGAAGACTGTGCCCTGTGTTGTATCTAGGACCGCCCTAGATGAATTAGTCTAGTTGTGGTCAGGTGACTCTTGTCCCAGTTTATGGAGAACCCGTGACTCTGAAGAGTGGTAATGGTACTAAGGAGTCCGCCCTGGACTGTGGGATGGATGAGGCTAGGATCAAAATGTCATCCAAATAACAGTGGAGTCTAATGGGTCTGCTTCTGAGGAAGCGGCCAGTGCGCCAGGACCTTGGTAAAAGTCCTGGGGGCAGAGGCCAGTCGAAAGGAGGCGACGTACTCGTAGTGAATGTTATTGTAACAAAAGCGGAGAAATTTGTAATGTGAAGGTAACAAAAACGGAGAAAGGTTTGTAATGTGAAGGTCGAATGGAGGTATGTGCGTCTATGCCCTCCGTGAGATCAATGGAGGTGAGTACGTCTCCCTCCCTGATGCCTAGTAAGATTGACTGTAGTGTAGTCATTTAAACTTCGATAAACTAAAAATCGATTGAGACGTTTTAGATCCAAGATCGCTCTCCAGCCCCTCGAGCTTCGGGACCACGAAGAGGTGGGAATAAAAACCCTGGCCCCGTTGATCTAGGGGAACCTTCTGGATGGCCCTGATCTCCAACAAGTGGGAGATGGCGGATTGCATGAGAGCCTCTTCGAGGGGTCTCTGGAACAGGGACACTTCATGAAGAATTGCGGTGGGCTGGAGATGAACTCAAGGGCCAGACCAGACCTGATGGTGTTCCTCACCCAGGCATCCGAGGTAGAGGAGTCCCACTGGTCGGCAAACAGTCTCAAGCGACCCCTATGGGTGTCGAGTCCTCTCCTCACTTGGAACGATGGAAGCCCCTATTACCGGCTCCCCTAAACCTACGTCTATTCTGCCCCCCTCGTCGATTACCGCTGGCAAAGTCGGACGAACCCGACTGTTGCCCCTGGCCCTGGGTACTGGGCCGATGGAACCTAGGTTGATATTGTCCCTGGTAGAAGGAACGAGAGGGGCCCCCACGAAATGTCTGTGAAGGCCGGAAATCCGACCTCCTATTGAGGGCTGGGAGGATCCTCTTCTTCGATTTCGTCTCGATAAGAAGAGGATCAAGGGCCTTGCCAAATAGCTTTTCCCCGGATAGGTGCAGACGGAGCCTCCATTTGTGCCTCGCATCTGCCTGCCAATGGCGAAGCCACAATAGACGCCTGGCGCAGACCTGAGACGCTATGGCTCGGGAGGAGAACTTAACTGCGCTAAAGGTGGCGTCTGCCGAGAACTCGGCCGCCGCGATGATTTTTGCGACGTCCTGATGCCTAGTATTGGATGGGGTGTATTACGTCTTCAGATGGTGGAGCCACCTGAGAGAGGACCGTGTAAAAAAGGAGGCGGCCGTGGCCGCTTTAATGGCCCACGCATCAGAAACGTGCGCTCTGCGCAAGGCCATCTCCGCTCTCCTTTCCTCTGCCTTCAAGGCGTCCTCCGCCTCCCCTGGGATGGCTGAGGAGGATACCAGGACGCTATGGGGTCGTCCACCTCGGGGGTATTCAGGTGTCGGAAAACTCTGGGTCCAGGTTATAGAGTCTCTTATCGTTCCCTGGGGGGATAGGAGGCAGATAGGGCCATTGTTTGTCCACCAAGTCGGTGAACATGGGAGGGACTGGAATGGCTTCTGATTCGATGGTAGGCTGATGAAATATCAGGTCGCCTGGTTCCTGCTGCGACTCAGATGACTGGACTGGGGGGGCTGGCAAGCGGGCTGTGTTCTTTGCCTTGAACAAGAGTGACTTGAACAAGTGTGGCTTGAATAGTCCCATGAAAACAGGATGGTCGGGGCAATCCCTTCAATCGGACATCCCCTCTCCAGGGGGTCCGCCTCTGAGAGATCCAGGTCAATATCATGAAGGGACCTAGTCTCCTGATCTACCCAATCCTCCTGGGGCCCCGTGTCCTGAATACCCTGTGTGGGAAACTCCCCTTGTGGGAATGTTGTATGTTGTTGCTGTTCCACCATACTCACGGAACGGCCCGAGAGGGACATGCAGTCCGGAGCGATGGGATGTTGGAAGGCGCGGAGAGATTGCTGCACCCCGGAAGCAATGCCCCTCTGTAGTGCCTGTTCCATCCATGACCTCAGTCCTGGTGATATTTCCTCTGGGAGCTCGGCTTCCGGGCGTAGGCCCGCCGCTGTGGGCGTGAATGTAGCCTCAGGGGTGGTACGTGGGGTCAGCCCCGACCGTTGGGTAGATCTGGGCCTTTGCGCAGATGGGGTGGATAAGTCCAGGGCAACCAGAGGTGGACTTGGAGGTCGAGTCGAAGAAGAGGATCTGGTATGAGAATCAGGCCGGCTCCCTGGCGCTTTCGCACTATTTTTCCAAGGCCTGGTGCCGCCTCTATGGGCGCCTTCTCGGCTGCCCGGATGGCCTGCTAGACTGAGACATCTGTGTCCTAGATCCCTGATCACTAGCCATTGTTATTTTTTTCTCCCACTATTAATATTATTATAATTGCACTGATTATAATCACAATTATAATTACAGTTATAATTATTATTATTGATATTATTATTATTATTATTATTATTAGAATTCTCTTAACACTAGTGGTAGTGATGGAGACCCTGTGAGCTCAGAGGCCTAGTCGAGATGAGGCCTGGTAAAATGGCCCCCAAGGAGGGAAGCCTAAGATGGCGAAGGCCTCTCTGTCAGGCAGCTATGTAGCGGGGGGGATGACCCGAGCCCCCAAGAAGGGAAGCTTAAGGGCGAATCAAGGCACGTTATTATTGTTATTAGAGGCCTCGGTCCCCAAGAAGGGAAACTCTGTGAGGCACTTGGCTGCTGACGGCCTTCCCCTGAGCTCTCTTGCGGCCCGACAAAATGGCGCTCGCCCGTGGGCCCTCTGCACCTAAGCGTGCACAGCCCCCAAGAAGGGAAGCTGTCCAGGCACGCTGCAGTCAATTTGGGCCACACCGCATCCACACGCTCCTATTTTTGGCCGGTGAGCGTCAGGTGGTGACAGGAGGCGAGGCGAGCGCTTTCCCCAGAGATCGGGCCGATAGGAAACGCGGCGGCGCGTTTGCAGCCGCCCCTAGAATCCACAAGGCTTTGCTGCTGTGCCGAAGGGTGGAAGAGGCGAGCGCAGCGGAGATCGGGCCGATTAGACGCGGCGGCTCGTTATTTGAGCCGCTCCCTGAATCAACAAGCCCTCAGCGCTCTGCCGAAGGAGCTCGCGATCTCTCACAGCGATCGCAAGATAAGGATCTGAGGTCGCCGCCTCAGACTGCTACTCTAATTAGCGATCCCCGGCTGCCTGCTGTTAAAACTCAGTCGGGGATCAAAGGCAAGTGAAAAGGACAAACCAGCGTTTCTCTGCTCCGGTCAAATACCCAGCTACTCGCATCGAGGCTGAGCAAAAAACTGGGGCGTTGAGGTGGAGTGACAGGAGGAGCGTCCCAGTATATTTTTGCCCAGCCTGCTTCGCGAGACTCCGAGCACCTCCCACTTCTGGATGCTCGGAGCAGCTCGGGGGAGAAAAAGCAAAGCTTCTTTCTTATAAACAGGACTTCACTATGCTGATATCAGGACAAAATCTATTCAGTATATACAACTTTGAAAAGCTGTTATTAAATTGCAGACCTTAATTTAGAACATTTTTACAAATATAGGATTGCAACCTTTATTATTTCTGAAATAATTAAAAATAGCTAGTTAGATAATTATTGCTAGAAGCAACTCCTCAGTACAAGCTGTTTCCTGTCTTTCTTTTTCTTTAGTCTTTTAAAAATAAACAGCAGTCACATTTTGAATTTATTCAAAAGTTTATATACCACACTCCCAATTGTAGGTCTAAACTTTTTTTTTTATAAAAAAGTTTTTTATTTTTGATACAAACATACAAACAGGACATACAAAACATAAAAACCATCTTCCATATATACATACAGTGTGTCAGTTGGTTACAAATCCTTTGTGTCATCCTTTCGTATTCATCACTCACAATTTATCAAAAAGAAAATTTCTCATATTATCAATAAAACATTATGTATTTATCAATTATTACTTGTGTACAATTAAACTATTTCATATATACGAGATATATTTTTAATCTAAAATTTATGTTATACTTTCATCCAATGGTTATATATATCAACATTATATTTTATATCAGCCTATTATATTTCTATTACAAAATTATATAGTCTATTGCATTACCAAGTTTTTATCCAACCATTGATAAACAAATCCCATATCTTGTAAAATTGTTTATCTTCTTGTTCTCTAATTTCAAATGTCAATTTACTCATTTCAGCACAGTCCATAATTTTCCTAATCACTTCCTCCTGCATAGGTATTTTATCATTCTTCCAATTTTTGGCAAATACAATTCTAGCTGCTGTTAAAACATTTACAATCAAATATTTCAACTCTTTATTGTAGATATCTGGTATAATTCCCAATAAAAATATTTCTGGTTTCAAGTCTATGTGTTGTTGTATCATTTTTTCCAACCATATGTGGATTTTAGTCCAATATCTTTTTGCATCCGAACAAGTCCACCACATATGGTAATATGATCCAGGTATCTGCTGTCATTTCCAACATTTATCTGATTTATTCTTAAACATTCTTGCAATTCTCATCGGGGGTAAGTGCCACCTGTAAAACATCTTATACAAATTTTCTTTATAAGCAGTTGACATTGTCATTTTATAATTCTGGGACCATAATTTTTCCCATTTCTCTAGATCAATCCCATATCCAAATTTTCCCCCAAGCAATCAGTGTTTCTTTAACTTGTTCCTCTTCCATTTTAATTTCTAAAAAATATCCATAAAGTTTTTTAATCACCTTTTCATCAGTACCATCAATATTTTGTCTAGCCCAATCTGCTTGTTATAAATACCTTCTACTTTAATATCCTTATCAAATCTAGATTGTACTTGCAAATATGAAAACCAGTTCATTTTTATACCTTGTTCTTCCAATGCTTGCATAGATTTAAGTTCAACCCTTTCATTCAATATCTCACCATATCTAACTGTTTGTTCCTTTTTATATTACTGGATATGAAAAGGCTTTAATAGTAGATATCCATATTGGAATTTTCAAGTAATGTTGTGTTTTAATCTTCTCCAGTTTAAAACAAAGCTTCTCGAATATAATGTCTTCTAAAAATACCCTTGTGTTTTAGTTCCTTATACCAAAGGAATGCATGCCACCCCAATAGCAAGTCATGTCCTTCTAGAGTCAATAATCTAGTATTCCTTAGTGTTATCCAATCTTTTACCCACATCAAATTTGCGACTGATAGTAGTTCCCAATTGGGCAAAGCAAACCCTCCTCTTAATCTTG
>CM019148.1:55395632-55471478 GCA_009733165.1 Naja naja
AAACCAAATACACTGTGCTTCAGTATAATTGTATCCTGGTTTCTAGTTTAAACATATGCCTGAGAAACTTTCTCTAAGTGACACATCCAATATAGTTATAATCTTTTCCATCTCAACATAATAGAAGATGCCACGCTATAATATACTGTTGAAAGTTCAGTGATTTTCTGCCTCTTATCTAAACATTCCTCAATTTAGGTTCTCCTGAATATTTCCATATGTTGGTCAGCTTGTTCATGTAGCCATCTGTTTGACAGAGAGAAGAATGGAGATGTTAGTAACCCAAGATTTTTGCTAACCAATGTTGTAACTACATCACCATCCAGTGGACACTGATGGATTTCTTGGCCCTTAGAGTTTTTGTTTTAGTTTTTTTTATAGATTTATTTCCCCATATGTACTGTTTTTAAAAATGTTAAACTTTGAGGAGTGGGGCTGTATTAATGAGATTGAGAAACTACTTATGTTCCCTGAGACTCATTTGCCCTATCTAGGGATAATCTAGATTGGAAAGCATGAAGCTGCTTCTGGGTTCACTGACCATATTCGTAGGCTGGGAGATTGGATTGCTTTAGCTGAATTGGAGAAATACTCCTCAATACACTGATCTTGGCTAATGTAATTTGTTGCCTTTGAATTATGTACATAAGATGATTAATCCATATGACAGCCAATTGTCCATTCATTAAAAAGGTCACTAGGTCTATTGGTCTAGTCAGTATGACTATATTAGACTATATTCTCTTGAAAGATAATAGGATCAGAACATGAATATGCTTTCTTACAAAATTAATGGGGATTTTAGCATTCAGATTTGGATTATCAGCTGTTGGGTATAATATTTTGGAATATACAATCCATAGCAATTCTATTAAAATGGATATATAATTTATACACACACACACACACACACACACATGTAGTATTTACCTTGTCCCCCCAAAAAACTTAATATGTGTTTCAAGAATTATTGTGTTTGTAAAGACACAAATAAAGGAAGGTTTGCAGAATAATACTTTTGTCTAAATGAATTATAGGCTACAAAGTTTTATTTTTCCTTTTTTAAATAACACTTGTAGATACTGAGTAATTTTATGCAAAAAAGATAGTAAGTAAAGTAACAAACTCTGCATTCTCTTCAATATCACTACAGAAATCCAACATTTGATTAATCAACAAGCAACCCTTCCAGCAAAAAGTGGAAAAACAATAAATTCCTGGCCAGAAATGTGTAATATAGCCCTACCTCTTTACTTCATTACCTGCCTAATATAGCTCTTTTTTAATATATAACTTGATTTTCAAAAACATAAGGTAAAACACAGACAAGAAAAAAAACTGGAAAAGAAAAACGATCAAGAAAGGAAGTAGATAGAGATGCGAAGAAAAAATAAAAATAGAAACAGAATGACTTGTGACTTTCTTTAATACAGAGAGGAATAATAAATAAATAAATAAACAAACAAATAAATAAATAAAAACACACACTAAGGTTAACAAAAAGCCTGTGTATTGAGCCCATTTCCTCAAAAATCAGACTATTTTTAAAATGACCCAGTAAAGAAGTAGTTCTGTAACTGTTTTATGACAGTCAGATTTTTTTAAATATAAATTTCTTATATAGGAATAAGCTATTCCCAAATTGCTCCTGTATAATATCAGTGAGTTTTACCATAGGCAATTCATTTGAATGTGTGACTAGAGAATGCATCAAGCTTGTTTGGATAAACTAGCCCGCAAAATCTGGTTAATAATTTGGGCATTTATTATATTTTCTGAATAATGAGGAAAAATAGGAAGGGAATCACATTTTAATATACTCTTTCATTAGCATAACATCACACAGCCATGTGAACTATACTTTGTTCTAAGAACTGGTGGGGACTTGTCTTGCTACAGTCAGAGACAACCCATGACCAGATCCACTAGTTTAAATATTCAGCTGTGACCATGTAGTGAAATAGCTTTTAAACAACAAGATAAACAGTACAGCTGCCAACATAAAGTAATCTTATGCTAAGGGACTGAAGTGACACAGTAGACTTCCTCTTTGTCATTTTGACTTGGATTTGGAGCTGGACGTGGGCTCAGTTCCAGCTCAAAAAGCCATTCACTTCAAAGGAACCTAAATTGTCCCAAGGAGCTAATTCTGGCAGTCAGTTGTTGTTATTGTCTGGCAAGTCATCCTAATAACCAAAGCCGTCTGCTCTCTCAAATCAGAGCTTATTTCTGGGGTCAGAAATGGCTGTTCGTGCTTTAACCTGATGAGAGATTTACTGAGAGTAAAATAATGACAGCTGGTTTTTTTTATTACATTCTGATTGTGACTTCCAACAAGTTTATTGTGATTTGATGTTTCCCTCCCCCCTTGTTTAGCCCAATAAAACCTAATTATCCAAATACAAACCAGTCCCCAGTTTTAGCTTTCTTTGAATATAAGTTGGGGTTGGGGAGGGGGGTCTATTATATACCCTGGAATCTGGCAAAACACATTTTCATTATAATGTTTGTATTTTCAAAGAAGTTTCTTGTTCTCACGCTACCTAGAAATTCATCAGAAATATTTTTTGAAGAGTCAGGGAATGAGACCTTTATCAGCTTCAGTAGCCTCTAGCAGTTACTTTACTCAATTCTTTTTCTTTCATCTTTTCACTTAGAAGTAAGTTAATAGGAGTGTAATAAATTAAATATTGTAAATATTTTTATAATGTTTTACAGTTAATCCAATCAGAGGCAGGGAAGAAGGAAGAATTAGAAACATTTTCTGCCTCTCTTATTTGTTTCTAAAATTCATTATTTTGGATTTTCCACAATGTTTACAACATTATGCTAAGGAAATATCTTTAAATGGGCTCTTCAGCATAGTGGTGATAATATCAAATTGCATCTTTCAAAGTTAGACAGAGTCATTGAAGTCCCAGTGATAATTGCCTTTGGGTTTTCCTCTATCACACTAGAAACCATCTTCTCTAGCATGAAGAATAAGGCTGAATGAATAACATTCCCAGAGTCTCTCCTGCCCAATACTAAACTCATTTGCAGACCCAGGGTGAAAAGTCTGCTAACTTGCAAAACAAAGACAGTATCTTCCATTTTTTTCTTGTACATAATTAGAGAAAAATTGCTCCATCCTGTCATACTCATAGACATACCTGTCTTGCCAGATTACTTTTTATTATTATTATTATAAAATGTTTGGACAACAGTAAGAATGAATTATTTTTTATTGCACAGAAATTATACCTCTCAGTTATTGGGCATCAATTATTGTTTTTTTTTTCATTCATATATATATATATGCCGCCCTTCTCCAGAGACTCAGGGTGGCTTACAATTTTTGGAGTGCAACCCAATGCGCTCAGCAATAGCCTTCATTCTATTGTATATGCCTGCTTATTACTAAGTGGCATTTTTACAAAGTCAGCTTATTGCCCCCAACAATCTTGGGTCCTCAATTTACCTACCCCGAGAGGATGGAAGGCTGAGTCAACCTTGAGCCTGCAGGCAGCTGGAATTAAGTGCTAGGCATTTAAAAGCCTGCACCACCAAGGCTCCAAGGTTTGCAGATCTATGAATATAAAAGGAGTCATTTATGTGAAAAATGTTCTAACAGAATGTCCATGGTTAAGCTGAGTTTGTCGTGATGTTTTCGTACACATAGAAGCACAAGGGGAAAAAATATTCAGTTCAAAGTGGAGGCAGATTTAAATTTTCACACATTTTCTGTCTTTTTTCTCCCCCTCTAGGATTTCTTAACCGTGTTACCGTCAATTCCTCTGTTTGGAAAGTTTGGTCAAGCCTATTCCAGACCTGGGCAATTCGTTTAAACATTACGTCTCCAACCAGTTTTGTAAGAAATTTTAACGAATAACTCTTTTAAGGCCAAAAATGATGCCTGTGATTACTGTACCATGCAGTCTTGTTGAAGATTTTTATACAGACATCATTAGTATAATCGAGTTGTGGAAGTTTTGAATTGAAAGAAGGGTTCCATAGCCATTGGTCAACTACTGCCATCATTTCTATGAAGAATATCCAAAAACAACTTCAGGAACAGGGTCCCCATCCTTCCTTTCAACAAGCAGAAACTCCAAATCGTATTGACATCTAAAATAAATGCTATTTGACAACAATTTGAAGAATCGGTCGCATTTTCTTAATCAGATAGTCTTGACTGTTTTTACAGGGTTTTTTTTAGAAATGTAGCCTGTTTCTGCCATTGAAGAATAAATAAACATAACAGGAAATAAATTAATGATGTAATGTCATCCATATGAAATTGTTAAAATGTTAATATAGTGTAGCCTTTGCTACATTAGTATCTTCCAAAAGTCTTGAAAAACTAACACCCAGAATTCATTTCCAGGTGACCGATAATATGCTGTGTGGGTATCCTGGAGTCTTAGCCCCAAGACATTCAGAAGTGTCGTATTGGTGATAGCAAATAGAATGTAACACTTTACTGTCTAAAATTCAAACCAAATATGGCTTTTCCCAGGATCATGCTACAATTGCAGGGTATGGCTATGTGGTCCTGGGAGAAGACACCTCTGCTTTAGAAAGTTATTTGCAATTCCTTTGTGAGCACCTCCATGCTCTCCAAAGCAGTGCATAACCACAGGACTCTGTGGGGTAAAGCATAGATTACTGCCCGATCCTAACGATGCTTTCTTGCAATTGAATCAATTTATTTTTTCTATGTGTGCCACCTCTGCCATAGGAAATAATCATTTCATTTGTCTGACTTATAAGTTTCACTTTCTTTATGTTACTGCAGGTGTTTTGGGTTTTTTTCTCTTCCTTTCTCTTTTATCCCCTGACTTAGTGGATCCTTCTCTTTTGTATCACTGTTATGGAGGGCACTGAAGGATTATAAAACCATTAGCGAATCACTGCAGAATTTTCCTGCTTCATTGGTCTGCTTCTTAGATATTCATTGTTCACAGAATTTGGTTGATGAGCTCCAAAAGTTCTCTGTACATAAAAAGTGGCTCAACGCTACAATAGGTTTGGCCATATCATTTTACATCTTGTTTCATAATATCTGATGTTATCAGATACAAAGAACAGAGAGCCCAGCTCTTGGGCAGGGGCAAAGCATAGATCATTTTCAAAGATGACAACAATACAAATCAAAGTTGACAGAAATTTTCAAGCATCTTTGGATGCCTCTTTGTATTTGTGAGTAAGGCAGGTTATCAAATTCAAAGTTTTGGAAGTTTTGTATTTATGACCAGCAGCAGGAAATGAATGTCTTTTAATTCTGGTAAGTGAAGAATGGCAATCCAAGGCAAGTCCCTCCTGTAAAGATTTAATTTCACCAAATAAATCTGAGTGCTTTTGTTCTGGGAGGGGAGCAGGGGCTGGTCAAAAGGCATTCATAGAAAGGTGTTGATGAATAGGGAGGCCACCGTAATTTTTAGATGTGAGGGCTATCTCTTTGATTGCTGCAGCTTTCTATAGTTTATCTCTTTGTGATAATTCACCCTGTGTTGTTACTTACCTTTCTACTACATTTTCCCATCAGTCCAATTAGATCTGCCAATACTTTCTCAGATTAATCTTCTTCCTTGGTTTCTTTTAAATATATCTGACCCCATTATAAACATAACCTATGCCAAGCAAGCCAGTTGTTGTTTCAGTTGCTGATAGCATTTTGCATATATTTAGGTTTTTTTTTAAAAAAGTATTAGCCATTCTCTAAACGATTCATTCGTCTACCACTCAGACCTCACTCAATCCGTTTTCCTTCCTTCCAAGCCAGCCAGTTTGAACAATCTACTCCTTAAGCAAAATATGCTTGTAGATTTTATGAGACCAATGTAAGAGGACTGCATCCTACCCTTTTTGCACTCATTGAATTTGGTAGAAAAGGGTTACTTAAAGCAATAAATGTAGATATTATGTATTTCAGAAGTCCGCGTTTCTGTCTTCTTCCAGGATTATATTTCGTATTAGGGTTAGTTTAGTTTTTAGAAATTAAAGGTTGGAAATTATTTTTCCAACTGCTCATATGGGAGGAGTTAAACCTCAATTGAGGCAATTAAGTCTCTAGGTGGGATAATTGCAGAGGACAGTAGTCTCTTAGGTGTTTCTGTTCTTGTGATCCCACAGCAGCTTTAGTGCTTAGTAATGCACCCTTCACATTGTTGTAACTTATTGCTCATTTGTTGCTGCAGTTGTCATTTGTATATCTTCTCTTGATCTGGTTCATTGCTCTTATTCTGGCTTTCTCTTAGATACCACACCCAAAAGAACATAGAAGATGCTGAGAGGCAAGAGGTACATTTCAATTGACTGTCTAGATAAATATATCTAATTTAAATAGATGTACAGTTTAGAACATGGTTCTTTCTATAGCTATAACTAGACAATCATTCAGTAAGAAATTTGATAGCCATAAAAGAAAACATACTGTACTGTACTGAGCACAGCCTGTATTCCTTTGTCTTTTCACCTTCCAAACAATTTCTATGAAATCTCATTCTTTGTCCAATATTTTATTTTTTTAAAGTAAATGTCAAATAAAATGCTGAGTCTATGAGAAAAGATATATTTATTCCTATTTTTAAAAATCAGCTGCAAAGTATGCTTCAGATGCTTCTTTCCTCAGCAAGAAGCATCTGATCCTTCTTTCCTGAATATTAGGAGCACACAATCATATACTCTTATAGGGTAAATGGCAGGGCAGAACTAATTTCTTTGATTTCAGATTGAGCCAATAAATTAAAGTACAGCATGACTAAACTGCATTTTCAGAAAGATATTTTCTTATGCACTTCTTATACTTGCCTTGTCTGAACAAAACTAAGAACTTACCCTTAAAAGCTAATGTTCTTAAGATAGCAACTGGCCTTATAACCTAGTTTTCCCAATATAAAAAAAATTCAAAGTGAGAATAGCAAAATAAGCATTTTTCTGGAAAAGAGAAGGTAGAGAACAGGAGATTTGCTGTTATTGGCAGAGTAACTGGAAATTAGTGAATTGATCTTTCAAGAATTTAATTTCATGCACAATATCAAGTTTATGCCAATTATGTTTTGTGTCTACAAGATTATTAGAAAGGCGCAATTTCATATTGAGTTTATTTTGTTGTATGCCTGCAGTGATGGAAAACCTTGGCCTGCAGGTCCAAGAATTCTCCCCTGGCCTTGCTAAGACTCAAGTAGATATCCTTCCAGAAATCTGGCTGTTAAACCTTTTATGTGGTGGTTTGCCTGGCACTTGCCTCTGTGTTAGGAAAAGTAAGGGCTGAGTGAAATAATTTCAAAACCAAGAATTTCAAGACCAAGAAATGTTGATTCTTCAGTGTTCCAGTCAGCTGAAGGCCAAGCACAGTTGAGTGAGCCAGCATTTCAAGAACAAGAGTTGGCTTCTAGAATGAGGATAAGGACAAGAGTTTAGTGCCTCTGAATTTCTGCTGCAGTAATAATGAGTGATTACAATTACCCTAACATCTGCTGGAAGGCTAACTCTGTTAAAAATGGTTTGCTTTGCTGCCAGTTGCATCTTTCAGAACATGCAGAACAGAACAAGAGGAGCATATGTCTTGGATTTAACCCTGAGTAACTGAAACAATTGCTTGATGAAGTTCAAGTGCTCTCTTGAAATGTGTAATTGCAGTGGCAATGGCCTCTGCTTAGTTAGGTATGCATCTTTAATTTTAGGAGAGCCAAAACCAAAACATTAACCCTTCAAAGAGCAGCATCCTATATTAACAAACTTGAAAAAGGTCAGGAGGCTGATAGATCCAAAATATGGGAGGCATAATTATAGACATGAAAAAAAAGAGCTTTCTGAGGCACTAAATTTAAACACCACTTAAGTACAAGAAGGAAAGAAGGACATAGAATCAATCAGTTTTTGATAATCCCCAGGTGACTAGCTTTGATTAAATTGAAGTTTATAAAACTGATATATCAGAAGACGTAGATCTGTTATTTAGCAAACATGGAAATGATTCCATCATCACCATCAGCTATTTCATGTAGTAAGGAAATATTATACACAAGTGCTAACCTGCTGGATTCTTTCCTTAGGATTGCACTCTCCCACTCTATACCTGAGTTACAGGAATATCTTTTCTTCAAGTTGAAAAAATCATCCAGACCAATAATTATATTGCCATCATTGTCTAGTAGATGCTTCAGCAATCTTTTCAGGATAGAGTAACTAAATCAAAAGCTCAGAACTGAATATGCAGCCAAACACTGAGACCAAGAATATGCCCAGGGAGGAGCAGGAAGCTAGGATGAGGACAGGCTTTCACAAGACTATAATAGAGATATTATTACATTAGTTTCAAGGCCCAGATCCTAGACTCTGAGTTTAAGGAAGATGCTCCAGCTGAACCTATGACATGTCAGTCTTAGGAAACACAGAGACAAGAATCACATGAGGCTGATCAAACACAGACATCATCTGGACAGCTGGAGCAGTCAGATGAGGATGATGTAAGGCCTCCTAGGCCTCACACTAAGCAAGTAGTGAGGAAAGCAGAGTAAAGATGTTCCATGAGGCTCCTTGCCAAGCAAGGGAGTAAATCTTTTGATTAGTGACAGCTGACTGCAAACTAATTTAAGAGGCAGCCCTGACCCCTGTTCCTTTGCTGGGAATAAATATCTGATTTCTGACTCTTGGGTGACATTTGCATGAAGTCTGCACATGAAATTCTGGCCATTAGACTGGACGACAAACCTGACCTGCTTTTTAGAACTTTGGACTGATTTTGAACTATTTTCTGTGTGTTCCTGTTAAAAGCAAACTAACTGAGACAAGTGTCTATCAGAGACTCTTTTTTGTATGCTTTGACTGTTATCTGTTTGACCTTCAGCAAACTATGAACTACCCTAGCAATTGTATGTATTTGAAACCAAAAAGAGGATGGTGGCACTCAGAATCTCACATGTTTCTACATCATGCATAGTATAAGGAAGAAATGACAGGACTAGAGATCTTAACTCAGAAAGATAATGTTATATCACTCAAATGTGGAGGGATATTACTCATGATTGCCATACATCTCGGAAGAAAAGCTTGCTACTTGATATGAGGTTTTTACTAGAGGTTTTGAAGCAGGATTGGATGATTAATTGTTGGAGTTGCTCTAATACAGGGGTTCCCAAACCCTGGGCCACAGACCAAGACTGTCCATGGCCTGCCAGGAACTGGGCCATGTAGATGAGCAGAGCATGCATGGGATCCAGGCAGCATGTGAAACAGAGGTGGTATTCAGCTGGTTCTGACCAGTTCTGGCAGATCAGTAGTGTAAATTTTGATCAGTTTGGAGAACTGGCAAAAACCACCTCTGACTGGCCCTGCCCCCCCCTTCCAGGAGTCCCCACATGCACTGTGTCAACTCATAAAACATTTTGTATACCTGTTTTATAGTTGACAACAGAAAGAAGGGGGAGTTTCAAAGAGCAGGCAGCAGTGTGGAATCGAAAGTACATTCCATTCATATTTTCTTCAAACACTGATTAGATGACTGAAGCTTCTGCTGTGCAAAAATCTAACTGGAGAGCATGATTGATGACTCTTGGCTGTGGACGTTTTTCATTGGATGATACACCCAAGAGGGGTGGGGGGGAAAGCAGGATCAAGGGTGACAGTGAATTATGTATCTCAGAGTTGGCCATGCCCAGGTAAATGCTGGACATAGAATGTTACCTTCAAATAAATCTTTTTTCAGTTTTGGGAGTGTGGCTCGAGGCTCATGATTTAATTGGAGTAACTGCCAGAATCCTGACACACTGTTTTGGCTCCCAGGTAAGTGCAGGGAGGCCCACTAGGGCTGAAACGGGGTGCAGGTGTGTGGCGCTCCCCCCCCCCATGGTCCATTTTTGCTCCAAGGATGCTGCAGGGAGATTGGGGGTATGTGGCTGTAATAAATTCTGCACTGAGTGGGCTGTTGGGCTAGGTAGCTTCTAAGTTCATTTCCATCTTTAAGATTCTATGGTAAATTTCAATGTCTGTTGATTTGATAACCATTTTATCAATATAAGCAGAAATATGATAAATGTTGTTTTCCCTAGCATGGGCAGACAGTGATGGGGAACATGTTCCTATTGAAGTTTACCCCTTCTTACAAATTGGTTAAACTAAGAGGTGGAGCTTAGTTAGAAAAAAATGATACTAAGTGATGCTAATTTGTGACACAACAATTACATTTTTGAATGCCTTAGGAAATTTTGCACTGGACAAACCACTTAGCTTTTGTTTACCCCCATTATCTATACAGTAGTTTAAAAGACTGATCATCGCAAGAATACCTCCAGAGCTGAACTTGAAGTTGAGCCGTCTCTTTCTGGTTTTGCCCCAATGCACTGTATATCTAACATAAGAGTCACTGGCAGATTCCTCTACCCATAAGAACAAACCATTGACAATGTCAATTCCTATTTTTTAAAAGAGAAATTATAAACCACCAAGATAAGTAATACCAGATTTAAAGTGGTATTCTATGATTAATGGTTTGATTTAAAGGGCATAATGTAATATTTTCTTCCCAAACTATGTTTAATTATTGTAGGGATTTGCATCAGAAAGCAGAAAAATTAAACTATGACTGAAATCATGTTCTTAAGTGATTTAAAAGTTTGCCAGAGTATTGCTCAGATTGCGAAAGAATGAGTTTCTCTCATCTATGACTTATTGGCTGTTTCTAAGCATTTCTGCCTACATCAGTAAATTGTTCACTACTGTAACTGTGTTAATGAATTGAACATAATTAACATATAGTATATTATGAGCTCAGGGGTGGGATTCAAATTTTTTAACAACTGGTTCTGTGGGCATGGCTAGGTGGGCATGGCCATGTGACTGGGTGGGCATGGCTTTTTTGCACACACACACACACACACACACAGCTTTTTTTGTCTCAGGGAAGCCTCTTGGGGGGGTGTTTTTGCTCTCTGGAAGCTTCCTTGAGGCCCAGGAAGGCAAAAAATGGAGTGCAGGGGGGCCACACAGCATACCCCCGTGCTTCATTTTTTTGGCCTCCTGGGCCTCAGGGAAGCCTTCTGGGTGAAGCAGTAAGACAGCGAGGGGGATCCTGGCACAGCTGATCGTCGGGAGGAAAAGAAAGAAATAGCTTAAGGAGTGACTGGGCGGGGGAGAATGCAGTCAGCGATGTCATGCATGTGCGATAAGGACTGACTTCGCAGGGAGTGGAGGGGTGAGTGGAGAGAGTTGAGGATAGCCAGGGGCATGATTTGCCATTTCTCCAAACTGCACAGAATCATAACAACCAGTTCTATAGAACTGATCCAAACCGGAAGAATCCCACTCCTGTATGAGCTTCCTCTGGCAAACATTTGGTTTCTTTAAGTAAGACTTCCATTGGGGAAAAGCCTAACCATCAGTGTTATTGCTACTTAAAACCTACTCTTTTCTGAGGAAAACTCTCAGGAAGAAAGAGGAAAATCCTACAGCATTTTTGGAGGTTGAATCATGAATGATTGGGGTATATTCAAAGATACGTGCAATTTATATTTATTTATTTATTCGACTTATATGCTGCCCCCTCTCCCAAAGGACTCAAGGCTCACAGATTAAAAGGAAATACAACAATAAATTACCTAAAAACCGTATTAAACAAACTAAGCCGAATTAACATTAAAACCCCCAAAAATTAAAATCAAGAAAACCCAAGGAGTCAGCATAGCCCAGATTGTAAAAACAGCCAGGTTTTTAACTCGTGGCGGAAGGTACGGATATCAGGAGCAAGCCGGAGCTCCAGTGGAAGGAGATTCCATAAAGTGGGGGCCGCCACAGAATAGGCTCTCCCCCGAGTCCCTGCCAAGCGACATTGTATTTGCCAAACATAATGATAGATGTTGGAAATGCAGCCTCTTGGCACAGAGAAAGGGTGAGTTTTGAGGAAAGCTTGAGTGACTGGTGACTGGTGTCATCTTTTTGTGATTTTTAAAGTCCAGCAAACAGATATTAAATCTGTTGATATTAAAGGCCTGAATGATGCAACTCCTCTCCTTTCCTGTTTTCATAATGAGCAAACCACTCAGAGGAGACTATCGTCAGAACAACCTCCCTGCAAATCTTCATTTCTAGACAGATTCCAAACAAGAATATTTATTATTCTTTGGTTAAATCAAAGAATGAATGAATCTATGATGAATCAAGCCCTAAACTCATTAAAGTTTTAATCCCAGTTTTCCTAAAATGTACTTGAAAAACTGTATCATTGCAGATCTTTCAGTTCGTGTGTGTGATCTCTTACTACCAATGTCAATGAGGAAGCATATGGTTATCCCTCTGTTGCAGACTACCATTTCTTTTGCTATTTCTTCTAGATGTTCATTGCACCTTTCTGATATGAGCATTAAATAAAGAGCCAAACCTTTTAGAGCCTTGGTGGTGCAGGCTGTTAAACACCTAGCACTTAGCTCCAGCTGCCTGCAATTAGTGCAGGCTCGAATCCCACCAGGCTCAAGGTTGACTCAGCCTTCCATCCTCTCGGGGTAGGTAAATTGAGGACACAAGATTGTTGGGGGCAATAAGCTGACCTTGTAAAAAATGCCGCTTAGTAATAAGCAGGCATATACAATGGAATGAAGGCTATTGCTGAACACATTGGGTTGTGCTCCAAAAAATTGTAAGCCACCCTGAGTCTCCGGAGAAGGGCGGCATATAAATATGATTTTTTTTAAAAAATGAATATTCATTTATCTATTAGTGCTGGTATTATGAACAGCTTTGAGTTGGTCAACATAGAAACTGGTATATAAATATATGAAATCACTAAATCATAACCTTGCCTCAACTTCCTATTTTGAGTTAAATAAGTATAGGAATTTATATAATCAGGAATGTGGCCTTGCAAGTTACAGCTGTCAATTTTAAAATGCAGAAGATAGTTATGATGGCCCAATTTGTGCTTCCATAAGATAATTCACGGTCGTATCCCAAGGAGAGTGAAAAGATAAAATTGTTCGAGGTTTTATTAACTTATATTTCACCTTTCCTTAAGGATCTCAAGGCAGTGACCCGATCATATTGCTGGATGGAAAAAAAATGAAGAGAAACTTTCATAGGATACATAGAACAAAAAAACTAGGCAGTGCATTATGGTCACCTATAGGTCTCCTGGAACTGGGATGAAAGGATTCAGAAAACCACTGGATGGCAGCAACGAGACAAGAAAAAGCATTTATTATTGCTAACCAGTGGTAATCTGGGTTTTTGCACTCCTAGCCTAATGTGAACTTTGAATTTAGTTACCTGCATAAGGAGACTGTTGACAACTTTGATTTTGAAGTTGGAGAAAACTCCTGACAATCACATGGACAACAAATGAATCAAACAAAACAACCCAGAGTTCTCACTCAAAACAGAAATGACTAGGCTCAAGTTAATCTGTTTTGGACACATTATGAAGATCTCTTGTTCTCTGGAAAAAGCTCAAGTGCTGGGAAAGTTCAAATGAAGGAGAGGATGACCAGCAGCAAGCTGGATAGTCTCAGTATAGTAGCAATGGTTGTACTGTTGGGTTAGCTGAGAAATGAGGTTAGGGACATATCATTGTGGAGTAAATCTATCTACCTTATGTGGTCACTAAGAGTTGACAATGACTTAATGGCATAGAACCATCATCAATTACAGGAAATTTTGGAAAGCCATCATCCCTTTTTAAAACATTCAATTGCATTTTTAAAAATGGTATATATTATCAAAAGAGCATAGGAATAGAAAGACTGTAATTCTGAAGATCTGTTGAAAGCCACATTCAAGAGATGCTGAGAAATGGATATTATGTGTATGTAATCCAGCCATCAAAAAATGGAGAATCTGCATAATAGCCTTCAAACAGAATGAAAAATTGGTTCGTGCTTATGGGTGTTTACTCAGAATGTGGAACACTTTTGTAATTAAATGGGATTTACTCCTCAGTATCAGTCTGAAAACTGTCTAATGAAACATATTAAAATGAGGATTCAGTTATTGGTGCTATGGATGAAATGTTGATACACAGATATACCCTGCTTCCTTCTGCAGTGTCAGTATACATTTGCCTCCATTTGTTCTCCCATCTAAAATCAATGGATGAATAATGTATCATCTGGCAAAATTCACACCCTGAAAAAATGTTTGACATAATACTTATTCATTACAAAGATTTTAAGTTGCTTGTTTCACCAGACTCTGGGCACTTGGCAGTATTAAAACAATAAAAGCATCAGTGATATTACAGGAGAGTATCAAAAAAACTCAGGAGAGAGCTACAATTGAAGTCCATTTTCTATTCGAAAGGATACGTTCTGATTAAAAGATTGTTTTATCGCAGGTGCAAGCTTATTAAAAGGGACCCCCCTTTTCTATTATACGAGCTGCCATCTTGACTTTTTTTTACCTCATGGGTGTTCATGATAACGTTACCATTGCTAGCACAGCCTCCCTTGTGATCAGGGATCGGTTTTGCAGGCTTGATTAAAAAGCATAAATCCACCTGATCATCTCAAAGAGATGATCTTATTCTTTGGACATGGCCCCTTCTAGAGAGGGGCTGGATAACTGCTCAATTGTCTACCTATTCAAAAGGGTCTGGATACACCCTCTAATTCCCCAGTGTGACAAATGGAGGGTTTTCTTTGACTAACGTTCCTCGGCATTAGGAACAGAAGAATGCAGCAGGAAGGGGGTTCTTTTTTCTCTAGTTGAGTTGTCAATTCTCCCTCTCCCCATTAGAGTCCTGCCATCTAAAGAAAATGACCCTGCTCTAAAATGGGCCAACAGACTTCTGAGTATTGAATGTGGCTGCAAGGATTTGAACACAAATGCAAGCCTGAGAGGAGATCGGATAACAAAACAGTCAAGTTGTCTGGGAAGCTTGGAAAATAATACAAATTAGACAAGTAATCAATAGCATTCAGCCTTCTAAGTGAACGCTGCAGAACAGAAACCTCAAGCTCGTTTAAATTGTGTCTCTGGAAAGTTTCTCTCTGTTGCAAACTATAATAACACTTGTTACGGTTTTGTTAAGTGATATTCCCATTTTGATGGAGATTGTTTACCCAAACAAGGGAGAGAAAGCAGCTGTGATAATTCTTCTTCCAAGTCAGCTTTTTATGCATGAAGTAGCCTATTATGGAAGAATTGAGAAATTTCAAGATCCAATATTTCATTGTGAGCCTGATTAATTACACTTCATTAAACTAAAGATTAAAAGGAGTAAAGGCATATAGTTGTAGCTAAACAGCAAATGAAGGATGGATAGGATAATCATTAATGGTTTAGCAGAATTGTTTCGGGTCATCCAGCATCATCTAACAAGGGCTAATGGAATAAAGGAAAACACAACGGGGAATTTAGACCAAATGAATCAGGAACATTTCCTAAAGGACAGGAAATATTTTCTGGGGGAAGAGACAGATATTGTTAATATTAGTTTAATCCAGAGTAGGACAATTTCCCAAGCACTCAGCTGGATAAGAAGCCCACCCCTACCCCATCCTGCTCATTTCTCAGCAGTAGCTATGACTGCTCAGCAGTAAATATACTTTTGGCATTGCACTCAAAGATAATGGGATCAGTAAAAAAAAAACCAGTTAGACAACATGGATCCACAGTGTGGATATATCAGACCACATTTTGGCATAATGATAAAAATATATATCATTTATAACAAAGAGCACCCTGTACTTGCATGGTCTAAAGCAAATAACAGTCTTATGTTTACTTTACATCAGTACTCTGCATGTAGTGAAGAGAGATTTTACCTTTCTTTACTGCCATGTGCCTCTGGAGAGAATACTTTTTCCCCTGGAAATATACTGGGAAATTTGAAAACCATATAAATGTACAAGTTTATCTCTAGAACTGCTTTCATAAAATAAAATTGTTCAGCTTCAGGGCACAGGGCCAAAAATAAGGAGTTAGCACCTTTCCTGAAAGTGTTCAAAGACAAATTAGGTGCTGAAGCAGCCAAAAAAGCTAATGCAATCCTAAGTTGTATTAACAGAGGGATATAATCAAGATCAAGGGAAGTACTAATTCCACTCTATAAAGCCTTAGTAAGACCACACCTAGAATACTGCATCCAGTTTTGTTCACCACATTATCCAAAGATGTTGAGACTCTAGAAAAAGTACAGAGAAGAGCAACCAAGATGATTAGGGGACTGGAGGCTAAAACATACAATGAATGGTTGCAGGAACTGGGCTTGGCTAGTCTGGTAAAGAGAAGGACCAGGGGAGACATGATAGCGGTCTTCCAATATTTGAGGGGCTGCCACAGGGAGGAAGGGGTCAAGCTATTTTCTAAAGCGCCTGTAGGCCAGACAAGGAATAATGGATGGAAGCTGAACAAGGAGAGATTTAACCTGGAAATAAGGAGAAATTTTCTGACAGTGAGAACAATCAACCAATGGAACAGAAGTTGCCCTCGGAAGTTGTGGGAGCGCCATCACTTGAGACTTTCAAGATGAGATTGGACTGCCATTTGTCAGAAATGAGTAGGGTCTCCCGCTTGGGCGGGGGGTTGGACTAGATGACCTACAAGGTCCCTTCCAACTCTGATTATCTGTTATCTGTTATTATTTGCTATGGATCCAGGTCTACATAGCTGGAGAGCACTAACTAGGGAATATCAGTACAAAATATAGGCCATTGCTTTCAAAAATCTTCCAGCAAGGATACCAGTGAAGACTCACACATCGCTTATTAGACTTCTACTGTAGATGCAGGGTTTGAAAAAGGCTTTCTAGATTAATGTGTTTTGGTCAGCTTCTTTTGAAGAAATTTGTGCAACACTTTTGAAAGCAATGTTACTTCTGGTGGCAATGAAAAGGTAGTCATTGTTTGGCTGGGTCTTGAAATAATATTTTTCAACTCTATTGTGCATTGATCAGACCTTCCCTTTAGTGGTAGGAACCATACTTTTAGAACGATTAGAGTTAGACTAACTGGAATCAATGTGGAAAGCAACAACAAGGATGGTTAGTAGACTCAAAATCAAGCCCAATGAAAGCATGTAGAAGAAATTGGGAAGGTGAAGACTGACAGGAGATGAATAGCATTTCTCCCCTCCTCTCTCTGTTAAAATGACGATGTTAAAAAAGTTAGAAGGAAGAGGGAATATCCTCAAGCCAATCTCCACCCCCAGGTTACGTATTGCTCTTAAACCCCCATGCCAATTGGCAGAGCCAGGTCTTGATGCTCTTCCAGAAGGCAAGAAGAGTGGGTGCCCATCATATCCCTGGGTATAAGATATTCCATAGGGCAGGGCCAACAGCAGTGAAGATTCTCCTGGATCCCACCAGTTGAAATTCTTTAAACAATGGGATTTCCAACATACCACTGCCTAAACTGGTGGACAGGTTGATATAATTGGGATAAGATGGTTCCTTAAGTAATCCAGTCACATGCCATGAATAGCTTTAAAAGTGATAACTGACACCTTGACTTGGACCTGGAAACAAATTGGCAACCAATGAAGTTTGTGTAGCAGAGGTCTTTCCTTGTAGTGCCCAAGATTGCATGCAACACTGCAACTTCCAGATACTTTACAAGGGTAGCCTCTTGTAGAGTACCTTGCATTAATCCATATAGGAGATGACCAGAGAATAAGCAACTGAAAGAAAAGCTTCTTGATCCAAGAAAAGGCATAACTGGTACAGAACACAAATCAGGAAGTGAAGATAAGGCAGACTTGAAAGATGAGAGGTCTCCTATGCATACCAATAGTCTAAAAACCTATTGACAATATACATTTTCCACTAGGAATTCTTGGAGATGTAACCCTAACTCCAATCCTAGTCCTAATCAAAATTCCGATCCCTAACTGGAATTCTACCCCAATAGGATATTTCCATGTGTTTTATCAGGAAATGCAGATAAGGCAGTCTCAATGCATGAGAAGCCTCCTAAGCATACAGTTATTCTACACATCCATTGGCAACATCTATTTTATTGAGTGAATTCCTGGAGACCTAACCTTAACCCTAATTCTAATTTCACCCTACTGGGATATTTTTCATGTGTTTTGCTAGGAAACCCAGATAAGGCAATCTCAACACATGGGAGGTCTGCCAAGCATATTGATACTCCACAAATGTAATAGCAATGTCTATTTTCCACTACAAATTCTTGGAGACATAACCCTAACCTATGTGTATTTCAAGTCTAATGGCATTTTCCATGTATTTTTACCAGGAAGCACAGATAAGGCAGTCTTGAAACGTGAGAGTTCTCCTAAGCATATTGATACACTACAAATCTATTGACAAAATCGGTTTTACTGGATGAATTCATGGAGATCTAACATTAACTCTAATTCTAATCACAAAACTAACCTTAACCCTAAGGGATTTTTCCATGTGTTTTACCAGGAAACACAGATTAGGTACTCTCGATGAATGAAAGGCCTCCTAAGCATACTGATAGTCTCCAAATCTATTGGCGATATCCATTTTACTGGGCAAATTCATGGAGACCTAACCCTAACATTAATGACAACCCTTACCCTAACACTAAGTGGATGCTCACTCTAATGGGATTTTTCCATGTATTTTATCAGGAAATGCAGATAAGGCAGAGTCAAAACATGAGAGGCCTCCTAACCATGCCGATACTCTACAACAAAGTTCCCCAACTTTTCCAGCTTGATGCACCAGCAGAGATAGCAGTGGTGGCAGTGGAGGGAGGAAAGAGGGGATGGTTTCACCCAAATGCGCACACTGCTTTCACAAATGCAGCTGTGCGAACATGCAGCCACCCACCAATTCTGTGGCCCAGTTCTAAATGGGCTGAGACCCAGCAGAGGGCCTCAGACTGGGGATTGGGAACTCCTGTTCTATAATTCTGTTTATAATATCTGTTTTCCACTCTGAATTCTTGGACACATAACTCTAAACCTATGTGCATTTCAGGTCTAGTGGGATTTTTCATGTATTTTGAAAGGCCCTCTTATCCAGGACTGACACATGCTCAAGCAGGAGTCATGAGTGCAGAAGGACCCCTATATATCTGGTATGTTTGGGGCAGTGCATCTCATCCTAACAAAAGATAATAAACCCCTATAATGCAGAAGAGCCTCTGACCCATGGCCACTCTGTCTAACCAGGATTCAGTTGCAATCTATTTTTGCCCCATCCAGACTCACAGAGCTGCCAAACATTGCAAAAGCATGACTTACTTTCCTCAGGATGGAAATGTTGACTCAAGTATCATCTGCATACTGGAAAGGATGTTGTACAAAATAAGGCCAAGCCAGGGGTGGGATTCAACCGGTGTAACAACCGGTTTGGTGAGTGTGCATGTTGTATGCGCGCGTAGCGTTTCCAACTCATCTTCTGCTGCAAGCCCTGTGTGTAAAATAGCTGATGCGCGGCAATCCGCTGTGCCAAGCGAAGCAGCTGAGCTGGAAAACCCGGAAATAAAGCACAGACTAGAGCAGTGGTTCCCAAACTTTTTCAGTCCACAACCCCCTTGGTGCTACAAACTCATCCTCGGTACCCCCCACCCAGGGTGGGATTCAAATTTCTGTGGAGGTGGCCTAATTTGAGGGGGTGGCTTGCTGGTCACGTGACTGGGTGGGCGTGGCTTGCTGGTCATGTGTCTGGCTGGCATGGTTTGCTGGCTGGGCATGGCTTGCTGGTCACATGACCGGGTAGGTGTGGCTTGGTGGTCATGTGACTAGGTGGGTGTGGCCAGGTGACTGGCAAACAAGTGGTCCTCACTTAATGGCCAGTTGTTTAGCAAGTGTTCTAATTTATGACTGGCCTCCCTCCCCAGAGATACTTGACCTGTTTTTGGAGTTTTGACAGCCATGCACACACTGCCTTCTAACCCTCCTAACCCTTCTAACCCTGCTGGAGCAGGTCATTGAATCGGCAAAGCATCTCTGATTAGATTCTAGTAGTGAATAAAATCTAATCAGAGATGCTTTGCTGATTCTTGTTGATTTGTTTTATTTGTATCTCTTTATTTTATGTTGCTGAATTGCATTGACATGTGTGTCCCTTCTTGTGCACAATCCAGAAGCTTTTGTGATTCTTTGCAGCAAAAATTACCAACCTCTGGCTTTGCTCTACTTTTCAAACGTGCCGCCACTGCTGCATTCCGCAGGTCAACCCCATTGAGCCCACTGCACTGGAGGGACCTACCCAAGCAAGTCAAGTCAATGGGGTGAGCCTGAGAGAAGGAAAGAGAGAGAGAGAAAAGAGAGAGAGAGAGAAAGACAGAAGGAAGAAAAGAAAAGGGGAAAGAAAGAAAAAGGGACAAAGAAAGAGTGGGGGATGGAAGGAAGGGACAGAAAGAAAAAGAAATAAAGGAGGAAGGGAGGGAGAAGAAAGATAATGAGATATCTATTCTAGTCCAATCACCTGCTCCAGCAGGGTTAGAAGGGTGGGTGGGTGTGTTCTCCTTGTAATTTACCAGTACATTTTGGTTTTGCCTTCTTCAGAATTGGCACTGTAATACATTGGGTAAAAGTAATTTTTAGGATGGAGATTTGGTCCAATGGATCCTGTTTAAAGCCTCAACAAAATGTGAGAGCTTCTTGATAGTCTTGACCATGTTTCGTCCACAAAACCTTTAATAGAAGCCAAAGATGTTTCAATGTGCTGGCAAAGATGTTTCAATGTGGAAAAGGGCCTCAGTCTAAACTAGGCCTCATTTCAACCTGATGCATCAGGTCTCCCTCTCTCTCTCTCTCTCCTCCCTCCCCCCCCCTTTCTCCCCCTCCCTCCCTCCCAGACTGGCTTTGCTCTACTTTCCTGGTGTGCCTGCAGGGCTGGTGCTTCGAACATGGATGGATGGATGGATAGATAGAGAGCGAGAGAGACAGGTAGGTAGGTAGGTAGGTAGGTAGGCAGGAAGGCATGCAGACAGACAGACAGACAGACAGACCTTTTGGATGGATGGATGGATGGATGGATGGATGGATGGATGGATAGATAGATTGATCTATATTGGTAGATAGGTAGGTAGGTAGACAGAAAGAAAGGCAGCAGGTAGGTAGGCATGAAGGCAGGCAGACAGACAGGCAGACTTTTTGGATGTATGTATGTAGGAAGGCGTGCGGAAGCAGCCCAGACTGGTGGAGGTGGAGGGAACGATCACTTGGAAAGTAAGCAAGCAAGCTAGCAAGTGCAGGGCTCGGTCAGAACTGGGCTGCAGAAGGAGGCTAGGTTCTAGGTCCGGGCCAGCCACGTAGAGCCGAGCTGAACTGAACCAAACCGAGCCACGCGCCATGGAGAACCGCAGCTGCATCCACCCACATCCTGTGCGCAAGCCCGGCTGGCCACCCCTTCCACTGCATGCCTTGGGAGGGTTTTGCTTTTGGGCCTTCTGGCATGCCTCCACCGCTTCCACTGGAGAGGGCAGCCTGCAATCTAAGGTACCCCTCTTCTGCCGGTTCCGCTTGATGAAACAGTCAATGGGCTGCAGTCCGCCCGCCTGGCCTGCCCCCTTGCCTCTTAGCGCCCCCTAAGGCATCCCACTGCCTCCCAGGGGGTGGTACCACCCACTTTGGGAACCACTGGACTAGAGCCTGGGTGGGCAGGTGGGCCCAACAGCTGATCATCGGAGCAAACCGGTTCTCTCCCAGCTGATCTTCCAAGCTACTGGTTCGCCTGAACTGGGCCAAACTGGTAGAATCCCACCTGTTCTTTATTCCTATGGTAGAATATACAATCATAACTTTAAATTACAAGGAGACAATTTCCAATACAATAGTAGAACAAAGTCTGCAACAGTAAGAACAATGCAACCCATTACTGAGAGAGATGGTGGGCTTTCCTTCAGTGTTCATGTCAAAGCAAGACAGCCATCTGGTGAGGTTGCTTTCATTTAGATTTCTGCACTGAGGAAAGGGTGGACCTTGATGGCTTAAAATCCTTTTCCACCTCAATGGGTATATATTAAATTCATAGCACTTATCCTTTCAACATTAATTTTGATTTCTGTGCAAGCTATGGTATTTTATGCTGTTTTTTAACTGCATTGAGATTCTGAAATTGAAGCGTTTTCCCCCCATCAAAGGGATTAGTTGAAATTTACTCTCCTGGTGTAATTAGTGCATATGGTCCAGCTGTGAAGAAGTAGCAGAGGACTTCTAACTTATTATTAATTAGGCTCATTAAAATGCAAGTAAGAGAAGAATGCCTAAGTAAACAATACCTTATGTCATAAGCCATTATTTGACAATAACTGGTCTTGGTAACAAAAGACATTCTTTATAGATTGGCTGGGTGCTAGTTAAGTGCTCCTGGCTGACATCAAGGACAGGCATGCAGAGTTAGGAGAAGACAATGCTACAATACTGATATTTCTTTTCAAATCATTTCATAATATGCCTGGGTGAGGTCAAAGGTTGACAGGCAAATGACAGCTTCTTCCATTGCTATAGTATCACAGCAGGTGTATGTCAAGAAAATATTTCCTGGACTCCTCTGCGATATGGTGTATATGGGTCATTTTTTTTTTTAAAAAAAGTCTATGTTCCTTTTTCCTGTCTTGTTTAAAAATGAGTCAGAAATGGCAGATTTGTAATTAAAACTTCAACAAGGAAGAGACCGAGCCTAGGTTATGAAATAGCAGGAAGTGCTGCTTGTAATGATAAGTACAGAACAGATAATAGAATGCCTTATGAATAGGCACTGATTTCCAGAAAGGGTGATGCTATTATAACTTTCATTGTTAAGGAGTGATGCCAAATTTATGATAAGTCAGAGATCCTAAATTACAGCATCACAAATGACGCATTCCAATCAAGGCTAAAATTCCAATAAACAAAATTGTCCATTGGTGTGGGAGGGTGTGTTATGCTTCCCCCGCTCTCTCCACCCACTTTTTGTTAGTGCTTCCCTTTTTTGAAAGTCTATGCACGCTCACGTATAAATCATTCTAGTGATGCAGCCTCCACTATAAATGGATCAAAAGATGCTATTGACAGATGCTGAAATGAGTGTCTACCTTTAACACAGGGTCAATTGATAAGTGTCTGACCTGGACTTTTGACTGACATGAAATGTTGCCAAGCAGGCCTCTTCATTACAACAGATGGAAGACAGCATTGTGGTTGTTTGTTAAAACATAATAATTGGGAGTGATATTACAGACTATAATTATTCCTGGAGAGAAACGAAGTTATTATTTAAAAAAAATAAGATCAAGAAATTCAATGGTTCTGAGATTTGGAAGATAAAATATTTATGCAGTAAAGCTTTTCTGGTGTCATTTTATCACTATCACTTCATCATCAGTCTGCAAGTGGATATATAATTTTTTTTATCACTGATGTTTGAAAGCCCTAATGTGAAATGAGCAAAAACTAAAGACTTATGGGCTGAGACACCAAGTTGAAGGCTCCAGAAAAACTTTTTTGTAAGAACCTGACTGTGAAAATCATGGCTAAATGGCTAGATGGTGTTGCTGCAATAACTTCTGAGAAGGACTGTTCCAGAGGTGGTATTCAGCAGGTTCTGACCAGTTCTGGAGAACCGGTAGCAGAAATTTTGAGTAGTTCAGAGAACCGGCAAATACCACCTCTGACTGGAGATTTTACAGTATCCTTTCCCTGCCACGCCCACCAAACCTCACCCACAGAACCGTAGTGAAAAAAATTGAATCCCACCATTGGTTCCCAATTCTGTGACATACTATAAGCAGGACAAAGAAAACAACTAGATACTGATGTCATAAAATTCTCAGTGATGCCAAGTTGGGGGAGGGGGGAATCAGTTGTTTGATTTAGGTCATGGAACTTGTGAAGCCACTGTGGTTTGTCAATTGCTTATGTTATTTGTGTTTCATGAACCTTAGTCAATGTGATTTATTCAAGATGTTAAACTAAACAAGCCATAGTTTAGTGCAATGGACATCTGTAATATCACTGAGTATAAAATAGATTTTGAGAGTAAGTGAAAAAAGCTTTGGTAGGAAAGCCACAGTTGAGATGTTTCAGAGCTGATATGGGCCTAGAAGACATGAACAATATTTAATGAGTTCAGCACATATACTACCAGATTTAAGATTGTCTTACTTTATCATATCATGATTAGTAGACTAAAGTTTGTGGTGGAAATCTCCAGGACTTACGCTTAAGTGCAAGATTTACAGTAAGGTTTTCACAACAATTATTTCACAATAATTACAGCATGGGACTGTCCTGCAAAGGCAGGGTATTTTACAGGCCCCCTCTGTTAAGAAAGCCCATCTAATGGGATCGAGAAGAGTCTTCTCTGTGATGGCTCCCTCCCTGTAGAGCATTATTTCTGCAAGATAAAATTGTCTCCCATCTTGATACTCTTGAAAGACCCTGAAGACATGGTTTTGCCAGTGAACCTTGAGACCCCAAGGTAATATGGAGACCATCAAGCGGTTTGTTGGTTGTTCCAGAGAGACTGAAGGTTTATTAGTTTGTATTTGGGGATTGATTTCTGAAAGTTACTTGGAGTCACCATGAGTGAATTGGGTTGCCATGTACATTTTCTTTATATTCTACAGAGGAATTATTGAGACTATCATTGAATCAAAGCATCCTCAGCAATAGGATGGGAGGCCACCAGGAGAGGTTAGGAGGAGGAGACAAGGGGATGGCAAAAGGGCAGCAGGGCTGCTGGTGGCCTCAGACTCTCCCTCCCTCTCATTATAATCTCCTCCCTTCCTCCCTCCATTTTCTCTGGCAGAGGCAGCAGGGCCGGTCCTTCCCTGTTTCCAGGGCGGCCCCACAAGCCAGATCTAAGCACCCTATGGGCTGGATTAAGCCTATGGGCCTTGAATTTGACATCCCTGCTCTACAGGCTGAACAATTTACTGATCAATTTGAAATGATTGCAGGTAATTCTGGTTGGTTCTAATTCTGAACTGCAGTAAGAATATGGGCATCGGTTTGTAGGTGTGCATGAGCCCAGATTGGAAGATTTAGTGCTAATTTTCACATTACATTAGACAAACCTAAGACAGTTGAAATAGACTGATAGATTCTCTATGTTGCTGACATTACAGTCTCCCTTTATGTATTCTTCATATACCTAGGATTGATAGTGTGTGGCCCTCCAAATGTTACTGATTTACACTTCCAGGTAGCATTAGTAGTGGCCTCCAGAAATCTTTACAATAAAATTTTTAGTAGTCTAAAAGTTTCCATGAACTGCATAGTTCTGCACATCAAAATGTATTACATGTTAAAACTACAATGGCATGGAATTTTTTTTGAAAGATATTTCAGTCAAACTGGCTCGACATCTTCCCCAGTATCTTCTTTTTGTTAAAAATAACCCCTCCCCTATTTTGATCTTAGTAGTCCTAGAAAGACAACATTGCAAAAAAATGTATCTTGATGGTATAGGTTGATTGCCCTAAATTATGTGTTATGGTAGCAGATAAATCAGATTGACTGATAAGATCATTGAAAGACAATTACAATAAATGTAAACATGTGTGAATATAAAAATGTATTTAAAAAAGAAAACACCCGACCCTCCTCTCCGCCAACCCTGTAAAGCAATGAAATTATTGTCTGATCTTTCTAAATGCTTTATAGATTTATGTATTTGAGCAATCTAATTGAAAGAATAGAAGCAGTTGTGAATCACATTAACGTTACTTTTCTGCCACTTTCATTCATTCAGATGGCCTCTGACTAAATAGAAATTTTAGGCACATTATCCTTCATGTATCAGATTCATCAAGAAGAGCAAATGGGACACACAGCCACATACACACATCAACTACATATACACAGACAGTTGCAATAATTGTTGAAAAATCTCAACCAAGTTTTGGAACAATCCCAGTAAAAAGAGGAAGGTAAATATGCTTTTAATTCATCCACATGAAGAAAAAAATACAACAAACAGCAGATCAATCATAGATCTGTATCACTGCATAACAAATATGTTAATGTTTATTTCCCTTGGCTAGGAATAAAAATGGTGAACATTATGTACCACAGGAGGGAAATACTGGAATCTGGCTTGGAAACCTCATTAGAGACTAATGTAGCAGTTGGACCCCTAGAAATTATGGTAAGTTGCAAGATAAAATTATGAGTCTGGCACTATCAGCTGGTACATGAGTGTTATCTATTGATTGGTCAAAAGGCTGGAGTGTTTTATTTTTCAAGTTGCTGCCGATTTCATGTTTCTAAAATCTGATTTTCAGTAATCAGGTCTTTATATTGCTGCCAAAGTTGTGAGTTTTGCATTTGTCCTGATGCATTCATTGTCTTGGTTAATAGTTGTTGTTTTTTAAAGAAAAAAACTCACTTCTTACAATCTATGAAAGAAATGTTGCTGCTGATTTTAATACCACGAGCATGCTCCCAATGCCTCCGTGACCTTCCCCCTCCCTTCCCATCACATGCTGACACATCTAGCCTAAATTTGTGTCTTGCATCACCTCAGGATACTCATGGCTAATTTCATTATTTTGGAGAGAAAATGCAAATGAGGCCAGACAGCTGGTGCCTTCCTTGTGGCTAGGAGTGATGGAGAGGCCTGAGGCCTGCCCCATCAGGGGCTCTAATACTCTTTTCCTTAGACAGGCCCCGGTGAGAAGAGAGGAGGGAGTCTGCTCAAGCAGCATGAACAGATGGCAAGGAACAGAAAAAGATGGAGAAGCAAGGGGAGCTTTAGCTATTTGGAAAAAAGTTGTGTCCATGATGTGGGCAGCCCTCTCCATGCTGGATAGGGCAGTTTCTTTGAAACATTTAGCGTTTTGGATTTGTCTTTCAATTCTCAAAAGCTGCTTCCTTGGTCTAGCCAATCTCAATTAGAATTGGAAGCAAGCAAACAAGGGGAAAAAAACCCTTTATTATCCATGAGGAAAAGTGCATTGCCTTATTAACTATTTTAATTATTTGAAAATTTGAAAAACATGCTTGATTTTTTTAAAATTCTTGCAATGGAAATAAAGACTCTTTGCCTGATAAAGACTAAGCCAGTCATATATGTTTACTTCCTGTATTTGCAGAAGCAAATTGCCAAAATCCAGACAATTTCAAAAAATCCTTTATGTGTGAACAGCTCAGTTTCCAACTAGCTGTAGAAGCAAGGATTCTGCTATTCATTTAGGGATGTGGGTTATTTTATTTCCCGTTGGTGGCTGTGAACTACGCTTCTACACCTTCAAAGTTTAAAAAACAGGACCATGTAAGGTATAGCTGTGATGATCCGTAGTCTCTCAAAATAACCCAAAACCCAAACATGAATTAAAGTCCGGCAATGCCTTCAACTTAACTGTTTTATTAGTCACAGTTTAAAGTCCCAAAAGTAAATAATGAGGCAAAAGGAAAACAAGAACAAACCATCTTGGTGAGAGTTCCGAAGCAAACTAGGATAGGTAATTATATGTTCCAAACAGATAATCGAGGAAAGTCCTTGGGAAGAACTCCAACAAAGATAAACCTCCTTCAAAGGAAACACTAACTTTGACTCCAGCAATTTTAACTGCACAGTTACACACTTATATACATAGCTCCCAGCTGTAAGCCCTAAGGAGGATCATGGCCCTCTCCTCCTGAGTAGACCACGCTTTTCCCTGATCCTCTCCTCCCTGTGTGCCCTGGGATGGATAGGAGATGAGCCTGGATCCTCCTCTGATTGCTCAGCCGGCCTCTGCCCTTCCCCAGTCTCCTCCACCACCTCTGGAGTGACACTCCCACTCCCTGTTGGCTGTCCCTCCTCTTCCTCGGAGTCAGTCTCCACCAGGGGCATGACAATAGCCCTATGACCCAGACCATAGAGCCAGGCTTTGATAGACCTTTATTGCTCTGCTAATTCCATAACAAACGGCCCTGCAATGGCCAGTAAAGCGCCATATCAATATAAATTCTTAAGTAGGTTAGGGAGGGGGGTGGGAAATGATGCCGGGAGGGTGGACTGCAGCCCCGCTCGTGGTGGGGGTGGGGCTGGGGGCTGTAGGGCCCGGAGTGCAGGCCAGGGACCGCGATCCCTAGGGTGGTTGGGATCGGCGGGAGACGTCCGGCATAGGCCAGATCAGTTGTTGGGAGTGCGCCCTCGCTATCTTGAGTGGTGGCGTGCTCCGACCCTATGATCTCCTCCCCTGGGGGCAGGGGAATGGGGACCCTGGCTCAAACTCGTGTATTTTAATGCCACCCCGTGGCTAATAAGTCTTCTTCCTCCCAGAGGGAGAGGCTCACCTTGTTGACATTAGCCCAGACCTGGTTGGGCCCAGAGGGAGGAGTCCCCCAGTTGACTATGCCCCGGTCTGGATTGCACCAGTCACGGGCCAGGGAGGGGTGGTGGAGTGGCTGTGGTTATTGGGAGACCCTGATTCCAAGGGAGGTCGCTGTTCCAGAGATAGGTGGAAGTGAGACCCTCCTCCTGAGGTGGGGGCCTGGTGGTCGGGTGGGCTTGCTGCTAACATACCTTTCCCCCAGCTGTGTGGCAGCAACCCTGCCTGGGTTTCTCGGCATTCTCTCGGGGGTGGCGGTGGATCTCCCGGGGCTTATTGTCCTGGGTGATTTTAACCTGCCTTCCCTTGGGGGGGGCGTCGGGTTTGGCCCAGGAATTCATGGCCTCCATGGGGACCATGGGCCTGACCCAATTAATTCAAGGCCTGACTCACGAGGGGGGAAGCACTCTAGACCTAGTTTTTGTCTCGGAACAGTGGTGTAGTGATATAGGGCAGGCTAGTTGTACAACACTGCCCGTCCCTTGGTCTGATCACTATCTCCTGTGGCTGGTCTTCCAACAGGCTGCTCCCCACTGCTGGGCTGAGGAGCCACTTAGATGGTTCTGCCCCAGACGCCTAATGGACCCTGAGAGGTTCCAGGTGGAACTGGGGTCATTCCCCACTTCCCTTGCCCACAACTCTGCCGAGGACCTGGCAGCTGCTTGGCAGCAGGCCGCTGAGGCTGCCCTCGACAGGGTTGTCCCCATGCGTCCCCTCACACGCCGTGGATCCCGGGTAGCTCCTTGGTATACTGAGGAGCTCCAGAAGATGAAGCGCCATTGAAGGGGCTTAGAGAGCAGGTGGAGGGCCACCTGCTCCCAAGCCATCGAGCCCAGCTAAGAGCCCATATTAGGACTTACCTGGCTGTGGGGATGGCGAGAAGGTCCTATCTCTCCATCCTCATAGTGTCCGCAGATAACCGTCCAGCCGCCCTGTTTAGGGCCACCCACTCCCTCCTACATCCGGGGAGGTGGTGGACCCTCTCCAGGGAAGGGCTGAGGAATTTGGTCAATATCTGTCGGATAAGATCGCACGGATTCGGGGCGGGTTGTGTTCCACCTTGCAGTGGTCTGAGGATCATGGTGCAAGTAGTCCGGCTGATGTGATCTGGGCTGAGTTCGATCCTGTTTCTGAGGATAAAGTGGACAGGATTATGCGGCATCTGAGTTCCACCACATGTTTGTTGGACCCATGCCCTTCCTGGCTGGCTGATGCCGCCAGGGAGGTCACCTGCGGTTGGCTCCGGGCAGTGGTCAATGCTTCGTTAAGGGAGGGTGTCTTTCCTTCCACCTTGAAAGAGGCGGTGGTGAGGCCTCTCCTGAAGAAGCCTGCCCTGGACCCGACGGTGTTAGACAACTTTCGTCCAGTCTCCAACCTTCATTTTTTGGCGAAGGTTGTTGAGAGTGTGGTGGCTCAGCAGTTTCCACTTTTCCTGGATGAAGCGGACTACCTAGATCTGTACCAATCAGGCTTCCGGCCTGGTTTCAGCACGGAGATGGCATTGGTCGCACTGATGGATGATCTCTGGAGGGCCTGGGACAGGGGTTTTTCCTCTGTCCTGGTCCTATTAGACCTCTCAGCGGCTTTCGATACCATCAACCATGGTATCCTTTTGCGACGCCTCGAGGGGCTGGGAGTGGGGGGCACTGTTCTTCGGTGGCTCTCCTCCTACCTCTCGGGCAGTCGCAATCGGTGTTGACAGGGGGACAGAGGTCGGCCCTGAGGGTGCTCACTTGTGGGGTCCCTCAGGGGTCGGTCCTCTCCCCCCTTTTATTTAATATCTACCTGAAACTGCTGGGTGAGATCATTCGTGGTTTTGGGGTGAAGTATCACCAGTACGCTGATGATACCCAGTTATACATCTCCATCCCAAACCAGATCAGTGATGCCCTCTCCGTGATGACTCGCTGTCTGGATGTGGTATGGATCTGGATGGACGGAAACATGCTTCGGCTCAACCCGGCCAAGACTGAGTGGCTGTGCATACCGGCATCTCGGCCCAGTCAAGATTGTCCATCGTTGACCATAGGGGGAGTGGTGTTGCCCCCTGTGGATAGGGCACGGAACCTGGGGGTCCTCCTGGACGCGCAGCTCCAGTTGGAGAAGCAGGTGGGGGCCATCGCCAGGGGGGCCTTTGCCCAGGTCCTGCTGGTTTGCCAGCTTCACCCATTTCTGGACCAAGATGCCCTGCGTACAGTCACTCATGCCCTTGTTACCTCGCGACTCGACTACTGCAATGCTCTCTATTTAGGACTGCCCTTGCACACCATCCGGAGGTTGCAGCTGGTGCAGAATGCGGCCGCGTGGGTTGTGATGGGAGTTACCCGATTCTCCCATATTACCCCCCTCTTGCGCGGCCTGCATTGGTTGCCGGTTGCGCTCCGGGTGAGGTTCAAGGTTCTGGCTTTAACATTCAAAGTCCTACGACATGGGTCCACAATATTGAGGGAGCGCCTCCTGCCGATATCGGAGACCAACCATCCTGTACGGGCACACAGGCAGGGGCTCCTCGGGGTCCCGTCGGCAAGCCAATGTCGGCTGGCAGTCCCCCGACGGCGAGCCTACTCTGTGGCGACCCACGACTTATGGAATCAACTGCCTCTGGACCTCCGTCTGGCCCCTGGCCTCCGCACCTTCCGCCACAATTTGAAGACCTGGCTATTTGACCAAGTCAGGCTGTGATTACCTAACCGGGGGTATGGGATAATTTTAACTCTAATTCGGTTGTTTGGACTTTATAGTGGTTTAATTCTTTTTTTAATTATTTATTGTATTTTTATGTTTTAACTGTGAGCCGCCCCGAGTCTTTGGAGATGGGGCGGCATATAAGTCCAATAAAATAAATAAATAAATAAATATCAAACTTCCCTGAAGGCAACCATCCACCATTCCACAAACAAAGCCAATATAATCACCAGAGCCAAATCACAAAGGCAGAGAGAAAGTCCAAAGACAAGGTGCTTGTCCATACAGCATGGTCCATAAGTCGTACACAAGATTCCAGGTCCACAGGGCAAAGTCAAGAGTGCTCAAGCAAGGCTCAGATTCCACAGGCAGAAACATGATATAAGGCAGAGTTTCTCCAAGGATGGGAAACAAAATAATTGTTCCCAACAAAGACATCTGCCTCTGTTTAAGTCAACCCAAGCTAGGTGTGAGGAGGGCCGAGGAACCTTCTCCTAAGCAGCCTTACAGATCTCCTTTGAGTGCCTCTCAACACCACTCTCTATCTGCAGCTGATCCTCCCCCATGTCTGTGAGGGCAGGCATCTACCCAATCCGATTGATCATTTGCCCCAATCCTGAGGGGTCTTGGAAAAGCATCATCCTCATCCTTTGGCCTTTCCAAAAATTCCAGGGGAGATGTACCATCCCCATTGGATGGTCCTGGTTCCAACTCTTCCTCCTCCTCCTCCTCTTCCTCTAGACCATGATACAATGGGGTCATGACACTTCTTGTAAAATATAAACAAGAGCCTCTAAGGATATTGCATGAGGGTATACCTTCCTGTTATCCAAATTAAATTAGATAATATTCTATTCTATAGCAATCTAATTTTGGAAAGAAGTGAGAGGACAATATATTAAAATATAAAAGAGCCATGGTGGCTCAGTGATTACAATGCAGTATTGCAGGCTAATTCTGCTGACTGCCAGCAGTTTGTCACCAGCTCAAGGTTGATTCAGGCTTCCATTCTTCTGAGGTCAGTAAAATTAGGACCCAGATTCTTGCAAGCAATATGCTGACTTAAATAGGGCTGTAAAGCACTATGAAGCGGTATATAAATCTAAGTGCTATTGCTATACTACAAGATATCCTTTGCAATGCCTTGTTTTGTGATGAATCATAGAGCATATTATTTGAAAAGGGAGATGGATGAGGTCAGGATAGACTCAGAATTCTAAGAAACAGTAGACCATTACATCTGAGCCTGGGAAAAGTTGTATTCGTTATGAACTGAATCTCATGCTTTTAATTCTATAAATTTTGGATTAAAAAGAAGATAGACAATTCAAAGCAGAAAGTTGTTTATCTATAAGAAAGCCCAGACACTTTCTGTAACTACACAGAAACCAAAAGAAATAAGTAACTAGTTTATAAAATTATCAAAACTCAGTCTTTCAAGGAAATAACATTTTCAAAGAAATATATTTACAGTTCAAAGAATGGTTGTATTACAGAAAATAATTTCATATTGCCTGCATAAAATATCTTGCAAGGAAAAAATGTGTTCATTTTATTTATTTTGTAAAAAAAAAGAGGGGGAGTTATTTTATAGCAGAACTCAGTTTTTGGCCAATCATGTCCCCCAAATCTTAAAGAGATGGGACAGGGAGGGTAAAATAAAATAAGGTTGAAAATTTACTTTTGGACTGAGTCCACATTGTACAACAAGGCTATAAATGAAGATAAAAGAATCTTGTTTGGATTCATATGGCATTTATTGATTTATTAATTAAATTTGTACGTTGCCCATCTTGCAGTTTGAGGCAACTCCTTTTAGTCTGAGTTTTCTGAGGAAAAAAATTGTGTGTGTGTGTCTATGTGTGTGTGTGTGTGTATGTGTATGTATGTATGTATGTATGTGACCTGTGTGTGTGTGTGTGTGTGTGTGTCTTTGCCAGCCTGCTGGTCCCCTCAGTCATGGGTACTGCTTTTCAACAATTCTCAGTCAGCACATCATCCCTGGAAGGCCTTTGTATGTGAAATAGAGGAGACCCTTCCTCTGATTAGGAGAAAGGTTTTATCCTCCCCAATTTTGCCCTTAAAATTCTCAAAGAGGCCTGGGTATTGATTCGGAATGACTTCCATTCCTTATTTGTCTGCTGGTCTCCTTTCCCTTTATTTCAAATCTTGCCCTAATTAGGTAATTCAAAGATAAGGTAAACAACACACTGCTATTTGCTGAGTTCTTTCTTTATACTTCAGCCTTTGTGACCTTGCCTCACTCCCTCTTCCACACTAATCTGTTGATACGAGAATACCCCAGGATACCAAAATATCAAGTCATGGGGCAGGTAAATGATGCATTAAGGCAAAAATGTCAGCTTCACTCCTCCTGTTTTGTAATACAATGGGAAAAAGAGACAAAGATGGTGGTGGAGGGAAGGGTGAGGAAAAAATTCTTCTGGAATTTGCTTCTCATAACGAATTGGCTGTATCTTTTTCACAGAAACAAACATAGGATAGTATCTGTCAAAGCAGTTATTCTCCACAGTTTTTGTTGCAAAACTAATTCTGAACTAAATATTCCTTACTGAGTCAGGCATGCTCTTATCTTACAAAATTTATTGCCAAGGGAAGCTGATAATAGAGCTCCAAGCTTGACTCTCACAGCAGCAAAGGGATAAGAGAAGTGTGGTTTCCCATTGATTTTTGGCAGGCAGAGAAGAAGAATCAGTAGATGGAGAATGGTCTGAAGGGAAAGGAATGCTGAACCTTCATGACATGGTCTTGCTTTGCATGTCGGTCAAGTGATAAGGGCAGCTACCACTTAGGCACTGACCAAGCAGGGCAGGCAAGAAAATGGGCTGAATACTTCCCACCAATGAGAGAGGCAGAAACTAAGTTAGGGGGCTGACCCTCCCCTTGTCTGCTACTGATGGTTTGTGCAATGACATCAGGGAAACTGACCCACCATCCACAAGTCAAGAGGAAGATGAGGTCCAGAATCAAAAAGCAGAAGAAGAATATATAGAGATTTCTAGGGGAAGAGATGAAAATATTCAAGTCATTTTGTATATATAGTGTGTTGGTTGATTCATTGGTAAGGGATAAGAACTTTTTATATTGTTTTAAAACAGGGAAAAGTAATCTGAAACATACAAAAGGAATATTGTTCTGATCAGAATGGGCTGTGTGTGGCTTCTGTGTAGATTGGAGGCTTTTAATTTTCTTTAAGGCTGGGGAATCAATTCAATGTATTTTAAAGATAGGTTAGCAATTTATTTCTATGTATTTAAATTAAAGGCAGACAGCGTAGCTTGAAATCCATAATGCATTTAATTAATGTGTTTATTATAGGAAAGTTCAATTTATTTTTACCAGGGAGATAGAAAATAAATTTATTTTACAGATGGAGGAAGTTATGTTATTACTACCATTATTATTACTAGAATGGGAAATCAATATTTTAAAGATGGATAAATAATTGTTTTAAAGTTATCTACCTATATTTTATTAATGTAAATTAATTTAATTTTACTCAAGCCCAGCGTCTATTATTTATTTATTTATTTATTTATTTATTCAACTTATGCCCCTCTCCAGAAGGACTCTGGCTCACAGATAAAAACGATACAATAAATTAAGTTAACTAAAATAGAATTAAATTACAGCAAGCCGAATTAAACTAAAAATCCCATAATACATATAAAACCCTTCCCCTGAGGAGTCAGCACAGCCCAGCCTGTTCAAACAGCCAAGTTTTTAGGTCGCAACGGAAGGTGCGGAGATCAGGGGCTATGACCCATGGCAGCAGAGATCAGGGGCTATGACCCATGGCAGCCATTTATTGAGTGGTCTTCCATTTTGGCAGTGCCCCAACTATTTCTCAGAAAAAGTGGGTGAACAGTCCTTTTCCTAAAAGTTGGCCTGAGTGTGCTGTTTTAAATATGCATTCAAAATTTGGCTTTCTGAAATGCTTGATGGGACATAAACCAGTGACTTGCTTTTTAGGTTCTGCTGTAGTAAAAAAAAAATCCAAATACTTTTATTGTTTCAACTAACTTTGTATAGCTACTTTAGAGAAGGTATTCCAAAACCTACCTACAGAAATTGGTACAAGACAGCATTTTATTCAATCAAAGTGCTTTTTTATGTGCCTTGCCGATATAATTATGTATGTATTCTCAGCATTCACATTGTAGAACTACAATATTGCCAAGAACAGAATAACCACTTGGCCAGGTTGATAACACAAACAACTGGAGTTTAGTTTGAGATTTGATGATATTAAAACATTTTATTCTGCTTCATCATCAAAACTAACTATGATCTATTTAAAAAGTTACAGGCTACTTAATCCAAAATCACAAAATTGAAACTATATTTATCTGAATGCTGCTGAATATTGACAATTGCAGATGAATATGATAGATGCTACTTGAAGCCTCACTTTTGCTGTTGCAGAGTATTGGGCAACTCTACCTGGGAATTCTAGAACTCTATAGATATGCAGAATCTAATAGCAAAGCATTTTTTAAATGGAAAAAAAATGGGATGACTGCAGCATTTTTAATCTTTTCCAGATTTGTGTACCTGGACTACGTAGTCAAAAGAAAAACTCATCTCCACAATTACATTCCAATATTATGTCCCACTCAATTGAGGGATGTGTATATCTGTGTATGTATATGTGTGGGCTATTATTATCGACCCTTTTATGACCAATTGGGCCATGATACATTGTTTGATGCATGATGCTGCCTTCAGCTCTCAATGGCCAGTGAACCCTGTTTAGCACACAGCTTTTCCTCCCCCACCCTTCTCTTTTTAAAAAAAGAGGCCTCTCATTTGACCATGAACTTTAGACAGTCTAGTTAGCGTTACTGTCAAGCATCCCGCAGTCTTTTTGAAAAGCAGGACTTGTCCAGGCTGCCCTCTGGCCAACTTCAGTGGGACTAAAGCACTATCAAGAGCCATCAAATTGCCTGACAGCTTGTCACTAGTGAGGCTCCATTAATTTACACACATTTTCCACTGTTTGGCATTTACTATGATAACTCTTTTCTTTCCAAGCAGCTCCTGTTTGCATTTAACACTTGGGTTAATTTTCATCAGAGTTTAAATTTAGCCATCAGTTATTTCAGGGAAGCTGTCAGCTAACATATGGAGGAGGAGGAGGGGGAAAAAATCTTTGAATTCATAATAAAGTTGGATCTGTTGAATGTAAAACAAAAAAGTCACTGCAATCTACCACAAGGCCCCAATGGGAAGACCAGGGTCAAGCAACAATAGCAAAGTGGATTCGTTCTTCTGTTCACCAGAGTGGCATCTAAGCACCTCAGGAGCTTCTTGATATATCAAAAAATGATGGAAAGACACAGTTCAATTTGTCCCCCTTTTATAAAGGATAATTAACCTGTCACTCTTGCTACTTTAACAACTTCATTAAATTGGAGGATATATGGGTGCAGGGAGCCTATGCTGTTTTTTTTAAAGAAAAAAAACAACAAAGAAGACTTGGTGAAATAATCCAGCAAGATGCTATGAGTGGCAAATTCAAGATCATTTTTATGTTGTCTTGCAAAAGAAAAAGAAAGAAAACATGGTTTTTAAAACATACACAATCTGGGGCTGCCTTTTTATGACCTTTGAGCAGAAATTTCCTTGCCTATGAAAGGTGAAAATATCAGTCACTAAAAAGTAAAGCTGCACTGTTGAAAGATTAAGGTGATAAAGTTGCCAGTGCTATTGATCTGTTAAACATGAAGCGTGATGAGTAACAAAAACAGGTGGAAAAAATTATTTTCAAGTAAATGAAACACTGAGATTTATGCATTTAAAAAAAAATATCAGAGATGACTGTATTCACAAAGTAAACTCTGGGCAGCATAGAGATATTGACAGAATAGGAAGCACAGATTAGTTGGGTGGAAGAGATTAGAGCCCAAGGAGAGAGCAAGTGCTTTTCTTATGGAAAATCTCAACCCTTATAAGACTCAGGATCAGGCAATGTGAAGGAACTCTGTTTAAAGACATCAGCAATTTATGGCTAAGCACAATTGACGTCACTGGACTATATGAACAAATATAATCTGGCTAAGAATAAGACAGTTGTCTGGAAACTGTTGTGCTTTTTGAAAACGCTAGTTTAAATGGAACTTATCTCCTTCTTTGGTTAGATGTGTGGTATGTCCATGCAATTTTGCATATGGCCATGGGAAAAGAGGAGGCAAGATTCACTTTAGAAGAAACAAAGCACTGTGGAAGTTGGAAGCAATTGTGCCCTTCCTTAATGTTTCATTTGCAAACAATTCAGGTGCTCATTCTAACATATCCATAAAATTAGTCACTCAGATGGCTTTCGTCCATGTGTATGTTTGTTAACTAAGTAATTGATTGATTGATGCTCTGTTTTGAAGAACTTCCTCCTCCAGTTGTTTTTCCAGCTTCAGTTCTGTGATTAGCACCTGGTCCAGAGTTGCCAGTGTCCTATGATGTTGAGAGTGGATGTGATCTCAAGTTTCCTTACACTTAATCACACACCATCTCAGTTTATAATACAAACATAAAATTCCTAGGTGATTTTGGGACAGTCACTCTTTTAACCTACCCTACTTCACGGGTTAGGGTTCTATGGAAAAATGAGAGCAGGGAGATCTAGGTATGATGCCATGAACTATTGAAAGGCAAGATATCAATATAACCCAAAAATATGTGTTTCCACCAACAAGAAGTTAAAAATGTCTGTTTGAAAACTTGGTTTTTAGATAGAGAGTATTTATAGCACAGGGTTGAACTATGGGGATCATTGGAGCTCTCTGAGCTTAATTGTTTTCTTGCAGATGTTTCAATACCAAAGTAGATAATATCATCAGTGCACTGATAATGTTACCTAGTTTGATAATAAAACATCTGCAAGAAAACCACTCAGCTCAGAGAGCGCCAACAATCCCCACAACTTTTTTTTTGTTTGAAAATTCAGGCATCTACCCAGCAGATGAGGTTCCAGTAGAAGGGAAAGCAGCAGCAGCAGCAGCCAAAAATGTAAAGTGGGGATGGAATGACGATTACGATAAAGTTCCAGCTAGCCAATTACCAGTTTAAAAAGGAGACAGTAAAGCAAGACAAAGAGAGACACATAGAGACATTACTGTAGGATTTGTCATGCAACACGCAGTTAAGGTTTCTTTCAGAGTAAAAGGTTGCTAAACCTTAGAGACTCATTGATTGGTTGATTAAGTGCTACCTTAAGTGTTAATTTCTGCTTATTACAAAGCTAGGCCTTCTCCAGGCCTTCCCAGTCTTGCCCTTTGGGATTTTCAATAAACACCCATTGCTATGTGGCCTTCTGCTGGTCATCCTCTTGTTTGTCTTTCACCTTTCCTAGCATAATGGACTTCTCAATGGATTGTTGACTCTTAGGTATATTTTCATTTGTAGTTCTAAGCTTAATAAAATGAAACATTTGGGATTCTTATTACATTTGAAAATAGAATGTTCAAATATTTAATTTGGGTCAGTCATAAGTAATGGCATCCCTAAGGTACCTTGTAGCAACTACATGAACCATGTACTTAACACCATCATCCCAAAACACCAAGAGCAGATAAAATTTTGTCTCAAAACGTTGCCCCCTGCTTAATTTGAGGCCCAGAGTGATTCCTAAGTTTCCCTATATCTGATAAGAAAGACTCTGTGACCTTTGCAATAAGTTCCTGAATGTACATTTCCTAGGTGTATTCCTGGACCTTATTGTCATTTTTGCTGCATTATGGGGTTGCCATCCGCTACATAAATAAATTATTGCATTGTGGGTTGGAGGAGAGGGAGAGAACAGGATGCTCAGAGGTCAACTCCAGAAAATGTGACAAAGGTGGTGATCATTTTGGAAGAATATTGTCTGATCCTCTGCAGTGACTAACTTCTCTTTAGTGCCTTCCCTCCCTTGTTTCTTCTGTACTTCCCCAATCCCCATAAGGCTGAAATTGAATTTTTGGACAACAATCAACACATGCACATCTATCTAGAAGCCACAGGTGTATAGGTTAAACAGGAATACCTTGCAGTTGGCATTTGGCTTAATATGGTTCAAGTGTCAGGATTCTGGCAGTTACTCCAATTAAATCATGAGCCTTGAGCCACACTCCCAAAACTGAAAAAAGATTTATTTGAAGGTAACATTCTATGTTCAGCATTTACCTGGGCATAGCCAACTCTGAGATATGTAATTCACTGTCACCCTTGATCCTGCTTCCCCTCCCCCATCCCTCTGGGTGTATCATCCTACGAAAAAACGTCCATAGCCAAGAGTCATTAATCATGTTCTCCAATTAGATTTTTGCAGGGCAGAAGCTTCAATCATCTAATCAGTGTTTGAAGAAAATATGAATGAAATGTACTTTCATTCAAATATGAATGAAATGTACTGATTCCACATTGCTGCCTGCTCTTTGAAACTCCCCCCTTCTTTCTGTTGTCAACTATAAAACATGTATACAAAATGTTTTATGAGTTGACATTAAGATTTTTAACATATGCTTAAGATGAGTGTCTTTTTTTATGATGTCTGTACACTAGAAAAGTAAATGGGATCAAAATGGCAGGTAGTGTTGTGGCCCGCCAGCAGCCAACAGTGCTGGTAGCAGACTCAGATGATGATGAGGTTGGGGAAGAACCTGGGCCAGTTCTGGAGCCTGGGGAAGGCTCAAATGGATGCTCAGCATCTGACACAGAGATAGAGCCAGGGCTGTCTGGTATTTCCCAGCCACCGAAGAGGCAGCTGCCTTTGGAGTCAAAGATGAGTGAAGAGGAAGAAGAGCTGGGGCCTGTTCCAGATGCAAGTACAATATGAGCAGAGCAGAAGAGGTGAACAACAAAGGACAAGGAGTCAACTCGGGAAGCAAAAAAATGTGGATGCTGAATGCTCCCCCTTCCCCAGTCTGCCTGGGGAATAAATAGGAAGAAAGGGGAGTGGTGGTCGAAGCAGACAACAGTTTGCATTTCTGGAGATTTGCTCATTGTGTTTCCTGTGACAGAGACTGCCTTGCCAGAACTGAGGTTTGTTTATTTCTCTGACTTCATTTGCAGCCTTTTGGCTGGGAGCTCACGGCCTTGTAATTATCCTAACGAGCTGATAAGGACTATTGCTGCAGTTAACTCCTTGCAGGACTCTTGCCTGGACTTTCTGTTGGTGAATGCAGTTAATTCACAAGGTGTAAATAAAGAGGGGGTTTTCTTTGTGAGGAGTCTATTTCTGGCTTCTGCGAAGGCTGAGTCAAAACAGGTAGGACCAGGAGGATTGAAGTCCTACCCCTTTTGACATGCATTCAACATGCAACACATGCTAAAAAGGGCAGTCAGTCCTGCTTGCCCTTTTGAGCTCCCCCTGCGGACACCAGTCCTACATTTCAACCTCTCTCCCTAGTTGTTGATTGTTTTATAAATTCATCCAATGTAAATGCAGAAAGAGTAAATGTTTTCTAGTCTATTTCCTCCCCTCCTCTTGCATTAAAAGAGCAGCCTACCTGTGGCAGCTTTTCAGTGCCTTCTTTATTTATATGATAAGCACACATTTTCCAGCTGATGCAATAAAACAATATGACAGAGTTTGTATGATCCCATTTCAGAGTTCTGTCTCCCTGCATTTGCAAATGGAAATTAAATGCTTGATTGCCTTTCATGAAGGACTATTTTGAAAATGGAAAGACAATTCAAAATGGCAACTGCTCTTGCCAGGGGTGGTTTTTTGGCTTGAGTGCTGCCTCAAAAATCTGACAGTAAACCTGTCAGTACTACCCTAACATGATTCTAAATGATTTTTTTCCTAAAAATTATTGTGCTTGTTACTTCCTTCTTTTTTGTTCTCTTTCAAGACTGAATGCCCACTGATAATTATTAGTTAATTCTCAAGTATACCACAGTCAGAAATCTATCAACATAAACATTAATGCTTCAAATTCTTTTAATAGATAAATTAAGTAGAAATATGAATGGTAAAAATAGAATAAAGAGCTAAAGAATTGACAGCTCTTTAAGTCCAAAGGGTCTTTTTCAAGGCAGCATGGTTAAGCCTAAGGAGTTGCCAATAAGTGCCGGAATTGATGCAGTGTTGGTATATTGAATGTCAATAACAAAAAGGTAACCACCCATTTTATTTTATTTATTTATTAAATTTATTGGTTACCCATCTTATCACAGGGTAACTCTGGACAGCATTTTGAGAGACAGGAATTAAATCTTGACTCATAATCCCATTTTTTGGTCAGCTCTTGAAAACACATAAATAGCAACAATCCATTCAATTTTGCTTTTAATGGCCAAAATTGGGGAAAATCAGGACATCATGTTTGCGATTTTCTGCTGATTTATTCCTTTTTTTTTTTTAAAGAGCCTGAAGTCTTATTCAGCTGTTGATAAATTATAACCACCATATGGGCTAAGAATGCTAGGAAGCAGTCACTAATATAATGCTACTAAGAGGAGAAGCACCATAATGACAGGAAATCATCTGTAAAATGGGCCTTCTTTTAATTTGATTAATTGAAATTTCAGTGAGATTTGTAAAGGGAAAAAAGTCATATAAGTCAGTGACAAGTCAAAAACATTGATGAGAATATCCACAGATGCTAGAGGGGTAGAACTCAGTAGGTGTTGCTACAATAACATTGCCATTCCCTGTCAAAGCCCCTCACATTATATTTTACAGGGGAGGGGGAAATGAAACAATATCAATTTCATTCAAAAAGCCAGACAAAACCTGAAAAACCAGAAAAAAAATTACAACACAGAAATGTGCACAAGTAGAAGCAGAGGACAATGTAAACCAGCAGATTGTTAAACATAATCTAGCAAAATCTCTCTCTTTAGCACTTGCCTAAAACAATATGAAACTGGAGCTGGTAGATGTCTTTAAGAAAAGCTCAAGTTTCCATCTTAAATTTGTGAATATTGTGCTACCTGAATCCCATAATCCAAACAGGATTTATTTGCATCCCAACTGGATCGACACTCCAAATAATCTTGCAGTTCTTTTCTGATCTACTTTCCTATTGCCTCTCCTGGGAGTGATGCTAGATGCAGATTGCTTTCTCCTGCTGCTCTGGCCACTATGTTTTCCCTATACAGACACAGTGTACATACATAATGTTTATCATTTATTATTTATTACTTCAATCTTGTGTTTTTCAATGTCTTAAGTTTCACTGTGGGCATATATTGGTCATATATCTCTCTTCCCAGCTTTGCTCAATAGAGAACATTGAGAGACTAATATAGTTTGCCCACAACTTTCCTAATTACTGAACCAGTAAGAGATCACATTTAGGATTTGGAATCGAAAACACTAGAAGGCCAGTCTGTTATAGAACAGTTTTCCCAACAAGGCATCCACCAGATTTGTTGGATTACAGTTCCTATCGCCTTGCCAATGGATATGATGACCCATCACACCTGAAGATGTGAGATTGTGGAAAATCATTCTGTAAGATAAACTGTATTGCAGCAGGAATTTCTAGTGATGTTCCTTAGCTTCCATTTGTTTGAACTGGATTTAAACTGGCTAGTTTTATTGATTGGACAGCCAGTCCTTGACTAAATGGGCAGAGTCTAGATATACTGATAGCAAAAAAAATCCATCTTTTTGGAGTGATTTATGTGGAGCTATATTATTTTATTGACACACTAACTCTTAAAAATTATGCAAAGGGAATCCTTGATGGAATGGTTTTGCATGAGACTATTTGACTGAGGACACAGTGTGCAACCAAAATTAATAAAATGTTATTTCTTCTACTGTAAGACATTGGCATATACTTATCCAGACATTGCCAGAAATAAAGTGTAACAATAAAGAACAATGTAGGATAACAAGTGTCCAAAAAGTAACAGGAAATAAAAGAGGGAAGGACTCCTGTTCCTCCAATGTTAAAATGTTTAGTTTTTTTTTTTTTTTGCTAGCTGCAGTATTCGGGCTATAAACGTTAATGAATTAATCAAAACACTGTAGAGTAAATAAAACTAATTTGAATGAACTTCATGAGGGAGAGTATTGTTAATTATCCTGAAATGCTAGGTTTCCTGATAAGTACTTTTCACAAAAATATCCCAAACTCCATTAACAAAGATGATGATCAGCTTCTGAATGAATCTCTTGTCATAGAGGGAAATGGTCACACAGAACCTGTTTTTTTTCAGTGAGGATTCCTGTTTATTAAATAGTCACAGTGAAAACGGAACTCTAATTCTTAATCCACTTTTCAGAAGTCTACAAAGCCATGTTGAAATTTTACTAGAAAAAGTTGTTAAAAGTTTAAAACTATCAGGACTAATTGGTAACATCTAATGTTTTTAGGAGTCATAGCTGTAAAATAAAACCATTCTTCATCAGTGTCCTCCTTTCTTTTGTCACATTCTCCTTTCATGGGGTCATTGTCCTCCTTTCTTAGAATTTTTCATGGCTACCTTAAGAGGAAGACAAATAACTTTGCTAAAAGAGGAGAGTGACTGCTATGTCCTTCCTGGAGTGCATAATCAGCATTTTCTGCCTAGGTGGAAGAACAGTCACCTTTTGTGGAATTCCTCTCACTTTGCTGTGAAGTAGAATAATGCTGGTGTGGTAATATTAGCTGGCTACAAATGGCTGCTATAATGATAAGTCTCCTGCCAGTCAGTACTGAAATCATGTTTATGTCGTTCTGTGTTTCACTTGCTTCCATTAACTTCCATGATTGCTTCTTCTTTATACCTTACTTGGCTTCCTTTTGCACTTCAGAGTAAGCTTTGATTCCATTATTTTGCAGGTTGTTCATGCTACATAATTACATTGGCAGCTTTAGGGGACCGAAGAGGGAGGTCTTTTGTATACATGATGCTATTTTGACAAAATTATGCTTTTCTGCAGATGTCTTTGTGCTAGCCAGTATCCTGCACAGCAACCTGTGGGGGATCTTTTGTAACTTTTATTGTTTCTTTGGTTTGGTCATGAATCCACCTTTTGGAATCTGAAATTATATCTAATGTCATAATGTCTAATGTTGTAAAAATAATATATGTAAACATGACACCTGAATATTTCTTGTGCCTGCTAAAGTACGAGGCTTTAAAAAAGCATATTTATCAGCCTTATTTACTCTAATAATTGTAGGTCTGAACAAATGTCTATAATGTCAAGTCTGAGTTGTATAACAATTTTTCAGTAGCTATAATAAGCTATTCAAACAGATTCTATTTACTTCTAAAGCTGGCTAGAGATCTTTGTGGGTTTTTAAAAAAGTATTTCTTAGAAAAAAGGCAAGATTCTGCTCATGCAATATACAGGAAAATCAGTTTGGAGATAAAAAGTACTGTGTTTGCAAAGTGATCATCTTACAGTATATGACAAGGCAAATGTGTGTATGAAATGGGCAATTATTATATTCAAGTTAAGTTATTCAGAAGTTGATTGAATGAATTTCCCTTCTGAAAATGTTCTGTATCTGGATATTTGATCTGTGTGGGGCTAAAAATAACCCCACAATCAAGTAATAAATGCAAAATAAAAATAAATAAAAACTTTTCATAAAAAATAAACAAAACCCAACAACCTTAGAATTACCTGATTGTGCTTGCCTTTTTTTTACTGGGACTATATTACTTTCCTACATCAGGGAATATTCAAAGAAGTAATGTTTCATACAGTTAGCAACAGGAAGTGGAAATGAGCGGCATGGTGGCCTAGCAGTAAGAACTGCCAGTAAACACTCAGCTCCATCCAGTCACCTTACTCTATCTTGCCAATTCTATGGGCCAGTTCTCTTCACATCTTCTGATTTTTCTATAGGTCCTCTAGAAGGGATGTAGTCTAGGAGTTGCTACTTTTTTATTAATAGTCTTGTTTCTTTGCATCATACACTTATATCTTCAACCTTTCAATGTCAAGAACACTTAATGAAAGATTAAACCAGTGGTGGGATTCAAATTTTGTTTCTACTGGTTCTGTGGGCATGGCTTGGTGGGCGTGGTAGGGGAAAGATACCGTAAAATCTCTAGTCAGAGGTGGTATTTGCCAGTTGTCTGAACTACTCAAAATTTCCACTACCGGTTCTCCAGAACTGGTCAGAACCTGCTGAATACCACCTCTGGATTAAACGTGCTGGGTTAAACCATTTTTCTTACCTAAAGGTTGCTAAACATTTTCTATAGTCTTTGACTTGGGAGAAGTACAGTAGCTAAAGCTGGTGGATTTATGAAATGATGATGGGACTTCCAATGTGGAATCTCAGGTGGTAGCTGTCTCTAGCTGACCTTGGCTGATCTTGGAAGCTAGGACAGGGGACTGCCATCCACCCAGCTTGGATGGGGCATTGCCTGTGAATTCAAAGTCTGGTTAGCTAGGTGGGGAGTAAAAATAATAATACTTTAAAATCATGCAAGAAAGCACTGACAAACTCTTTTGTAACACTGCCAAGTAAACAGGGTGGATGCAAACTGGGATTGAAGCTTGATTTAAATATGTTTTTTATTTCCCCTCCATTCTCTGCACATGAGGGCTCCAGAAAAAGGTATCTGCAATGAAGAATAAATATTCCAACGCCTCAAAACCTTTTGGTGAAGGTGAAGGGGGCTTGTTGAGTACATTGCTTTGAGCAGATGGACCCCTGAAACCATCTGCTATCGAAGCAACTAAATGTTCAATGATGCATTACAGAATTATTTAGCTCTCAAAGAGCCTGAAAGTACTTAGTAATGACGGCATCTGTACTGAGAACAAACAACCTATTTATGTATGATCTATCACTTCATAAACTGCTTGGAGACCATCTTTTTTTAAGGAGTAGGCTTATTGATTCTGCATGTATAAAACTGCAGAAATATACCAATGAGGAACACTGAACTAATACTTATCTGTTATCTATCTCTATACAGGTACCCCTGTTATAACTCATAGGACAAAAAAATACCAAGAAATCCATGGTGATTAAACCGCAGGCTACAGTGTACTATATATATATTCAACTGATATAATCACACCAGGAGAATTTTTAGAGTTCCTTTTTTCATGACTTGACCTGAAGAGATGTCAACCATAATTTGCTTTTACATTCAAGCTATAATTCTGCTTTCAATTTTGTTTTTCCTTCTTTTCTCAGCTTCCCCCACCCCTAACTTTCCTCTATGTGCTTCTGATGTGCAACAAACAGCATCTTGGGAGCCAAAATGAAAATGGATTAAGAGAGGCCTCATGGAAAATGTGATCTCTCTGTGATTGAAGCAATCCCTGTAGCAGGACTTAAACAAAATACTGGGTACTTGGCTGGCACGGACAGTCCATTGCTTTCCTTTTCTGCATACCTGTCAATCAATCATCAGTCAATCATAGAAAAGCCCAATCAGCCACTTAATGACAGCCAGATGGCCTCTACTCTCTATGAACTGTACTCCTGAACTTATGCTTGCTACTGATAACTAGCAGCTTTTCCTGTCCAGTGAAGTAATGAGGCGCTTTTGGTATTCAGCCTAAGTTCTTATGGCTCACACCTCTTGACAGAACACCCTTGTGAACAGAATTCTTGGCTGCTGTGAGGCCAGTATGGTTTGGCGATTCAGAGCAGACTCAAGGGTCACTGGAGAAATGCTGATGCCCTTTCCAGTATTTGCTTGGTACAGCTGTTGAGAATGGCTCACTCGAAAGCAAATGTGCCTTATAAATACTGTTATGGTTTTAACAGTGGGGATAATTTACATCAAGTCTGTTATGGTATTTTTCCAATACTAGCTTACTAAAGATTTTACATTTGATTCAAAGGGAATATATTCCTTCTGCCCATAGGTAATTTACTCTATTGTATTTGTTTAGTTCAGGAATCTTGTAGAGTGAATTATATATGGTTAGGATGTCTCCTATAATTCAGAAACTCTGCCCACGGAGAATCTAGCTGGAGCTGTTGAATTGCTCTTCAAGAGCTTAGTTAAATCAATATAAATGATTTCATTTGGTCTTTATTTTCAATTCAGCCTTTTTTTTAAACACAAACATAAGTAAACCTATTTTATAGTCCTTGCTTGCCCCATTCAAACACAAGATGCACTAAAGAATGTTGTTTAAAAGCCCTATTTTTTCTTTCTGCAAGAATATAATATACATGTTATCCTTTCTGAGTTCAGTGTATTCTGTCAGTTGCTAGATTTAACTCAAATGCAACTACCAGCCACATTGGAAGCCCCATCACAAGTTTGATAAACCAACTTATTCTGCTTTCTGTCTGCAATTAAAAAGCCATATTAATACAGCTGGAATTAGCATCTAATTTGCAATTTTGTTCCATGTTTTCATACAGGAAGTAAATGAACAATAACATAACATTCCCAATTTATTTTTATTTTATTTTATTTTATTTATTTTGTCAAGCAATTATAAGATAACAGGTATAAGTATAAACATGAAATATATAAGTATGAATACATGAAATGGATACATATAAGAAAAATAAAAAGAAACAATAGGACAGGGACAGTAGGCACGTTGGTGCGCTTATGCACGCCCCCTACAGACCTCTTAGGAAAGGGTTGAGGTCAATAGTAAACAGTCTAAAGTTAAAGTTTTGGGGGTTTGGGGAAGAAACCACAGAGTCAGGTAAAGTATTCCAGACATTGACAACTCTGCTGCTGAAGTTGTATTTCCTGCAATCAAGTTTGGTGTGGTTTACCTTGAGTTTGTATCTATTGTGTGCTCTTGTATAGTTATGGTTGAAGCTGAAGTATTCATTGACAGGTAGGACATTGTAATATATAATTTTATATACTATACTTAGATTGGACTGAAGGCAGCGTAGTTCTAGGTTTTCTAGGTCTAGAATTTCAAGTCTGGTGGCATAAGGTATTCTGCAAGTAGAGGAGTGGAGAACTCTTCTTGTGCAATATTTCTGGACTTTCTCAATTGTATTAATATCAGATATGTAATGCAGGTTCCAGACTGATGAGCTGTATTCAAATATTGGTCTAGCAAATGTTTTGTATGCTCTAGTTAGTAGTGTGATATTACCAGAGAAAAAGCTATGCAGGATTAGGTTAACAACTCTTAATGACTTTTTGGCTATGTAGTTACAGTGGGCTCTAGCACTTAGATCATTAGAGATAAGTACTCCAAGGTCTTTGACAGAGTTTGGATCATCAACAAGGTCTTGACTATTCAGCTTGTATTTTATTCTCTGATTTTTTTTGCCAATATGTAAGACAGAGCATTTATTTGTTGAGATTTGAAGTTGCCATTTGTTTGTCCATTCTGATACATAGTCGAGGTCTTTTTGAAGGGTAGCAGTATTGTCGGTGGTGTTGAATAGCTTTACATCATCAGCAAAGAGAACACAGTTGCTCTTAATATGATCACAGAGGTCATTTATGTAGAGTATGAAGAGAGTTGGTCCTAGAATGCTGCCTTGGGGGACATCACTGTTGACAGGTACAGAATTTGATAGGACGCTCCCAATTTTGACCATTTATTGCCTGTTTGACAGGAATGCTTCTATCCAGTTATGCAGGTGTCCAGAGATACCATAAGATTTTAGTTTTAGGAGTAGTTTGTCATGTACCACTGAATCAAAGGCTTTACAGAAGTCTATGTAAATTGAGTCTATTGCTTTGCCCTGATCGAGTTGTGTAGTCCATATGTTTTTGCAGTGTAAGAGTTGCAGATTACAGGATAGTTTTTTTCTGAAACCAAATTGTTTGTTAGAGAGTAGTTTGTTTGTCTCTAAGTGGAGGATAATGGATTTGTTAATAATTGATTCCATGACTTTACAGGTGACGCAGCATAAAGAGATTGGTCTATAATTTTCAACTAGGCTGGAGTCTCCCTTTTTGAAGATGGGGATGACCATGGCCAGTGACCATAGGTTTGGCAAGGAGCTGGTCCTGAAAGATTTTTCAAAGATTATGCTTAGAGGTTTGGCTATGGCAGTGGATAGCTTTTTAAAGAAGTAGGCACATATTCCGCCAGTCCAATAGATAGAGATGGTTTTAGATTGCGTAATGCTTTTTCAACATTGTCTTCTGTAAAATCGATATGTATTAGATCATTGTAATTGTCAGTGGTTCGACTAGGAAATACTGGGTATGATCCATTGCTATTTACAAATACTGAGCCAAAGAATGTGTTAAAGAGGTTGGCTTTAATGGTGTCTTCATTGCAGTCTTTACCATTAAGTCCTTTCAGGGGTGGGATGGACCTTGAGTCTTTTAGCTTGTTGTTTACAAAATTGTAGACAGTGCGGCTGGAATTGGTGCATAGAAGGTTTTCCTCTTGTTTAATGTGATAATTGGTGCATTCAGTCTTTATCTGGTGGCATAAATTTTTGTATTGGTTTTTGAAGTTGGCAACATGACCAGATTTGTTTTTCTGCCAAAGTGATTTCTTTTTGGATTGAAGCTTCCTTATTGTTATGGGTAATTTGTTTTTTCTGGTTTTGGGAGTTGTTATTGGTACATATAGTTTGATGACTCTTTTGACTTCAAGTAAAAATATGTTGTAATGGTCTTCAACAGTATTGCATCCAGTGAATGGAAGTTGCCAGTCAAGAGATGAGAGATCGTTGTCTACAAGATCATAGTTGTCTTTTTTGAAGTTATAATTGGGGATCCCATCATTATGATGATTTTTGTATGGACATATGTTGAGACGAAAGTCAATCATGTTGTGGTCACATCCTCTAACATTGCTTCACCTAAAGTGCATCTGATTCCTATTGAACACAAAAATAATCATAGCTCTTGCCAAAGGCAGTGATACCAAAGATCCTAGATTTGCTATATATATCAGCCCAAGTTTCTTCCCAGACTTGATTCTACTTGAAAGTTCTACTGCTTCAATACTGTAAAACAATATTACATTTCCAAGATTTTTTCTCTCTCTTTAAGAATTCAGTTTCCCAGGAACCAATGCTGAGTTTGGCATTAAATTCTAAAGTCTATCATAGTGAGAAAAAAGGCCAATTCTCTACTACAATGCATATGGTTGTTTCTTTTTTAGAAACACCATTCCCATAATATTTAGAAACACAAGCCCACGATATTTTTTTTTATCTCTCCTAAGATTGTCTTTTGCAAAGAAGAAAAGGGTGCCAGCACTCAAGGACAGGCAGGTAGGTTTGCATCCATTAAGCATGGAATGCAAATGGAGGCATTCCCCAATGTTAACCTCTTAATGCCTTCCAATGTTCTCAGCCTGGTTGCTGGAATGCAGAGCAGAGAATCTCATTAGGAACCTAATACAAAAAGGGCACATAGATCCTGGGATTGTGGGTTGGAAAATCAGATTAGCTTCATTACTTTATTTTGCACCTCACAGCGCTTCTGCCAGTGGACAATTACATTACAATAGAGAGGGAGATCAAAAGGCAAAATCCCCCCAGAAATGCTGCTTTTCATTGTCTTATTGGAGGCAGTGGGAAAAGCATTAATGTGGATGAAGGACACATTCTCCAGCATAAACAATCTGGAGAAAAAAATGATCCCTCCTATAGAAGTGAGTTTGTAATAAAAAGTTGTGGCATAGAATTCTCCTGATGAGAATTATTATTCCATTAATATCCCTCCCCGTCTTCATTTACCACGCAAGCACAAATCCAAACTGTTAATATTTCATAACCATGTCCTAAAGGTACTTTTTCAAGAGGCAACTGGATTTTCTTGTTTTTTCTTTGAAGATGTTTCACTTCTCTTCCAAGAAGGTTCTTCAGCTCTGAGTGGGTTGTGGGGAATGGAAGGATTAATATTCCTTGCAGACAGCTGGTCATTTGCATCCTTTTAGAGAGACATTGAGGCACTTGGAGGTTTATCTGTGTCCTCAGGGTCATCTAAATGGTGCAAATGGTTCCTGGGAAAGTCTGCAATTTTTTTCCGGAAATCTGTTCATACTCCCACATCATTCGAAGGTTTTTCATCCCAAAGTGCATGGCTAAAGGTCTATGGAGATTCTCAGTCATCCAGGTTATGGTTATCCCAAAGGTGCTTTTTCAGGAGGCAACTGGACTTCCTTGTTTTTTCTTTTTCTTAGGATCACTCAGGTGATCTATCAAACCATTGACTATCAAACCATTGACATAGTCACTCAGGTGACTATCAAACCATTTCAAAAACCTTTAAAAGAAGAGATAACCTTAGTAATTTCAAGGGATATCAATATCTGCAATATTATCCTGGTTTTGGCCACCTGGCATTTGCTGGTAGGAAGGGGGACCTTGGAATTTCCTCCCCTCTTTCTTCCTTGTTGCAAAACCAGAGTATTAAGAGTCATTTCCATTTTTATTGTCTGTTAACTCCTGAGCTGACAGAACATGGAACAGAGTTTAAAGGCTAGATGTTCTGACAAGAAGAATTCCTCGTTTAAGAGCTTTAGTCATGAGGCACCCTTAATTAAAAATGGTATTGATCTTTCTCCCATCCCCACCACCTCCATGACAGACACTGCTCTCCTATTGATAGTCCCACTGACAGTTTAAGTAGTGAAACAAGGGGCATTTAACACAGCACTTAGTGCAAAATTATTACTGATTAAAAAGTGATTTATCATGGTAATGGTATCTATTAAGATTTTAGTTTAAATAATACATGTGCATGCCAACTTACACACATATTCATAGAAATAAAGTAAGAACAACTCATCTGTTGTTCTATTGAAATCTGGATTCTTAACAATGTGCAGGCAACCGTCACAAGCATTTCTTTTATTATAAATAAAAGAAAACATTAAACAGTAATAATACAGCGTAAATTAACATTTGTCATCATAAAAAGCAGACAAACTAAGGAAGGAAAAAGACTTGAAAAGTTATGATAGGAGCAGAAGAATTGACTGTTTGAAAGCCTTCTTGCTTATTTCATGTTTCAAATGTTGACAAACAACAGATATCATTGCCTCATATCAAACATAATTTTTCCTTGATAGTGCTCAAGATCCATGTTTTATAATGTCTTGCTAAATTCCAAATATAGCTGCACAGCCAAAAGGAAGCATATATATAACTAAAACAGCAATCATTCCAAATCATATTAAAATTATAGCTACAATGGAGTAGTGTAGGCCCTATTACATTTATACTGCTTTGTGGAGTATTTCAAATTCAGCTTTCTATGAACCTTCACCAAGTAAAGCAGCCTGTCCCAACTTTAAACAGGCAATATTTTGCCAACCTGTTCTGTTCTAGTGAGAAGGGAAAACTCTTTGCACTTCCTGTAAGAATAATCATTAGTACAATGGATGAATTCTCCAGGAGTTTGCAGCAGAAATAGAAAGCCTGAAATGCATTTGTAAAGTACTCCTTTCCCTAAATAATACCACAGAGGCATTGCATAACTGCAGTCTTGGAGTAAAGGCATCCAAGTGAAAAGATGATTATTAATTTCATATAAGCCTAAGATATGAACATTAATCAAAACTCATCTTTGGACTACTGGAAACTGCCATGGCTTTGAAATATATGTACATAAGATTAACACATCAGAATGCAGATACATGCAAGCACAAGCAGCTAAATAGAAAAAACCCTTCTTTCTAGCACACACTCTAATGATTTCTATATCTCCTGTTATTAGCATTGCAGAAATAGCACAGTGATTAAATCTTTGCTTGCCAGATTTGGAATAAAATCTGACAAGCAAGTCAATACTGGTTGAAAAACAGGCAGAAATAAATAAATATATAAATTGTTGAGTAGGTAATTTTTCTTTTGTATTTTTTAAAAGATTAAGATCAAGAATTTAAAATTTTTATAGTCACTGAAGCTAAAAGAATTTTACTCACAGCTTCAAATGGCCTAAATAATCCATAGACTGTGTGGAGGTTCGGGGTGAAACTTTTTTGAGATGGTCAACCATTGGAAATCCTTGTCCTTATTTGAAAAAAAAAAGACTAAGAACCAAAAAGACCAAAAAAACCAGCATTCAAAAAAAGAAGGAAAGGTTTAAAAAGAAACAAAAAAAAGAATGTTTCTGCTAGATTTCAGATCAGCAACTTTTGCCACTAAGCAAAAAATTTACCTACTAGCCTGTTTCAACAATCAATGTTGGTAAAGAAGGGTAATAGAAAGTATCACCTGCCTGATAAGTATTGACCAAATTGAAGCTGCAATCTTCCTTTGCAAAGCAGTCAGTTAACTTCTGAAGTTAGCCTGCAACAAACTATTCTAGCCCATTTCAACTGACATGACCACAAATCCCTGACCTCAACCCACATTCACACTGAGCAAATCCCAGTTGACTGGGACAGAACAAAAGTCATTGGCCATGCTACCACATACTAACCATGCAAATTCATCAAAGCCTGTCATTCGACCAACAGATCAATCAATAAATGTCAATTTGAAGCCATCTTATGAACCCATAAGGAGCTATATTCATTGAGCGACCAACCAATGATGGCACCGACCACTTCTTCACCTGGAGACCTTCACATCACATCACCAGCCAGTCACATGGCATGTCACAGAGTATGACCAGCTGATCACACAATGCACCAACCACATGAAATAAATAAAAGTGGAAAGAACTGAAACAGGATACTTCAAACAAAGTCCTGCTGAGAATGTCACCTAGCCTGGTGACAAAATGTTTGGAAGTTTTTTAAAAAATTACATTTATATGCCGCCCTTCTCCGAAGACTCAGGGCAGCTTAGAATTAAATAACAAGCTGAAAGAACAAACCAATATCAACATTCTAGCTCAATTTGAAAGGAGTACTCAAAGCAACATATTAGTGAAAATTATATTTTAGAAGTAGAGCAGTAAGATCACTAAAAATGAATGAAGAATTAATAGAGGGTGGTATTGTCTATTTCCTTTTTTATATAAAATTTTTTATTTTTTAAGACAAACATACAAACAAAAACATAAAAACATAAAACCATGTTCCATTTTATATGCATGCAGTGTGTCAGTTGGTTACAAATCTTTTGTGCTATCCTTTTGTAGTCATCACTCACAATTTATATAAACTTTCACATTGTCAAGCTAACATATGCTTATATATTTATAATATGCTTATATAATCATCCATGACTAAACTATTTATTCCATCATTTTATACAAGATATTCCAATTTTTTTGTTAATATTTATATTGTAATTTCATCCAATGGTTATGCATGTCTATATTATATTTTATATCAATCTGTTAAACTTCTATTACAGAATTATCTAATCTATTACATTACCATGTCTTTTTGTCCAACCATTGATAAAACAAATCCCATATCATATAAAATTGTTTATCTTCTTCTTCTCTAATTTCAAATGTCAATTTACTCATTTCAGCACAGTCCATAATTTTCTTAATAACTTCCTCCTGCATAGGTATTTTATCATTTTTCCAATTCTTGGCAAATACAATCCTAGCTGCTGTTAAAACATTTACAATCAAATATTTCAACTCTTTATTGTACATTTCCGGTATAATTCCCAATAAAAAGATCTCTGGTTTAAAGTCTATGTGTTGTTTATCATTTTTTCCAACCATGTGTGGATTTTAGTCCAATATTTTTTGCATCCGAACATGTCCACCACATATGGTAATATGAACCAGGTATCTGATAACATTTCCAACATTTATCTGATTTATTCTTAAACATTCTTGCAATTCTCATCGGGAGTAGATGCCACGGCACTGTCTATTTCTATCCTCCAGAAATTCTCTGTTTGTGCCTGGTTAGTACAGCATGTTGTTGAAATGAAGCATAATTGCGTCACACAAACCAAATATTTAGAAGTCAGTGCAATAATTAAGAAGAAATCAGACTGATGTAACAATCAAACCAGAGCACTTCTCTCTCTTTATTTGTGTTTCTAACATATTTATTTATTTATTAAATTTATATGCTGCCTATCTCACTTATGAAACAACTGTCAGCAACTTACAAACTGATAAAAAGATAATATAAAATGATCAAAATTAAGAGATTAAATAAAGACTAAAAACATTAAAATGAACAGAAATAATTGAATTCTGCTTTTTAAGGATCCAACAGTGCATATATTGATCCATAGAATAATTTTGCTTTGTAAAAGATCTGTTCACACATGTCATTAGATTTAATACTTTTCTCACTAGAATAGATCCATTTTAATATCTCTGTGTATGTGTGTGTGCATATGCCATATAACTGACAGTTAATTATATATAAATCTCTTGACACATTTTCTCATGACTATATAATTGTCTTTCAGGTTTTTCACTGTATACCTGGGCCACTATCACTACAGTTTATTTCTTATGAGAATACCACTGAATTGTCCAAATTAATCTGTAAAAAAGCGTACAAATCTTAATAATAAATGGCAATTATTACATTAATAATTATCATTATTAGTTAATAAATTAGTTAATAAATCAAAGCAGTCTAAGCAATTTCTAATCTTTGGAACTGACAATATGAAAAATATTTATACTCCAATTCATTTGCCAAATTTATTCCATCCTCTTTATTATTCTGAAAACTGTTCAAGTGTATTCTAGATCAGAAACTCACCTATCCACTAACAAGAGCTCTAGTCAGAAGCCTTCTCTCTTCCAACTGTACATTTTGGGGTCTAAGCAAAGCCATAGCAGAGCCTGGACAGTTCTAGATTTAGATGTCCAAAAACATAAATTACAGAATCATTTTATAGGGGAGATGGGTAGCATATAAATAAATAAATAATAACAATAAACAAACATAAGATACATTCATTTTGGGTGCTTCCTTGTTAAATGTAGTGTAGATATTTTTATATATCTCAGGCTTCATAAAATGGTCTTGCACTGGCATGAACTGATACCCTGTCCTCAGTGATGATACAACTGTTCCAATCAGAATCTCCTTTGCAAATCAGCACAACTTTATAATTTTAAATAATTTGCAATACAAAAACCATAAAAGTCACATAATCATAAAAACAGCATTAGAGAATCTTGCTGCACTAACAGCTTAGCCTCAGCACTGAGGTAAAAATCAGGTCTTCAAGGCTGCCTGGAAGCCTAATAGGGTTGGGACTATCTGGATCTTGGGATGGGAGAGAGTGGCTTATTCAGGCTTTTGGGCTATTTACTGAATTAAGGTCTTCTACCTACCTCAATCAGCATATATAACAAGACCCAATTTAATGAAAGATCTTGGAAGATTCAAATGTTTTAGCTGTAGCAATGGTTAACAGAAGCCCTCAGATATGTTCTTCAGGTAGCTAAGTTTGGATTCTTTTTTCTGTTGACTATGATCTAACTTGCTGTACTGAGTTGGTCTTTTCTATTAATTCCCATGTGAGACTGTGCTACTACTAGCTGCTGTTGGGATTGACTCATATACAAATATCTCCCCCTGATAGGTAGGCCAGCTATGGAGCTCACTGTGTGGCATGTATTTTTCTCTTCTAAATCCTTTTATCCTTTTAAAAAATCACTTTCCGATTGCCCTGTTCGCTCCCATAGGAGGGGCCTCCTTGGGATACCATCGGTCAGGCATTGTCGGCTGGCGGTCCCCAGAGCTAGGGCTTCTCCGTGGGAGCGCCCGCCCTCTGGAATCAGCTCCCCGTGGATCTCCATTTGACCCCTGATCTCCGCTCCTTCTACCGAGGCCTGAAGACCTGGTTGTTTCAACAGGCCGGCCTGGAATGACCCGGGTGGGGTTTTAGGGTTATTTAATTTATTTTAATGTTTTAATGTATTTGACTTGTTCTATTTAACAGTTTTTTATTGTAAATTTGCTTTGTTTTAATGTTCGCTGCCCTGAGTCCTTAGGGAGTAGGGTGGCATACAAGTCGAATAAATTATTATTATTATTAAATTATATTTCTGATATTTGACCATTAAGCCTAAACCAACAAATAACTAATTGATGTTTAATTTTCTGAATAACAAAAATTCATCAACTCTCTTAACTAATTTGAAAAATACATTCCACATTGTACCCATGTTCCCCAAAAGAAAAAAATATTTCCTTAGTATTTATTTGCCTATTATGTTTATGCCTGAGTGTCTGGGTGATGGATAGGTCAGCCTGATGTTTGCCATACAAATTGGCCTTCAGTGTCAATAAGTACCTTCATTTATGGAGGCAAGATTAGAGTCCCTCACCTATGTCTCTCTCTGGTATTTAATGTGTTAAATTGTAAAAGGAATGTATGGCCCCAATATCAAAGGCAGATGAAGAAAGAGTGCTGAAAGGGGAACATGTTGAATCTCAAGTTAAGAGGAAGCAATAGCATGCAAAGTTACAGAAAATAATTATGAGCCAGGGGTCAACAAATATCTGCAGAAGTTTCATTCCCTAACAGATTTTGTTTTTCCTGGATAGGACGTTTAATTTGAGCTGGAAGGCCCAATTTGACTTTTCATTTTCCCCACGGTTCTTTTTTTTTTTTATTAGAAAAGTTTATTTACAATATAAAAGACACACCAACAAACAAACATACAGTCACATATGAATAAAATACATCACACATTAGTTGCAAATCGAAATGTTTTTCCGTAAGCAGTTACAGTCTTGTATAATCATAAATATTTCTTCTAATAATATTAAGCTTGGTTTAATCTCTATTGTGAAGTTTCCTTTTATCACCTCTTTCGAGTTCTTATATCACCTTACATCTCTATCTCCTGCTTCTATGAGTTCTAATATTCTAATGTTTCAAATAGCACTCTATTTTCCAACATTTCCATTTCCTTCATTTTATGTTCCATCCAATTATACCACTTTTCCCATATCTTGTAATAATCTGTATCTTCTTTTCCATTTAATTTGAGAGTTAGTCTCTCCATTTCAACACATTCATACATTTTGTTTATTACAGTTTGTATAGGTGGAATTGTAGGTTCTTTCCATTTTTGCTAAAACGATTCGAGCCGCTGTTAACAGGTGTGCAATCAGGTATTTGTCTTTTGGAGAAATTTTTCTTTATCATTCCAAGTAGAAACAGTTCTGGTTTCCACTCCAGCTCACAATTCATCACATCCTCAATCCAGTTTTAATTCTTGTCCAATATTTTTTAATTTTAGGGCATGTCCACCACACATGGTAGTAGGTTCCTATTTTGTCCTGACATTTCCAACAGTTTGGATTTGCCCGGGGAATATTTTTGCCAGTCTAGCGGGCCAAATGCCACCTGTACATCATTTTATATTGGTTTTCCTTGTACGCCACTGACTTTGTATATTTTAAATTTTCTTCCCAAATATCTTCCCAATCATTTAAATCTAATTTGTATCCTATATTTCGCTCCCAGGCTACCATTGATCCTTTTACTAATTGTCCCACTCTTTCCTGTTCTAACAATAATTTATATAATTTGGATATCAACTTTTCCTCTAATCCCAAAAGTATTTTATCCAGATTTGTATTTTTGTTTCTATCCCATATTCCTTTATGTCTTTATTATATCTTGATTTAATTTGTAAATAGACCCAATTATCTATTGATATGCCTTCCATCTCCAAGTCTTGTTTTTTTTAGTTTTCCATCTGTATCCAGTATCTGGTAATATTTAAGTTTTTATTCAAATCCATTGTATTTGGATTAAAGGTTGCTTCCATTGCTGAAAACCACCTTGGTATTTTCGTATAATTTTTCTTTCTTATCTCAGCCCAATTTTTAATCAATGCATTACGTATTATATGTTTTGTAGTATGTTTTGTCTTTTATCCGTCGGGTTCCATAGAAGTGCATGCCATCCTATTTGTAGGTCATGCCCCTCAAGTGTTAATATTCTCCTATTTTCTAATCTGACCCATTCTTTTGTCCATAGCAGACTCATGGCTTTGTAATAGATTTCCCAATCTGGCAGTCCCAGTCCTCCTCTACTTCTATCGTCTTGAAGATATTCTCTCTTTATCCTTGCCCTTTTCCCATCCAAATGAACTTCATTGTCATCTTATTCAATTCCATAAAAACTTCTTATTTGTTAGTATTGGAATAGTCTGGAAAGAAATAAAACTTTGGGAAGAATATTCATTTTAATTGTTGCAATCCTCCCAAGGAAGGATATTTGCAATTTATTCCAATTTTCTAGATCCTTTTTGATTTGTTTTAAAATTTTTATATAATTATCCTCCCACAGCATCATTGTTCTTGCCCTTATCCAAATTCCTAGATATCTTATTTTATTTACTATTTGTAGTCCCATAATCTCTTCAAGCCTCTTTTGTTTAGAGATTATCATATTTTTAACTAGCAATTTAGTTTTCCCCTATTTACCTTTAAGCCTGCTAATTCCCCAAAATCATTTATTTCTTTCATTAAATCGGCCTGTCTCTAATGGTTCTTCTATTATGAAAGCCATATCGTCTGCAAATGCCTGCGTTTTGTATTCTTGATTTCTAATTTTCGCTCCTTTTATATTTTCATTTCCCCTAATTCTAATTAATAATGTTTCTAAAACTGTAATAAATAGTAGTGGTGATAGTGGACAACCTTGTCTGACCCCCTTTTCTATTTTAAACGTTTTAGTGGTCTCATTTACTAATATATTTGTTTTGGGTATCGTATATTGCATTTATCATTCCTTCAAAATTTTGTCCGAATTTCATTTTATTAAATTGTTGTTTCATAAAATCCCAATTCAAATTATCAAATGCCTTCTGTGCATCTAAAAAGATTAGGGCCATTTGATTGCTCGGGTGGCTTTCATAATATTCTAATGTTATTATTATTCTTATATTATGTCTAATCTGTCTTCTCGGCAAAAATCCATTTTGGTCTGTACTAATTTTCCCACTAATAATTCCTTTTAATCTTTGTGCCATAATTGTCATGAAAATTTTATAGTCAGTATTTAAAAGCGATATTGGTCTATAGTTTATGATTTGATTACTGTTTGTATCTTCTTTAGGTATGAGTGTTATATATGCCTCCTTCCAAGTATTGGGAATTTTGGCTTTACCCAATGCTTCATTACATACTTCTAAGAAAGTATTATTTAATATATCTCCCATCTTTTTATAATATTCACTTGGATATCCATCTGGACCTGGTGTTTTATTATTTTTTTGCTTCTGAATTGCTTTCTTTAATTCATCTATTGTTATCTCTTTATTTAACAGATCTCTTTCTTCATCAGTAAGTTCCTGTATATTTCCTTCCTCTAAGTATTGTTTTATTTTAGACACTTCTACATTTCTTGACCATCAGTAAGCAAGTGGATACTTGCTCTTCTCTCCAGCAATTCTGCATGAAAGTTCCTCTCTCTCCTCCTTTCCCTGGGAAGATTTGTCTTCTTGTCTCCTTGCCTCACTGTTCAGTCTGAAAAGATGCTCTTCCAAAGATTCCACTCCTAGGAACATGGCAAGGCATCCAAGCTGAAACCTCCAAACTGTTACTTTTCCTTCTTGCAAACACCTTCCTTCACTCTCCCCACTTACAAGAGCTTCCCCCAGATTTCAAGTTACTGGGAAGTTATTAGCTTCAGCCCTGTACCAAGGCAATGAGAAGACAATGTGTCCTCTGCAGAAAACTTCACCTTGCAGGGAGAAAACCTTCCAGAAATTCACTTTTACTTATCTGTTTTTCCCCCCTTCCCTTCTTGAGAAATCAGATTGCTGGGTAAAACTCCAAATGATTTATTTGTATACTGCCTGCTTTGAATAGGAGGAAGGAATGGTCAAGAGAGGGGAGGAAGAGGGAGCAAAGTGTGTGAGAGAGACAAATGTAAATTTATATCCTGACCTTGAATAAGCTATCTTCTTTCTGGGTGAATATATTATGGTTTCAAATAAATTAATGTGTCCATTGTATTTCCAATTTTTAAACTGCTTTAGTTTGCCTGACTGGCAAAAGGAAGTGGGAATATTTCTTAAACAAACGAGTGTTCATTTTCCCCAAGTGTGCTTTGAGTTTAATACTGTTATTTAAAATGATGGACATTGATATGAGTTTTTGCACAAGCATCTTCTGTACTTGTTATCTTGGTCTTGTGTTTTGGTAAACCATACATTTTAGATTGGTAAATGGGAATTTATACACGCTCAGAAACTATTTATATTAGGGATTTCCTGTAGATTGCTTTCTTTCTAAACCCACGGACTGAGAAACTTGTGAGTTCCTATAAAACATCTGGATAGAATTTGTTGTTTAAAAACCTGGTTTTCATTTCATTGCGCTATTGTGGGGATTTCATTTTTAGATTTTTCATGTTTTCATTATAGGAGGAAAAGGAATGGATTTTCCTATTGATCATGTGGAGAATTCACCCCTCATTGAGGGAGATCCTCTCTCTTTCATATAGAGATCTCTGTAGTGACCTGGTAAAAGAAAGCAGGGGGGACACAAAACAAGGAAAAAAGTCTCCTCTCAGAAAAAATCTGTTTCTTCTCGCTTTTTGTCCTCCCCCTTTCTAGCACAAAGAAATCTTGGTATTCACCCTTTCTCTTTGCAATTCATTTATCTCTTTCCCCAGCCTAGATGGGTAGAAGAAGGGGGGCCCCACTAGCTCCTTGTCTCAAGGTTTTCCTGACTTTCCTTCTTCTTTGAATTATCACAGCAACAAAACTTTTTAAATCCAATTTCTTCTGATGATATTATTCTGCAGTAAAATGCTTTCGTTGCCATATTTCTTTCCCTTCCCTGTCTTTCTTTTTCTTGCTCGGGAAGGGTTGGTGTGTGTGTGCCTGTGAAAACTCTTCTCTAGATGAAGAAATTGAGAGCAAGAAGACAAGGAAAAGAGGTCGGACAAATGGCCTGTACTATTGGACAAAACTTCAAACTTATAAGCCTGTGTATTTCAAAGAACTTTAAGCATAAGTTGAAAAGATAACTTTTAATTCAAGGAATTGGTGTTTGAATGCATGGTTTATTTTAATGCACATTAGTTTAATTCTTAAATATCCATGAAAAGTTTATGTACATTTACTGTTTGGGTTTTCATGTGTTCTGCGTAGATACAATTTGTTGTATGGTAAGGATCCCACCATATCTAGATGTTACCAACAAATGCAAGCCAGATTCTTTACTATGTTGCTTAGCTAAAACTTGGCACTTGCTTTTCTTATTTCAATAAGGTGTAATTTGTAGTAGAAATATGTTTCAGTTTTTTTCATTATGGATTTTGAGTTAGCACCTCAGTTGGTTCCCTGTGAACCAACACATTGCGTTCAACCGAGGACCATCAGGTTGCTTTAGATCTAAAGAAAAAAATCCACTTATGAAATCCGTTTATTGATAGCCTGTCTATTTTGGATGTGTAGAATATTGTTTTTAGCCAAAAACGGTTTAGGTCACTTTATCCAAAGTGAAATAGTGAGTCAATCTTCAGTACCAGCTGCAGGTTTTTACTTGAGACCTGATGAATGGCTGGAGAACTATGAAGTACTATGACTGGGTGCTACTAATCTCACAGCTGTTTTGTGGACAACTCTCACAGCTGTAAATGCAAGGGTTGACCTATCTGGATGCATACAGAAAGGCATCTCTGCTAAGAATCATTTTTTTGCCCCACTTAAACTAGCAAGTGGTTAAGCAATCCGCCTTCACATACTATAGTGAAGAAACACTGCTGAAATAAAGTTTGGTTAATCCTCCTCCTCCTTCTCTTTCAATTATTGACAGTTTTGACAATGACACCCTGGAAGCCTTTGCCCTGCCAAGATGTTAGTTTTGTTTGTATTGTTGTGTTTGTGTTTATTGAATTTATCTACAATGTGGTTGGATTATAATTAAAAATATGGAATTGTCTGTTGAAAATTATTTCCAAAATATTGGTAGCCTAATCTTTGCAAGGCAACTGTAGCAACTTTACATTCTTTTTCTCTTTCCCACCTGCATTATTTTTATGGGCTGAAATGGATTGAAAACTAGAACATGGGAATGCTTTCCACTGGATGAAGGAGGATAGAATGGGATGTTTTTATTGTGAAGAAGAGTTTCTTAAAGCTATCACAGATATTTATTTATGTAATTAACACATTAAATAGCTTCTGTGATGAAAGGGACTTTGTAGACTTTGATGGCTGTGCCCTAATGTATTGCTAGTCCAGGAACTAACTTCTAATTTAAAATATTTTATTCACAACACATAAAGAATAATGACCCCTGGACTACAATTTTAGAAATCAAATTGCATAGGTTCTTGCCAGTATGAAATCAGATTCTAATGACAACACTGATTCCATAGTTTCTTCATTTAATGTGATGTTACAAAAACACATGGCTGTAGATTTATTGTAATAAAGGAAATTTTATTTTGCTTTGCAAAGAAAAACTGCTGAAAAACTGCAGCTGAATTGTGGGCTCTAAGGGATTCTCCCCTCTCTTGGGTTTGGCCCACTGGTTTATCATCAGCCTATCTCTGGGACGGATTCTGGAATCTGAGAGATGGCATGACGCAGGAAGGGTAGGGGCTGGGGCTCGGGGAGGATAAGGAAAAAGGACCCAGGGCTTCTTTGTTAAAATTTTTATTTCAGTTTCTTAGGGGGTTAGGGAAGGGTGGGAGGGGTGGGGGTCTTATTACAGGAGTTCAGTGCAGCCTGAAACAGGGCCGTGGTTGGGGGGTGCATGAGGGGCCTGCGGGACCCTGGGCGGAATAGTGGGGGCCATGATCCCCAGGGTGGTTGGAATGGGTAGGAGCCAATGAGGTGGGGGGCCATATCATGTTAGGGGAGCACGCCCCTGCTATGTCCAAGCTGTGGCGTGCTCCGACCCCTTAGCCTCTTCTCATCCCCTGGGGGTTTTGGGATCCAGGACCCCTGGGCTCAGACTGGTGTACTTTAATGCCAGGTCCGTGGTTAATAAGGCACCACTCCTCCGTGATGTGATTGAGGAGGAGGCCGCAGACCTGGCTTGTATCACCGAGACCTGGTTGGGGCCGGAGGGTGGAGTCCCTCTGGTTGACAGGTTTTCGGGTGTTGCACCGGTCACGACCCCAGGGAAAGGGTGGTGGGGTGGCTATTGTCATTCGGGAGACCCTGTTTCCAAGGGAGGTCCCTGCCCCGGAGATAGGCAGGTGTGAATCCCTCCTCCTGAGGTGTGGACCTGCAGGTCGGATGGGCATGCTGCTTATATACCTGTCCCCCAGCTATGTCTCAGCTGCCCTGCCTGGGCTTCTTGATGCCGTCTTGGGGGTGGTGGTAGAGTTTCCAGAGCTTATAGTTCTGGGTGACTTCAACCTGCCTTCCTTGGGACTGGCGTCGGGTTTGGCCCAGGAGTTCATGGCCTCCATGGAGGCCATGGGCCTGACCCAGATAATAGATGGCCCGACTCATGAGGGGGGTAACATGATCAACCTGGCTTTTGTCTCGGAGCAGTGGCGGAGTGGTCTGGGTGGTAGTGACATAGTTACCCACCCCATTTCATGGTCAGACTACTATCTCCTGTGGCTGGTCTTCCATCAAGCTGCCCCACACCGCTGGGATGAGGAGCCACTTAGATGGTTCCGCCCCAGGCACCTGATGGACCCTGAGAGGTTCCAGGCAGAGCTGGGGTTTTTTCCTGCATCCCTTACCCACAGCCCTGCCGAGGTCCTTGTGGCTACCTGGCAACAGTCGGCTGCGGGGACTCTCGACAGGGTTGTCCCCATGCGTCCCCTTACTCAGCGCAGATCCTGGTCAGCCCCCTGGTATACCAAGGGGCTCCGGGAGATGAAGCGTCGCAGGAGGGGACTAGAGAGCAGGTGGAGGGCGACCCGTTCTGGATCTGACCGACCCAGCTAAGAGCCCATATTAGGACTTACCTGGTGGCGGTGAGGGCGGCAAGAAGATCTTATTTCTCCGCCCTCATAGCATCCACAGATAACCGCCCGGCTGCCCTGTTTGAGGTCGCTCGCTCCCTCCTCCAGCTGGGGGGGCAGACCTTTGCAGGGCAGAGCTGAGGAATTTGGCCAGTATCTGCAGGATAAAATCGCTCAGATCTGGGAAGGGTTGCGCTCGGACTTGCAGTGGCCTGAGGATGGGGATGCGAGTGGTTTGGCCAATGTTATCTGGACTGAGTTCGATCCTGTTTCTGAGGATGAAGTGGACAGGATTATGTGGCAGCTGAGCTCCACCACATGTTTATTGGACCCGTGCCCTTCCTGGTTGGTTTATGCCTCCAGGGAGGTCACGTGCGGCTGGCTCCGGGCAGTGGTCAATGCTTTGTTAAGGGAGGGGCTGTTCCCTGCCACTTTGAAAGAGGCGGTGGTGAGGCCCCTTCTGAAGAAGCCTGCCCTGGACCCAGCCGCGTTGAACAACTTTCGTCCGGTCTCCAATCTTCGCTTTTTAGTGAAGGTTGTTTAGAGTGTGGTGGCCCAGCAATTGCCACTTTTCCTGGAGGAAGCGGACAACCTGGATCCATACCAATTGGGCTTCCGGCCCGGGTACAGCACGGAGACAGCATTGGTCGCACTGATTGATGATCTCTCTAGGGCTCGGGACAGGGGTTTTTCCTCTGTCCTGGTCCTGTTAGATCTCTCAGCAGCTTTCGATACCATCGACCATGGTATCCTGTTGCAACGTCTCAGGGGGTTGGGAGTGGGAGGCACTGTTTTACAGTGGTTCTCCTCCTTCCTCTTGTGACGTTCGCATACAGTGTTGGCAGGGGGGCAGAGGTCGACCCCACTTGTGGGGTGCCCCAGGGCTCGGTCCTCTCGCCCCTCCTGTTCAACATTTATATGAAGCCGCTGGGTGAGATCATCCATGGCTTTGGGGTGAGTTATCATCAGTATGCTGATGATACGCAGTTATACATCTCCACCCCAGGCCACATCAGTGATGCTCTCTCCGTGATGTCCCGTTGTCTGGAAGCGGTACGGATCTGGATGGATAGGAACATGCTTCGACTCAATCCAGCCAAGACAGGGTGGCTGTGCATACCGACATCTCAGTCCAGTTTGGATGTTCCATCTTTGGTCATGGGGGAGGAGGTGTTGCCCCCCGTGGACAGGGAACGGAATCTGGGGGTCCTCCTGGACTCATGGCTCAAATTGGAGGAGCAAGTGGGGGCCGTGGCCAGGGGGGCCTTTGTCCAGATCCGGCTGGTTCACCAGTTACGCCCATTCCTGGACCGAGATGCCCTGCGCACAGTCACTCAGGCGCTCGTTATTTCCTGACTCGACTACTGTAACGCTCTCTACCTAGGACTGCCCTTGCGTACCACTCGGAGGCTTCAGCTGTTGCAGAATGCGGCCGCGCGGGTAGTGATGGGAGCTTCCTGATACTCCCATGTTACACCCCTCCTGCGCGACCTGCATTGGCTTCCGGTTGCCCTCCGGGTGAGATTCAAGGTTCTGGTATTAACATTCAAAGTCCAGCATGGCATGGGTCCAGGTTATTTACGAGAACGGCTCCTCCCAACATCAAATACTAACCGCCCTGTACGGGCGCACAGATGGGGTCTCCTTGGGGTGCCGTCTGTGACTCAATGTCGCTTGGTGGCGACCCGGGGGAGGGCCTACTCTGTGGCGGCTCCCACTCTGTGGAATCTTCTTCCGCTGGAGCTCCGCCTGGCCCCCGATCTTCGCACCTTCCACCACGATTTGAAGACTTGGCTCTTTTTACAATCTGGGCTGTGCTGATTCTCTAGGGTTGGTCCTATTTTAACTATGGGTTTTAATTTTTAATTCAGCTTAACTTGTTTAATATACTTTTAATTAATTTATTTATTGTTGTATTTTTAGCTGTGAGCCGTCCCGAGTCCTTTTTGGAGAGGGGGCGGCATATAAGTCGAATAAATAAATAAATAAATAAATACTTCTTTTATGTGAACAAATTGTTCAGATATGTTTCCTTCACAAGAAGCTGCAATTGATACCATGTTTCATGCAATGGTGGGATTCAAATATTTTTGCCACCGGTTCATTGGGCGTGGCTTGGTGGGCGCACTTTGCACGCATGCACAGACTTTACGTGCATGTGTGCCAAACGGGCACTTTGTGCAGGCCAGAGGTGTTTGCACAGGTGCAGAGGTGTTCTAACTCGCCTCCTGCAAGCCTGCATGATCCCGGTCACTTCAGCAGGTGCCGTGCGGCACTATTCTGTGCTGTGCAAAGCAGCTGTGCTTCAAATTCATCAGATAAAAGTGAATATGGGAGCCCGGGCAGGCAGATGGGCCCAACAGCAGAGCAGTGGAGAGAACCGGTTCGGTGTCTGCTGCTCATTGCTGCTACTGGCTTGCCAGAACCAGGCCGAACCGGTCGAATACCACCACTGGTTTCATGCCTTATTTTGTCTCTCAACTAAAGGTTTTTAAGAAGAGATTGGACAGCCATTTGTCTGGAATGTACATGGTCTCTTTAATTGGTGCTGAAAATTACTTAGACTTGGCACCAACCATTACAGGAAAGGAGGAAATTCCAACAACAGAAGCTTGGATTTGCAATGGCCTCTCTCCAGTTGGTGAACAGCAAATATCTGGGTCTTCTATATTTGAAGAGGGCATTTCCATTTCTTTTAATTATCAGAAATATGGTAACCCATTGGACATTCTAGTGTTAAGTGGTCCAAGGCTTTAGATGTCTATCCAAGTAATTTGAACATGGAGATGGGCTGTACAACTTTTTGAAAACTAGGGTAATATGTTCATGACAGCCTATTCATAAGCAGCAATTGAAAAGAAGCTTATCAAAACAGCACTTAATTAACTAGGATAATTTAGCATTACGTTCCCTAAAAGGACCAAATGGGAAAGACTGTAGCGATGAAGCTATTAAGACAAACCTCTTCAACATGTTCTTCAATTCAGTCTTTGTAAACAGCAATGGCTCATCCTCCACATTTCCTAGTCATACCACAACTAACTGCAATGATCTACTACATATTGATTTTACAGAAGATAACATAGAAAAGGCACTACGTTACCTAAAACCATTCCTATGTATTGGCTCGATGGCTTATGTGCATACTTCTTAAAAAAGCTCTCCAGTGCCATAGCAGAACCCCTAAGCATAATATATGAGATATCATTCAGAACTAGCTCCTTACCGAACCTATGGTCCTTAGCAACAACTATCCCTATCTTCAAAAAAGGTGACCCTAGCCAGGTTGAAAACTACAGATAAATCTCACTGCATCATGTGCAAAGTCATGGAATCAATCATCAACCAATGTATTACCCTCCACCTAGAGTCAAACAACCTACTCTTCAAAAAACAAATTTGGTTTCAGAAAAAAAATGTCCTGCAATCTGCAACACCTACACTGCAAAAAAAAAAATGGACTACACTACTTGACCAGGGTAAAGCAATAGTGCTATTTACATAGACTTCTGCAAAGCTTTCAACTCAGTGGTACACAACAAACTACTGTTGGGGCTGGGCTCTTTCTGGATCCCTTCATAGGTGGATTGCTGTGTTCCTGTCAAATAAACAACAAGTAGTGAAGGTGGGAAATGCCCTATCAAACCTTGTACCAGTTGGCAGAGGTGTCCCCCAAGGCAGCGTTCTGGGACCCATACTCTTTGTGCTCTATATGGATAACCTTTGCAGTCACCTTGTAGGTAGCTGCGCCCTCTTCACTGATGATGTGGAGCTGTTCAATGCCACCGATGGTGCTGCTGTCCTTCGGGGCGGCCTCGATTGTGTGTCTGAATTGTCAGACAATTGGCAGCTCTGTATCTTGACCAGCATGTGATCATTGATGGGAAGGATCAGTGTGCGCCAAATGCAATCTAGGCAGATATGACCTCGTTGATGTCCCTCACTCTGTCAAGGACCTTGGAGTACTCATATCTAATGACCTAGGTGCAGGAGCTCACTGCAACAGCATTGCTGGGAAAGCTTCGGGAGTTGTGGATCTGATCTTAAGAGGCTTCTCCTCTGATGATGTTGGGTTTCTAACTAGGGCATACAGGGCCTTTGCTGGACCAGTGCTTGAATACGGCTCAGCTGTCTGGAGGTCGCACTGTATATTGGACATTAATACAATTGAGCATATCCAGAAGTATTTCACAAGAAGAGTACTACACTTCTCTGTTTGCAACAGAATACCCTACACCACCAGGCTTGAGATTTTGAACTTGGACAACCTAGAACTACGTTGCCTACCATTTGACTTCAGCATAGTTTATAAAATTATCTGCTTTAATGTATTACCAATCAATGACTTTTTCACCTTCAACTGCAACAATACAAGAGCACACAACAGATATAAACTTAATGGACACCACTCCAAACTTGATTGCAGAAAGTACTACTTCAGCAGCAGAGTGGTCAATGCCTGGAACACACTACCAGACTCTGTTGTCACATCCCCAAACCCACACTCCTTTTCCCTCAAACTAACCACTATTGACCTCACCCGATTCCTAAGAGGTATGTAAGGGGCGTGCATAAGTGCACAATCATGCCTACTGTCCCTGTCCTATTGTCCCTAATTATTCATACCCATTTCCTGTATTTATACTTATGTTATTATCTTGTAAGCTATTGATAAATAAAATAAAAATAAAATAAGTTAATGGTAGGTAGAATTGCTTCATTTCACTTCCTATAATCCCTAGTCATGGGCATGGTAACAACACATTTTCTAAATGTGAGATAAAGGGGCAAAAACCTTTCCTGCCACTAAAGGATTTTTTTTAAAAAGATGCATGATGTGCAACAATTAAGACTAAAAGATTTTTATTAAAATAATTTGCACTGCGATGCTTTTTAGTACTAAGCATGAGAGTCCATGCAAGATATTTGTGTATTTGCATCGTATGTTGTAATTTCTCTGATTAATTTTCTTCTCAGTCTGCAATTTTTCCCTCTTTTGCTCTGTTCATTGACAGACTGTGACTGTGCTAGTGATGTGGGATCCATTGTATAAGCAGGTGTCCTGGTAGCAATGCAGGTGTGCTCTCACTTTCTGGCATAATCTAGTCCTATGGGAATAAATAAAATTGCTTCTCTATAGAAAATATTCTCTATGTCCTTGAAGACAATCTTGAAATTGTGAAATGCTCAATTATGCACTAGCATCTGAAAAGAGTTTGTCCCCTTAAATGCTGATTTCAAGAAGGAATACTGTGGATTCACAAAATATTAGTAAAATACTAAAGCAATACTGAATAGCTCAGAGTTACAATGTTACCAGTGCAATTTATGCAAGCTTATTCGAAAATACATTCGGCTGTATATCTTGTGGAGTGTGGGAGGCATATTACAAGTGTGTATAGAATTGGGATTTATTGTTCAAGTCAACATGCATAAAATTGCACTGGAGGTCCCACATATTCAATATGCTTAAGAGCACATAGGATTATGCCTAATGTTCTAAATCTGAGCTTCAGTGTAGAGCATGAATTAAGAATGCCAATTAAAAAATAATATTTCTCACCATCAGGGTGCTAGATGTGCTTGAATTGAACAAAACACAACAAGTAATGGCTGCTTAGTAATTTTCCAAACAAGCAGAGCAATTACATTTCCCGAAACCATTTATTTAGACATGAGTCTGTGCACGTCTCCATAGAAGAGATCTGCTGACTGCTACAATTAATAACTTTTCATACTTGGTTTGCTGAAAAACTGTTGGTCAAGTATTTAATACCAGGAAACTTTCCTTGTGATATCAAAGATGCTATGGATGTCCAATTCATCTCTGAATAGGTCCATTCTAGAAAAGCATTTATGTTGACAGGAGAATTTAAGCTAAGCTACAATAAAAGCAGTACATGTATTTCATAACCACTATAATGATTGGCTGGAGAAGAATGGAAAGAAGGAGAAAAACTGTTTCTGAGGGATGCTCCATGTAAAGTACTGGTCAAAAATACCATTTGAAAGTCTCCTTTATATTTGTGGGCAGAGAAATTGAGTGATAAACTACCTTTTAAGTTCTCAACAATATGATTCAAGTGAAATGGCGCTACTACTAAAAATTTCAATGGAGGAGCTCTTGTGAAATCTAAAAAATAAAAAAAAATAGGGGCTGGAGACCACAGGACATTCACACATCTGCTTTAGCCAAATTGTAACTAAATGTGTGCAAGAACACCACACTCCACCTTTCCTATTTCACTGACATTCTCTTTTTTGAAAAAAAAAAAGATCCACAATAATCTCTCTGCCCAGTATTATGCATGCATCCCTGCCAATAATCAGCCCTCCATGAGATGTATTCAGTGTTGGAGTTGGAAGATAGTTTAGAAGGCTTTCATGGATATCAAGGGCCATGATGATTGTCTACCCATTCTACTCATACTCTAGCACAGTGATAGTGACCATCACAGCATGAAGTTTTGGGTGACGTGCTAGTATTCACAACATCCAAGAACAACAATTATTGAAAGCACACCCCATTCTCATGCAATTATCAGATGCTCCAAAGGCTGTGTGAGAATGGAGTGTGCACACCTTTGGACCCTCTAAAAGTAAATTCATTATACTTGTATTTCATTTTCATCTTCTTCATAGGACCACACATGATTGGACTGGTTTTTTTTAGTAAATGAATATATTTCTCCTTGGTTAGCAGGGTAAGCAGCAGAGCCAAATTAAGCCTTTTTCAAATTTTTGACACGCCAAGCCCAAAAGATTCACCATCGCTGCTCTAGCATTAATTCAGAGATATAACGGCATGTCCTCTGAATATTGTTTTGAACATTCAGATTATTTCGGAATCAATCTGAAGTATGCTTTGTACAATATATTCATTCTTCAAATGCTTAGCACAACCTTATTTGCAAGCACATATAAGGTTAATGGAAAGAACCTCAATCTGGGTCCAAGATGTATAGCATTGTGCTCTAGGAGAAAGGTGTTGGGGCCCCAGAGCAAACTGAAATAGCATCTTTTATTTTTTGAATGTTGACTTTTACAATGGCATTTTATGCTTATATAAAAACCTCAAATATTATCTATATGTCAGACAAAATTGAACAGCAGACATCTTTGAGATATTTGAAGTGAAGTAAATTGAAACAAGCACAGAATGCTAACAGGTCTGAAATGTTTAGATTTGAAACTTGGAAGTAAATATATCATATTCAATTTGAGCTCTAGAATTCAAATGTTCTATTTCAGCATTTGAATTACAAAGACTATAGTAATAAGATTAAGTTTTTCTGCAACTTTTTAGCACCTGCAGTGATTCAAATTCATTCCTTAGACCTTCAAGAATTTTCAGGACCATTTCTGGGGGGAAATGCAAATAATGTTGCAAATAGGGGGAAAATCCAATTGGTTAGTGGATGTTCCATCAGTGGATGGACAGACTGATAATTTAAACTTCACTCTTTGGCAATCTACTCTCACTACTGAGGGATTTAATGTAGGTAAAATGCTTTGTCTGCTTTGCCTTCCTTCTTCCCTCCTTCCCTCCTTTCTCCCATCACCCCATTATTGATACAAATTGAGAACAAAGTTTGGTTTCTCAAACTAAATCAAGTATTTCTATCAAAAGCGATCTGTCGAGATTATCAACATTTAACTTCTTTTGGCCCTTTATGAAATGTTGGCTCTATCTGTAAAAATCTTACAACCCAAAGTTAATATGCCCCCTCAGTTAATATGCTATTAATTTGGTCTCCTGCATGGCCAGGTAGCCACCTGGAGCTAAAGAAATGCAATGGCATTACCTGAGAATTGAACCCATTCTTTTCTGTCCTTCTTTTCCTAGCCAGCTTTTCCCTAACAGGCTTTTGAATGAGGAGACAGAAGGAAGGAGTCGAGGGCAATCTGGCTTTGTGACATAGTGGCTCAAAAGGAAAAATTGCCCAGACTGGGGGCAAGAAAAGTAGCCTCCTATCTGAGGGTTGCTAATGGCCTGCGGAGAAACTGCACAGCACTCATTTCACAGATAGGATGGCAGGTCATGGCAACAGATGTTCCTAGCATATGTGGAGAATTAATTACCCACTAGTAAACAAAATCCGTGATGCGGAGAGTCATTTTATCCAAATTTCTTTCGATTTTGCTGTTATTAGGAACTTAATTTTTCTTGATCAGCCAGCCTCTCTTGAATTAAAGCATTCCTTAATGGGCTACACTATGCATTTTCTGAAGGAAGGCATTGAGCAAAAGTGGCAAGGAAAACATCGAAGGTAAATGTGGGTTCAATGGGAGAGGAATTGATTGTGATGCTACAGTGAGTATTTAGGAAATTATTTGATTAAGAGGCTGGATACTGTTCATATAGCTTTTTAAAAATGTAATCTTACAGCAAACCTGTATTGAATAGCATTTTCACATTTGTTGCACATTATGAAACAGCTGGAGCCCACAGAATATATATGATGATGTTTCAAGAGGAAATATTTTGTAAGGGAAAATGGCTCTGTTTTCTTTGCTATCAGCATTCACATTGTCTTAATGCTAGAAGACCACATTGTGTCACTGAATTTTAAGCAGAAATCAGACATGAAATTGACTCATCTGTTCACGACCCAGATAAGAAAGCAAGATGGTTAGAAACCATACAGTGTTTCTCTCTGTGGAGTCCTTGATGCTCTCTGAGTTTGGTTGTGTCCTTGAAAACATTTTGTTACCTGACTAGGTAACACCTTCAGTGCACTGAGCTGGGTAATAAAATGTCTGCAAGGAAACAACCAAGCTTAGAGAACAACAAGGATGCCACAATGCATCCCTGAGCTAACCACTGCCAAAGTCCATGTACTAGCTGAAATTCCAATAAGGAAAAAAACCTGTGTTTAGCAATCTAAAATTTCTCTAAATTGTATTGCATTAATGAGTATTTTCTTTCTCTTTCTTTCTCTCTCTCTCCCCTTCCTTTCCTCTCTCTCTCTCTCTCTCACATATGTGAAGAAAAAGAGAATTTATAACTAGGCTACAACTTTTTCATGTGTTCCAGTGCACAAGTGTGTGATGGGAGCTTCCTGACACAAAGCCAAATATTTTCTACCACATTTCTGTGAGCCTTGTCTATAAAAATGAGCTACTGTGTAATTCTTCTCATTTTTTGGTACCAGAATTTGGTACCAGAATGGATTCTGGAGTGATATCTATTTCAAACTATCTATTCCAGGGAACTTTGATATTTCCAAGTAGTTTCTCAGCATTTCCCAATGTTAATTAAACAAACATATATTTGATTAATCTATTCATTAAACCTTACTTAACAAATTTGCAACATATTAACAACTAGATAATAAAATTCCATCCAATATTTACATTCTACTGGGTGAAAGGTGATCTAGGAGAAATGAAGAGATTCAGCAGAAGGGAAATAGATGTATACCCAAAGATAATCACATCAATGATGAAGAGCAAAATAAGCCATACTATTTTTTATTGTATATATAGCTCTAGTTATTGATTTCTTGTCTTTGTATTTACAGAGCTGAACCATCACAGCAAACAATAAAAATGATAGTTGATATTTAATTCCAGTTAGTGTTGTATTTCTTCTGCTATTATTCATATATTTTATATCACCAAAAGTTCATTGCGCTATGAGTTTTTTCCTATTCTCTTTCCATGCTTATTTTTAAGAACTGCAGATAATGAATCATCTATCATTACAAAAGTATTAAAGGCAGTTTGGCTGCTTGTGATGAAATTCTTAGTTTACCTTTATGACTGAGTCTGCAATCACATTGTGGCATGTTGTAGTGGATTGCTATACTGATGGTCTTTCAGGCTCTTTTGATCCAAGGTGGATCAAATTTCAGAAATGGATAGTAATGGCAGAAACAACGTTCTTGCCTAAAGAGAATGATGAAATTCCCAGTGGCATGGCGTAGAAGTTTGGAATGCCTGTATTGAAGAAAAAATTTTAAGTGAGCATATAGCAAAACTCAGCATTGCCTCTTAGTAGCGATTTTGAAACTTGCTTCCCTAGTTATAGGGGAACAACAGGATTGGGGTATATCTGTAACCTATTTGTAAATATCCCAAAGGTGTCTGATTGGCTGTCTTGAGAAACAAAATGGTAGACTAAGATGGTCTCTGGCCTGCTCTAATATGTCTATTGTATTCTGAAGAAGAATATCACATATCAAACATTTTGCATTAAAATGTAGGCCACAAAATTCTCATTAGAGCTCCCCAAAGAATCTTCCCCAAAGTTCTTTGCCCTTCTTTTTAAAGTCAACTTATCTGAATGACGCTGCTGGCAATGGCCAGTGATACACTGAATATTGAAACAGTGAGCTATCTGGAAACTTTGCAGCTTATGCCCTCCCAAACAATTATGTTACCTTATAAAACTACTCCTCTCCTTCCCTCGCCTTCCTTCATCCCCTCCTCTGCGCCCTGCCCCGCCCTGCCCCCTTCTCCTCCTCTCCTCTTCCCTCCCCTCCTTCCCTCCCCTCCCTTTCTCTCTGTCCTATCTGACTTCCTCTGCCCTCCCCCCCCTCTCCTCCTCTAAAAAAAATGAAATCCATCATTATTTTATGAAAAGCAACCCCAAAAAGAGACCCTTTTCTATTCATTGCTTGCCCTCATAAAAAAAAGAGACAATAGGCACTTAAGGTCACACAATTTGATTTATTTTGTGGATATATATTTTAGTACAATTCACTAAAAAATAAAAACCCTGCATTTTGTGAAATTTTGGACAGCTGTATTCTTATTTATATGGAGCCAAGATGTGCATGAATACCCTGCCTTTTGTTGTACCTCTCTTCAGTGGTTTATAATATTCCTGGGTTTTCATACTTTGGCTGCATCCCAGGAGAAAACATGGGGAAGGAACTTCTCCCATGAGCCTTTGAAACTGAGAAATGTTGGACACCAGGAGCTCTAGAGAGATGGAATGATATGTAAATAAAAATTACAATACCCTCAGCAGCAGCAGCATTAAAATCTCTAATGAAAAAGTTGAAAAAATAATGAAAATATTATGAAGACAAATGTGAAAGAAATATTCAGACATGTTGACATAACATAGAAAAACAGAAGTCTCTTTCACAGAGAAACAAAATGGGAAATTGCAGGGAGATTTGCATCTCATTAGATACTCTAAAATGGGATGAGAAAAACACGGATTAGAATCTAATGATGGTTGTTTAGATTCTTTCTGTAGATTGGCAAGGGCTTTACACTGTTGAATACCAACTTTTAGGCATAATTAACTTTTCCCCACACAGATAAGCTGCCTTTTAAATTTTCCTACCCTCACTTATAATGGACTTATGTCAAGAAGTACCATGTATGGAATTCATCAATGTATTATTGTATTAATGAAT